>JBAMAX010002468.1:0-359838 GCA_037043745.1 Chymomyza amoena
AGCAAAGCGTAGCCAGTTTGGAGTTTTGGGACCTTAAACTTCTCTTGAAACCAGGGCTTTTCCTAATTATTTGGTTCATATATTTTATGATGCGCAGTTAAACTCCCAAGAAATCGTCTCAGTTGTAATCAGCGCCGTAGAGGAAAATCCAGGCCCCTGCCGAAAAACACCTTTTTGACTTGCATGTTTGTAAAAGTATTTTTTTAGTGTTAGCTGCATTAGACTTTGGAATAACACGAATCTCGAGCCGTCTATGTTGAAACGGGGTATTTTTCAGGCGACTTTTTAATATTTCCTTGGATCTACATTAGGTTGGCCTATGATTTTAAGACCTACAATGTCAATGAGCTCAGGGGCCAAGAAATTTTCTTTTGTCTATCCAATAAAGCCTGTTTCATTGATATTAAACATATATTTCTTTGTTTCATTATGATTTATGTTTGTGTAACTCTTAAAAAACACTCTCACTTTCAAAATACTCTATAATTTATTTTTATACCCTGTACCGTATGGTACCAAGGGTATATTAAGTTTGTGCAAGCCGAAAATGTATGTAACATATAGAAGGAGACGTCGGAGACACCCCAAAGTTACCTAAAATATGATCAGGGTGAATAGAGAAGTCGATATACCCATGTCCGTCTGTCCGTCTGTGACGCCTAGATCTCAGAGATGGTAAGAGCTAGAGTTACCAAACTTTCACATTAGATCCCATATTATTCCATAGGAGGCAAGTTTATTTTATTTTTTTGATATCGGGGATAAATTATATAGCTCCCATGGGGGTGCTTGAGACGACCTCGACAAAAAAAAGCGTTTTAGATAAAAAAATTCGTTTGTTTATGAAGATATCGTAACCAAATTTGGTATTCGAAAGTTTTTTATAGTTCCCAATCACTGTACCAAATTTGATCGAAATCGGTTGACTATATCATATAGCTCCCATAGGACCGATCGGCCAAAATAACTTTTTTAAAGAAAAATTCGCTATATTTCGTTTTTTATTAAAGATATCGTAACCAGATTTGGCGTTTGGAAATTTTTTTCACTTAAGCAATGTGCCAAATTTGAACAAAATCGGTTGACTATATCATATAGCTCCCATAGGTCCGATCTTCCAAAAAATCGATTTTTTAACAAAATTTGTTGTGTTTCGTTTGTTTGTTAAGATATTGGGACCAAATTTGACATTCGTGAGTATTTTATAGTTCCTAAGCACTGTACTAAATTTAATCCAAATCGTTTGACTAGATCATATAGCTCCCATAGGACCGATCGATCCAAAAACACGTTTTTTATACAAAATCCGATGTGATTCGTTTGTTTGTAAAGATATTTGAAATAAATTTGGCATTCATATGTTTTTTAAGGTATTTAAGAACTGTGTCAAATTTTATTGAAATCGGTTGACTATATTATATAGCTCCCATAGGAACGATCGGTCAAAAAAATATTTTTGCTTAAAAATTTTTCTGTTTTTGGTTTTTTGTGAAGAAACCTGATTTTATTGTAAGCTATTGGTACAGGGTATCCTAAAGTCGTCCGCGCCCGACTTTACGTACGTCATTTTTTTTTATAATGAAGCTTTAGACAAAAAATATAAATAAAATTTTTTGTAAAATGAATTTGACCACATTTTTGCAATCACAAAAAAGGCTAAATTGAAATAAATCGATAGATTGTTAAACAGTTAACATTTCCTATACGAGCTCCTCTATAAGGAAATTTTCTCTATAACGAATTCTTAACGTTTATAAAGTATTTTGTATTTAATAAACTAATTTTCTGTTTCCTTGCTAATTCGCTATAGGCAGGTTCCACTGTATTTGAAAAATGCATATATTTTGTGTGACTCCTTTAATGCACTATTATTTTTTTTACTCTGCAAATAACATTTTAACAAAATTAATAATATTTTAATAATATTTTTAATAATTCAATTATAAGCATTCAAAAGATGACGTCAATATTTACTTTACAGAAACTAGAAAAATAATCTATTTTGCAGATGCAGAAGAAAATTTCTGGCCAAAAATTCTTTGGAAATTTGAGAAATTGTACCCGTTTCAGCTATTTGAGAATAATAGCAATAAGTCCTTAACACATTTTGCAAATGGTATTTTCTTTTAATGAGATTCTACGAATTTGTGTGAATACAAAATAACGAAACATACAAGGAGCAGTTAATCCCTGAATAATTCAATATTTGGGGATTCCATAAATTTTGATTGTCCATACTTTATTGAACCACACAATTAAAAGATTGCATGGCATCCCAATGACCCTACCGGGTGAGCCTAAGCAATCGCTTGAGTCATTCCAACTGAAGCTAACCCTACGTGATTAAAGACCAATTTAAATTTACTTCCAGTTCAAAGAAATTGACAACAACTCATATTCCAAGGCGAAGTAAAGCTTAAAAAAATTGAAAAGTACAATACTCTAGATATAAAGTATCTCGCCTTGGCTTGGAGCTAAATGAGCCGCGCGGCACGTTGGTCACCTTCGAATGAAAAAGGTTTTCAGCGATTTTCTGTCTGCCATTTTGAGTTTGAATTTTTTGCTGCCGCAGTTCTTTTGCATTTTGGCCAAAACGAAACATGAAATTGTCACACAGCCAATGACCCAAATTTCTTGGTGCGGCACACTCGAAAAAAGCCAAAAAAAAAAAATAACAAACACTCCGGTTGAGTTCTTGAGGTCTTGAGTGCGCGATCTTGGGGTTATGGGGCTTGGTTTTGGGTTTACTGAGTTAGCAAGAAACTTCAAGATGTTGCAACAATTTAACGTAAATATCCAGCATAATGCTACAAATAAGCCAAAAGAAATTTATAAATATGTAAATAAATAATTGGAGCAGCTGCTGAGTTTGCCTCACGTTTCGGACTCCGATGCCGTGGAAAAAATTGCAAGGTAAACTTTCTGCATTGTACGGCGCTGTTTTCGGGCCATTTAGTCCAATAAATGTTCCTGTTAACGACAAAAAAAAACAAAACAAAAATCGATATGTGAGTCTCCCAATACATAAATTTATTAATCAACAGGCTGTTGTTATCCTGTGACGATAAGGCGCTGACATTTAGATAAGCCAAATCATCGAAAGAAAAACAATTGATAAGCAAAGCCGCACACAGCATGGAGCAGCCCCAGGGCGTTCCTGGGTCTGCACATGGTAGGGGTCAGTCAATGGAAAGAGGTAAGCAAATACACATAAGCAAACATTATCGCAAATTCGACTATTAGCTCCTGAGCTGTCTGGCCTGGTCCCAGTGCGTCAGCGGACATGGAAACAAGTTGGCATATATATAGGCATGTATATATGTACATATACTTGTACATAGACTCGTATGTACAAAGGCAAATTGATAGCAAGCCGTTGCACACATTTGTTGAACTATCTATGTATAGGTTTGATTTGGTTTGTGGTGGGCACAGTTATCGGGATGTCTATTTAAATACCGACAAGGCAGGGTGTGTTTATGACACCACAGATATATGTATATGAACACATATGTCCTGGTCTGTGTAGGCACAGTATATGACTTTAATAATAAACCCAATAAACCGCAACAAGTAAAAGGAGATATTAACTACGTGCCTCTTTGTTTGTTGGCCGATAACTGAATGCAGAACTGGAATGAATCATACAGACATTAATCATAAGCATAAAAATATATTATTTAAAAAAAAAAAGAAGGAAAATAATTCCTTTTTAATAATATTTCTTCAATATGTTTAAACAATGGAATATGTTGACGAACACTTTTTTTTATCTACAGGCCTTAAAATATTCGTGTTAGAATAGGATTTTGGCATATATCGGGTTTTTCAATAAGAGCGCTACAAAAGCTACAATATCAATGAAATTCTTTATTTCTGTGAAAGTACATTCGATGCCATTATGTATGGAACTCGATTTCTTTTGCATGGCTACCACGGGCACGCTTGCAGAAGTCCAGACGCTGAACCAGGGCTGCCAGTATTGGCTATTTATAGCCAAAGTGGCTATATTTGATCAGCTGTGGCTAAAAAAAATATCATTCTTGGCTATGGCTATTTTAATGGCTATTTTCTCAAAATCTTGGCTACTTTTTGGCTATTATTCTGATTTCCCGCGATTTCACTCCCGAAGAACTCGAGTTACTTGATATTTTACGTGATGCCCAATATGTTTGTGCAATTTCTGAGCTGTAAACCAAGTATTTATTCGTTCCTCGAGTCTGTAAGCTTTCCTAATCTTTGTGATACTTAAAAGTTCAAAATATGTTGTAAGCAGAGATTTATTACTTTAAGCAGAGTTCGTACTGTAGACGGAGATTTTAAGCAGAGTCTAAGCAGTTTATAGGCAAAGATTTATTGTACTTCTAAGCACAGATATTTAAACAGAGATTAGTGAAGATAATTTAGCTCTGTTAACTATAAGATTCTTTGCGATCCATGTTCCTTGAGGTTGTGACTTGACCAATAAAAAAATTAGAGCACTGAATTTTTTCGTCGTATTTCCAAAATTAAAGTAATTACCCAATCCCAAAATTAAATTAATTACCACCAATAGCTTCGCAAAACCTTATTACTAACAAGTATGTATGTAAAAAATGGCGGACGTAAAGTCGGGCGCGGACGAATTTAGGATACCCTGTACCACTAGCTTGTAATAAAGTCCGATTTCTTCACAAAAAACCAAAAACAAGAATTTTTAAGCAAACATTTTTTTTTGACCGTTCGTCCTATGGGAGCTATATGATATAGTCAACCGATTTCAATAAAATTTGACACAGTGCTTAAATACCTTAAAAAAGATATGAATGCCAAATTTATTTCAAATATCTTTACAAACAAACAAAACACATCGAATTTTGTATAAAAAACGTGTTTTTGGACCGATTGGTCCTATGGGAGCTATATGATCTAGTCAAACGATTTGGATTAAATTTGGTACAGTGCTTAGGAACTATAAAATACTCACGAATGTCAAATTTGGTCCCAATATCTTAACAAACCAACGAAACACATCAAATTTTGTTAAAAAATCGATTTTTTGGAAGATCGGACCTATGGGAGCTATATGATATAGTCAACCGATTTTGTTCAAATTTGGCACATCGCTTAAGTGGTCTAAAAAATTTCCAAACGCCAAATCTGGTTACGATATCTTTATTAAAAAACGAAATATAGCGAATTTTTCTTTAAAAAAGTTATTTTGGACGATCGGTCCTATGGGAGCTATATGATATAGTCAACCGATTTCGATCAAATTTGGTACAGTGATTGGGAACTATAAAAAACTCGAATACCAAATTTGGTTACGATATCTTCATAAACAAATGAATTATTCATCTAAAACGCTTTTTTTGTCGAGGTCGTCTCAAACACCCCCATGGGAGCTATATAATTTATCCCCGATATCAAAAAAATAAAATAAACTTGCCTCCTATGGAATAATATGGGATCTAATGTGAAAGTTTGGTAACTCTAGCTCTTACCATCTCTGAGATCTAGGCGTTCACACGGACGGACGGACGGACAGACGGACGGACGGACAGACGGACAGACGGACATGGGTATATCGACTTCTCTATTCACCCTGATCATATTTTAGGTAACTTTGGGGTGTCTCCGACGTCTCCTTCTATATGTTACATACATTTTCGGCTTGCACAAACTTAATATACCCTTGGTACCATACGGTACAGAGTATAAAAATTTTATTACATAACTTAATATCCACAGTAATGCGTAAAAAGTACTCAACTATCAAAAAAGGGTTAGAAAATAAATATGAGAGTTAATTTTCGATTGATAATTTGGCTATTTACTTTTAGCTATTTTATATAGGAAGTTGGCTACTTTTGGCTATATTCCGTCCGCCAGATGGCTATACTGCCGTAACTTTTACTGGCAACCCTGCGCTGAACTCAATTTTCAACGGTTTTCAAGCATAAATCGGCCGATACTGCTGCATTTTCAAGTTTGATATTCGTACGAAGTTCATCAATCATCAAAAAATTTTCGGTTATCATTAAGCGGTAGCGATTCCCATTCACAGTTAGGTGCCGGTGTTGATCATCACAGAAGAAGTACGTCCCAATGACGCTGCCGGCCCATTAGCCGCACCAAACAGTAATTTTTTCGGGATGCAAAGGTGACTCATGGAGTACGTGTGGATTACTGCCTGACCAATAACGCATATTTTGCTTATAAACGAAGCCATTCTGCTAGCCTCATCGCTAAAGATGAAAATCCGTATCATTTTCAAGTTGTTGCTCAGCCCAATTCACGAACATGCGATGCTTCTGGTGGTCAAGCGGCTTCAGTTCTTGCGTCAATTTGATCGTGTAAAGATGTAGGCCGAGATCTTTTCGCAAAAATCGCCACAACGAATTCACAGAGATGACCAACGCTTGAGAACAACGTGTGAGAGACTGCTTTGGGTCTTCCTCAATTGGTGCGCTAGCGGCAGCAATATTCTCGACACTTTTTTGTCTCACTGGCACGGGAACATTTTGTACTGTGCCTGTGGATTCAAATTTTTCCACTAGACGCTCAATTGTTGATCTGGCAGGACAATTACGACGACCATAAATTGGACGTAGCGCTCTTAAAGTTGAGGCCACCGACTCGTTGGTGGAATTTATATCTTTCCATGATGAAATGGCAAACCTTACTTAAGAGAAATGTCAAGAGAGTGGGAAAAAAAATCGCGTCGTTTGCTGTCCCTATCGGTCTACTTTTGTTGCGTCCCCATTAAAAAACTGGATATACCTATATATACATTTTAGACTGACAAAATTAATACCCCCACCGCCTTAAAAAAAAGTGTAAAAAATTTAAAGACGATCCGAGCGTTTTTAATAAACACGAAAATAGGCGAAAGGTCATAATTTATTATTAAAATTTGAATTTTTAACGAATATTTGTAATCTTGGTCTGTATCAAAAATACTTTAAAAAATAATGATAATTTTATTGCTAAAAATTTCTTATTGTAATCTGACAGATTGCAAATAAAAAATACATTATAAAAAGAGTAAAAAGTGTTGCAATAATTTTTGGTCTCAGTGTACTTAGAGTGACTGGAAAAATCGATCAAAGTTAAGGAGATAAAGTAACGAAAGGAACTTCAAAGAAAGTCTGCATCAATTTGATTTATTTGGCCGTTTTTATTTATTTTAATATATCCTAACTAATTGGGCACCCAAAACCAGCAGTATGCTTATTTTAACGAAATACTACTTATAGCGTCTCTTTTAGATACATCCTGTGAAACATTATTCGGCTTAACTGAATAGCATACTTTAGATCGACGATGTGTCAAAATTCATGGTCAAATGTTTTTATCCTATCAATGGAATATGATACTTTACTAACTGTAGATAAAAATATGAAATATGCGCATTTGCAGATAAGGTCAAAGCAACATTTTAGAAAAAATAATTGTCAGATTAAAAATGGTTTCTGACGTAAAACATGCATCTTTTAAATTCTTTGCAAAGGATTGCCCAGATTCATGGCTGAAAATTCAGCTATGATTTCATGTCTCATTCAGGCCGGAACCGAACTGATAGGATGGAAGTTTGGGGTGCAACGGATTCATCAAACATCGAAATCGCCCAAAGATTACAACCAAAACTTTGAAATGTTGTACACTGATAAGTTGGCAATTTTGAAATTCATAATGACCTCAACATAATTTATTTTAGTGGAGAAATTAAGACTCGAACAGAAACTCCATCAGCAATTGATTGATAATAATAATAATGGATAATGCCACTCTTTTAAGTAGATATCGTGTACTAGATTATTATTATTATATGTAGATATAGTAATAATTGTATTTATACATAAAATAAATAAATAAATAAATAATATTCTTGCAGTTTATACTAATGAGAGTGAAGAATTATGGACTCTCTTTGGGAACGATTTTTCTGCCGCTTACAAAGAGTAAGACATACAATGAAAGTTTTTCTTAATATTATTATTATTACTTACTTCTATATAGAAAACATTCAAAGAGTAAGAAAAAAATAGTCTTCAAATCGAAGGATCGAATCTGGGACTCGAGATTAGTTTTGAGACTACGCTTTGTTAAAGAAATTCTTCCTAAAACTTCTACTCAGCTTATAAAATTGTATACCTTTAAGTTTAGCGAACCGTGAACACCTTTCCTATATCCACTTTTTAGTGATGCTGTTTTATTGAATCTGTACCAATTTCTCTAACACAAAGAATAGTACAAACAAATAATCTAAAGTGACCACTTAGTTTTTATTCTGAACATTATCAAACTAAAAACAAATCGGCTCCTGTACTCAAGGTCCTAAAAGCCAAACCACATTATCAACGCTTTGGGGGCGTTGACCATGACAAACTCGGTTATCGGCTATGACTACAAAAACAGACACATAGGCATACATAACATATTTCAACAGCTCTGAAATACGAACATTGCCCGCTGATGACTTTAAAATCCTCCGGCAGCTTGGGCGGAAGACCCGCAGAGGCTTATCAGACGACATGACAAAACAGAACTAAACCGAACAGAACCGAACCGAACAGAACAGAGCAGCAATGAGACAAAAAGAAATGAGTAAAGTAAATACTAATAATACAGGCATAAATAAATGTGTGTGAATGCATGAATGTAGGTAGGTAGGCATAAGGAAATGCGGTGAACTGAAAACGTCATGAGGAAATGGAGTTTTCCTAGACTTTAACCTTTAGAAAAAAAGAGCAATATTAGCGCACCGCAAATGAAGAAACGTGCGATAGGCTATTGAGGGATCAAATGCAGAAGATGAAGAGGACAAGTTGGGAAAAACCTTTAAACCAGTAAAGTGCATTCGCCTCAATAAAGTGTAAAAAGTCAGAGACTCAATGGAAGGAATTGTGGATAGCTTGGATAGCAGTGAGCAAAGCAAAAGATAAAGCAGAGTGCAGAGGAGCACTGTGTGTGCGTAGAATCCATTAGCCATTACCAGTCAATGGAACGGGACAATGCCCCGAACCGATGATGGCAACGACGAAGATGACGACGACAACGAACCCGAGAAGGAAAAACGCTACGCAAGTGGCGTTGAGGCTCGTCGTATAGTTAAAAACTAACAACAACATGGATGCATTTGGAGCTAGGTTACGCTCCTGCCCGCCACACTCTCTTCCTCTCTCCGCTCACAATCACTCTATTTTCCTTTCTCTTTCTAGCACTGGTCTAACTCGCATGTGTGCGTGAACATGGAAAGGGTTCAATGTACGATTTCTTTTCCCTGCTTTTCGTTACAACTCTGGCCATGGGAAAGTGTGACGTAAATGTTAACTTAAATGCGAACAAATGACTTTCGAACTAATCCAACTTTCTCTGCAGCAGTAGCAGGACAAGGCATGGAGCAACCCTCGCAGTGCAGTACAGTAGCTACTGCCTTGGCCATATTTCACAAGCTATACACATAATTGCTTTCAATTAAGGTCGTCGTGCGTTGCTTCTTCGAATCTGCGGGTACTCCACACACCCCGTCCATAGAAGGATGGCTTTACATGCGCGTCGTCGAATCGTTAGATTGCTTTAATTGAGGTCGAAATAGTCTTTTAATTTTAATTTCCATTTTCCCTTATGATTGCCAAAGGCAACAAAGACCTTATCGAGGAGGGAACACGCGCCACTTACAGGGCATATAGTACGTGGAATTATGCAGGATTCGCGTTGGCAGTAGCCTCAACTGATTGGCAGCATGTGGGCAGGATCGATATGAAACAAACTTTGTGGGAATTGATCTTTATGTTATGTAATGTTATGGCTTTTTTTTTTACAAATCAAATGGATTTTGGAGGAAAAATGTTTTAGCTTCTAACATTTTTTCAATTTTTTTTTTTTTTATCCTATTTTAGGATTTACGAATTAACAACGCGAATTTTAAAAAATTAATCTGTTTCTGAAACAAATTCGTTATCAATAAATTAGAAATTTTTTTAAAATTATACATTAGTCAAAATCTTGCTTAGTCAACCGATATTGATAAAATTTGGTACAGTGCTTGGGAAAATAAAAAATATAAAAAACTTTCGAATGCCAAATTTGCTTAGGATATCTTTATAAACAAATGAAATCTAAAACTCATTTTTTTTTTGAGGTCACCCTTTGAACCATACGGCATACAAATTGATTGTGTTTAAATTTTTTTATTGCTATTTTTTATATACATGATTTTTTTTCAAAATTTAGAAAACTTTCCAAAAATTACGAAAAACTCCAATATAATAGTTACGGCTTTTCTTTTCTAATCAAATAATCAAGCTTTTAAAAAACATAATCTCTAATTTTTATTTTTTATAAATAAGATAAATATGTTGTTAGTTTATCAAAAAAATTAGAACTAGTACTTGAAAAGTAAGCCCGAAAAAGAGTCTTTCCAAAGTTCTGCACGTAAAAGTCATTTTCTTTCATATTTGTGACTTTAATAATTTAAGAATACTTATAGAATATAAAAATATAAAATATTTGACTGAAATTTTGAGAACAAGGGCAAATTTTAATTTAACGTTCACGATTATGAAATGAAGTCCAACATTTTTTTCCATGGAACAAATTTCGAGATATTTTGGAAAAAATACTTCTTAAAAAAAAGGTGTGTCTACGTAAAATCAAATATCTCTAGTTGTAAACTAGCTAACTATAAAAAGCGTTCAAGCCGTAAATTTGATAATCGGTACATAATTAAAATATGAATAGTTTACAACCAAAGATATTTGCTTTTATTCGAAGAAAATAGCATTAAAAAAAAATATTATTTATTATTATCTTAAAAATCAGAAAGATGTGAAATATTCTCCAAATGACATCCGATATGAGTAAGTCAAAATAGGAAATACTTTAATACAATATTTGAAACTGGTAAATTAAATATGTACTACCTGCACAATAAATGTGAGAATCCTTTAAAACTTAATAAAATGCAGACATATTTAGTGTTGCCTTAACTATTTCAAACAAGTTATCTTAACGAACAATCTCTATCGACCACAAAGCAAGGCATCAATTTGTACATCTAATAATAAACATCGATCGGTATCCTCAGGCAAACGGCCCAGATGAATGCAATGAGCAAAGTTCAATGAACGAAATGAAAAATCAAAACATTATCGAAAACCAAACAAAGATCCGACACGCTGAGGATCCCACTGCTGGGAAAGCAGAATGAAATATGCAATGGGTAAGATTCGAAAAACCAGCTACATAATCTATTAAGAACCAGAGAGTGGAAACATGCTGAGCACAATGTAGACAAAGAGAATCAAGTCAAACCGAAAGAAGAGACAAAGGTGGCAAACTTATTGAAGGATGCTGGATGATTAGAGACCAAACCAAACACATAATAGACAAGCCGATGAACGAACTTAGGTAGAAGCCGCTTGCCACTCACGTGGCTAGAAAAGGCACTCGGGCAGCATAAAGCAGTCCAAGAAGAAAATACAAAAAAAAAGGATAAGATGTGCGTGCTGCGATACGCGTGTGTTCCAGGAATAGCACAGAGCCGAGGTTGTGCCCGTGTCTACATACTAACTACAAACAATGACACGCCTACGTAATACGAGCCGACAGGATCAACAGCCTTGACTTAGAATATCCTACTTGGTGTTGACTAATTTGTGCGCCGCTGTGAGTTGTGTGATAAAATCTGTTAAGCGGTTACCAAACATAAACAACCAATAAGTCCACGGCAGGGGTTGCAACCAGTTCAATCCCGACCCTAGCGGGGGTGTTCCAGCAGTAGCAACTTCTGGTCTCCGTGGCCGGTATATGTCTGCTGGTATGCTATTTTGGTTACATGTCGTCTGGGCTGCTGAGGGTGCGCCTACTTGTGGCTATATGTGGGCTTCTCAGGGGTTGACGCCGCCGCCACTAAAGTCTCTGCCTTAGGGGAGGTTTGTTTGGGTTTTGCTATTTTTGTACTTGGTCTGCAGCGCATGTGTGGATTTGTCAATCTTCATTAGGATTTCTTTTCATTCTACATAAACTTAAGTACCCGTAGAATAGTCTGCAAGGATACACAAATGGAAATTAAATTAAAAGTTCCCACATGGTAGCGTGACCCTTAATTGAAATCAATAAACCATAATTCAACTTTAAAAATATGAACTCCCAACTTGAACAGTCTATGTGGAGGGATTCTTAGTCAAATGTCGAACTAATGATGCGTAAGTGATAAATGATTGAGTAAAAACCCACAACAAAAAAAGAAGAAATTCCTTGATCTTTCTTAAATATAAAATGGAATATTGGAAGCCACCCTGAAGCTGAAGCTAGGTAGATTGAAAAACTCTTTGTACATAGCCTTGTGAACTGGTTTGAATACTTTGTTCATTTATCGCTTGACTGATGGTAGTCACTTTAAGGACTAAATAAATATCAAAACAGATTACACATTGAATTTGTATATGAGGAATGTTTCTGAGATCGCGTTCTATGCTTTTTTTTATGTATGGTATAATTTCAAAACCTACTTCATTTTTATATCAATTTTTCTGAACAGATCATATTATCTGACAGACACATGAAATTTATTTGCACGCAGAAAAAATTACAATTAAAGAGTTTTGGGTTTATTTGCCATAATTGTTTTTTTTCCAAAAATTCATTTTTCCCCATTGCCGGGTGCCTTGTCCGACCTTTTCCAATTTATTTTATATGTCGCAGATTCTATTTTTAGTGTTAAATGAATTTCTCTAATTATAATGGAGGTTTTCGAACTTTTTTCAATTATTCCACTTTCACAATTTTCATGAGATTTTAAGTCATTTAGATTATTTAAGTTCTGTCGAAACTTTAAAATATATTAAAAAAAGTTTGGGTGAAGACAACTATTTGATAATTATGCAATTTTAATTTTAAGTCTGCATTTGGTGACTGTACTTTTGCATGAAATATCTTCATCTCCGGAGAAAAAAAAGTTTAAATTTGTCGACTAGTAACAGTCAGGGTATCGGGGTGACTAGAGATTTCAATATACCGAAGTCCATCTGTCTGTCTGGCCGTCCTCATGAACGCCTAGATCCCAGAGATGGTAAGAGCTAAAGCAACCAATTTTCAAGATCCGTTATTATACTACGAGAGTAAAGTTTACTTGATTTTTTTGATATTGGTTTTATATTATATAGCTCCCATTGGGGTGTTTTAAGGCTGTAAAACGAATTTGATTGCCACGTGGTGGTACAGGGTACTAGACTTAACATACGTCATCTTTTTCAATAAATATGCTTAAAAACATGGCGCAAATTTGGCCTTGCTTATAAATATTGTTTAATATTTTATGTATCTCTATCAAAAATGAATAATATTGCCGATATTATCGGCTTCGTTCATTATAGATAATCAGTAGCCATATAAGTAGGCTTATAAAAAGGATTCAAGACATTCTCGCAAAAAAAACTTTAGCAATTACAAGAATCCTTGGAATATTACTTCTTTTAAACTGTAAACAAATTTTAGTACTGATAAATTACATCCATTTCCCAAAGTAGTCGAATTCCTGTGTCATCTTTTCAGGAGTGCATCAGTCATAAGTTTATAGGTTGGAGGTTGGATATACGATGATGAATTTTTCAGTCAAGTTTCAAGAGACAGCTTTTTACATTAGAGCAATAGTAAAAATCTACTGCGGCACCTGAAGGTAATGCATCTCAAATTGGAGGTAAGCATTAGTGTATCTTCAAAGTGGAATATATTAAATTTATTAATATTAATTCGCATAAAATCCAACATCTGGTACTATTTTTTGCTCCTTAGAGCAACATGGGATGACAGACATCCAGACATGGCTAAATTAGGTCCTACTCTTTTGTGGGGTAATACTAAAGTAATTCTTAGGTGTAAACACTACAGTTTTTGGACTTTACTTAACATACGTCTCACCAAAAAGATCAGCAAATAATTAGGGCTATGAAAGTTCTTGTCGGTTTGAGCGGGCAGTTACATATTACCTAAGGTTTATCATATTTCACAAAAGAGTGCTATATAAGTTATTTGCTTTCTTTTCTTTAAAAACTGGAGTACTTAATCATTCGTGATAATGCTAAAAAGATCTGATAATACTAAAAGGATTTAAATTTAAACAATTTCTACATATTTTTATTGTCATAAACCGGTGTATCTCCTAAACCGAACTGCGAAAATAATTGGAGTTCCCGTTCAAGCGAACACCTAATTATCATTCATATCTTTGTGAAAAGTTTCGATTTTTCTAGGATACAAATCAGTTGCTTTTATTCATAGTATATGATAGTGTTGCCACTGTTGGCTATCTCAAATATAGAGCAGCTGTACAAAATGGATTCTATTTTTATGCAAATTAATGAAAAAGTCAAGGAAAGAATTCAAAGCACACGCGTCTGGGCACTTGAGCAGCAAGGGATACAACGCTAAGTAAGCGAAAGATACAAAAGACACACATGCGGTTGGCGATGAAGCGTACAGGCCAAAGATGCAGCTAGAGCAGCTACAGCAGCTAAACAAAAGCTATTAGAAGTGAATTCCTGTTCCTTTGTCTATACACAAATTGCCGACAACGGGCGTGCAACAGCCTACTATATAGTCTTGAAGCAAGTAGTGTGTCTGCCACAAGCACTAGATACGCGCGCAGCTAAATTGCATTTTTATCTATTTTTACTTGGAAAATGCCGACTACGACGACGACGAAGAGACGACGGCCACGACAACGTTGGCGATGACGATGTGGATGTGGATGGCTGGTCTGAGTGTAAGCAAACGCCTGGCAGAGGATTAAAAAGCAAATAGAGAAGCCCTCGTTGGCAACGTCATTGCATTGCGCAAACGCAATTTCCTTCCTGCTTCAGCGGACGCTGCGCACAAATAGCTGTAATAATAAAATGCAATGCCTGGGTGTAACTGCATCTGTGTGAGTGTGCTTGTGGCTCCAAGTATTTGTGTATCTTTGTATCTGCGTTTGAGTGTGTGTGTGCACAGGCACTGGCACACAGGCACCATGTTTATGGCCGACGATCACGTTGCACCAACGTAGGATGTGACAAGAAAAGCAGGAAAAACTCCTTGGCTGCCTGCCCGACTGGCAGCGCACATACAAAGCGACCAAGGCAATGTCGAGACTACTATCAGCCCCAGTATTACTGACAGCCCCAGCAAGTCCTATATGAAGATTATGCGAGTGTGTGTCCGTGTGTGTGCTAGTGTGTGTATCTGTGAGTAAGTGCTGTGTAGATCGCTTGACTCTTGCTGGTTCAATGAACTGCAGTCACCTCTTGCTGCAGCGCAGTCGCAATCCTTTTTCTTTTGATTTTTCTTGCTGCAATTGCAGCGCTCCAAACGCGCACCCTTCACTGTTTGTCTGTGTGCTGTGCTCGCTTTTGTTGTTGTTGTAGTAAAACGAGGGCAGACTGAAAAGTCATTGCCCTTACAAGGAGCCAAGCTACGCTATTCTTTGATATTTTGTGTTTTTTAGAATTCTAAATTATTCATACTTTGGGGGTAAGCTATCAGGAGGGGTTTGCGATGCCAATAGGATATTAGTCTGTTTGTATCTGCAGAGAAAAAGGTTTAGTTCTTATTGATAGTTGGGTGTATACACAGATTTACTTATTCAGAAAAAATGGGGGAGCATCCTAATTTTATATCGCAGTATCACAGATATAAATATAATTTTTTCACGTAGTCTCTATTGTCGACGGAGTGACAAATCGTTTGCAGGGAAGGAATAGTCTGTCCATCCCGAAGACGGTATATCTTGTTTTTGGAAACAAACTGGTAACATGACATTTTACCTCAAAAAGCTTTTAGTCCTTAAAAGCTTGTCACTTTTATTCAGTTTTTTAGCAGCTCGGAACAGATCTTTCGAGGGAAGTTTTTCTGAAATAGAAAGAACTTCGGTATTCATAGTCAAAAATGAGTTAGCCCCACTAAAAAGGCTTATTAAAAATATGGTGGAGTTTCTCCGGAGCATAAAAATTGGATTAATAGTCGATATGTGCGGCTGTAACCGTGTGCCGAGATCCGCCTGGTTTTCGTTTCTTGTACGTGGTCTCAACTTTGTTAAAGAAAAGTTTTATTTATAAACAATAAAAAATTGTTGCGGATGATTTGGGTGGTACTCCCTTAAAGACCAAATAAGTTTTAATTTGAACATTTAATTCCATTACTTCCGAAGCTCGCAACCGGCTGTAATAAAATAGCCTTCCACAAATGAGATGTACACATGACTATCAACTGGCCCGATGAGTGGAAAGGGGAAGGGGGAGGGATCCCCTAAATATGTAATAAAGTGCTCGTTACATTTAACCCCCGGGCTTGGGTTTTCTCTCTACCGCCCTGGCTATCAATAAAAGTTAGTAAGAAGTAAATAGCAAATCCTAGTTTCCTAGCTTAGTAAACAATGTTTGCGTTTCTGTACCATAATCGATGCTCTAAAGCTTTAAATCCGGTCAATGGGCCCGAATTTTAGTTTCCGTTTTTCAGAACTTCACGAGAGGTTGACTATTATCGTACATCCTTCTTCTCATAGTAATTTGCAGGACAAGACCTCCCCATTAATCCTCAATCAAAAAGGTACTTCCGGCAGAGTAGGGTGTCCGACTTAAGCGTTTGTTCGCTTTAATGCCTCTACTAGACTGATCCACTTTTGTAATGTAGTAAATTATTTATATATCCTTTACCAAACATTTAAGTATATTTTTCACAAAATGGGATCAGAGTTGAGCGCATTTTGAAAAAGTTCGAAGGTCTAAAGTCCTATTTTCTGCCTCTAGAGAACTCCTCTAAAATCATAAAAAATCTCTTTTTGAGCGATTTTTCTGAATACTTTTTGTAGTAGTGTCCGCTGTGGAATGTCCGTTTTTTTCACTCGAACCATCTGGTAACCCTACGGCAGAAAGTTTCCTCTTAACCGAATAAAAGAAAATTATAAAAAAAAAACACACGGGTTGAAGGAAACGTTTACTGATATAAAAAGTGCTTACAATGAAAATCTGCATAAAATACTTGCTTAGCTAGATCTATTACTTTTCAGACTGCCCTCGACTTTACTTATGCGTCTGTTTGGGCTTAAGTGAGTTAGTGACTTTTTGTGCATGCTGCAGGAGTCCAGCAACTTGCAGGAGTTCTTACGAGGGTTTCTTTTCATTTTGAAATCCGCTTCACATCTACAACAACAACAGGAACAACAACAAGAAACTGTAACGACCAACAACGTCTGGGGGCTTTAGATTTCACTTGGTTGCGACTTCGTGTGGGGAAATGTAAACATTTTGTGGTCGTCATCATAACCGATCGTTGCCTGCCACTATTCCCATTATACATATGTATATACTCGTATATGTACATAATATACACATACAAGCAAGCGCGTATACAAAACTCTTGCCTTGGGTACTTTGGATAAGGGCCGTGCGTCGTTTCGTGGAGTTCACTCTCCAGGCTGCTGCTGCTGCTGCTGAGTTGGCGCGCTGTATTCCTTTATTTTTCGCTGGAATGCGAGGCTTGTTTACTCAAATGTATGTATATTTGATCTTCTTATATTTTCATCAACATTTTTTTGTTGTCGTTGTCGTTTTAATTTTACAGCAGTCACTTGTCTTATCTCCAAAAGGATTTTCAAGGAATCGCTTAGGCAATATGATTTTGCTGATGGTGTTATATTTTACTTGCAGAGAAAACAATTCAGTTTGAAATTCAGTTTCGTTCTTGAAATATTTCAGTTTTTAATTATAAAAATAAGAAATTGGTTAAAAAATATTTGGTTACAAAGATTTGTTTTAATCGTTCTTAGATCAATGCTAAACTTTGGATAGATTGTAATTTTTAGATGGGTTTTTTTTTTAATTTCAATGAGATTGGTAGAGAAAATTGCAATTTAGATGTAATTTTCGAAAGTTGGCTTGGAGTATGAAATGCAGATACATTTTGTTAAAAAGTTCGAAAAAAGGTTCACCTACCGGGTTCGTGACGCGGATTAGTTCCTATTTAACCTTTTTCCTCCTTCTTTATTTCAATATTTCATTTACAATTATCTTATAATTTAAGGCGAACTATACCTTGTTGTACCCCTTTTAAATTAAATAAATTTACCTACTGATTCGCATATATACATTTTTCCAATCCAACTCTCAACCTTAATATCAAAAGACAAAATAAAACGATATATTTTGAGTGCTGTCTCAGAAATCCCATGACTTCCTTTATGTTTTGATCTCGGAGTCTGACTTTTTTTAAGTTACACCGCCACACAAAAAATAATTTGTTTTTGAGTTCGGAGTTCAGAGCATGCACATTGCTTTTATTTATTTTTTTTTGCTGTATCCGAATCCGACTTCTAATCGAGGAGTTCTGAAGGATATTTCAGAACTCGGCCCTAACAACAGTTTTTCTACAAATTCTAAATTTACATACAATCAAGTCATATTTTGTAGAAAAACCTTCTCTATTTGTTAATCCGATTCTGAAAGTACTTTTATAGGTGTACCTAGGGTGACCATCCAATTTTTGAGCATTCGAGAACATTTGTCTATTGAAAATAAATCATTTTAAAACCAAATACGGGACGGTTTTTTAAATAAATGAATGCATTGTTCTGTTAGACGATAAGTCTAAAGATGGTGAACGTTAAAGTCGGCCGCGGACGACTTTGGGATACCCTTTGCTACCTATATATTGCAATTAACTTCAGTACAATGCTTAAGAACTCCAAAATACATTTGATTGACAAATTGGGTTACCGGGGACTTTTTCCACGGGCCCGAAGCTCTCGGAGGGCCCCGGACTTGAGAGTCATTCGGAAAGTTTTTTGTATTTAGAAACTAAGTTAGCAAGAAAACTCGACTTTTATGATATAACAAAAGCTTTCGGCTTAGCTAAAGCACGGAAGGCGAATTTCTAAGCATCTTGACGGTTATTATGAAACATATGTAAGGCTAACTTAGTTAATAAAAAATTCAAACTTCTTTGAGTTGTGTTTTTTTTTAGATCTGCATTTGAGTTTTATGAAATGCATTATTCTGATTTTGTCAAATCATCAATTCTCTCAAAAATCCTTTCTATACTTTTTTTATGTTGATCTCTCATTTTTCAACAATTTTACGTATTTCCATGAATCAAGAAAAATTGATAGGGGCACGGATCCGAGATATTCGCCGGGGCCCAGATAATTTCTCGACGGCCCTGCTCTTGATACTTCAAAATTATTTTCTCCTTTTTAGTTCGGTGTGTTATTAAAGCATCTATTTTAGTTCCTTTAAACTCTAACTTTTTATTTTAAAGACTACAAATTATTTTTTATACCCTGTACCGTATGGTCCAAGGGTATATTAAGTTTGTGCAAGCCGAAAATGTATGTAACATATAGAAGGAGACGTCGGAGACATCCCAAAGTTACCTAAAATATGATCAGGGTGAATAGAGAAGTCGATATACCCATGTCCGTCTGTCCGTCTGTCCGTCCGTCCGTCTGTCCGTCCGTCCGTCCGTGTGAACGCCTAGATCTCAGAGATGGTAAGAGCTAGAGTTACCAAACTTTCACATTAGATCCCATATTATTCCATAGGAGGCAAGTTTATTTTATTTTTTTGATATCGGGGTTAAATTATATAGCTCCCATAGGGGTGTTTGAGACGACCTCGACAAAAAAAAAGCGTTTTAGATGAATAATTCGTTTGTTTATAAAGATATCGTAACCAAATTTGGTATTCAAAAGTTTTTTATAGTTCCCAATCACTGTACCAAATTTGATCGAAATCGGTTGACTATATCATATAGCTCCCATAGGACCGATCGGCCAAAATAACTTTTTTAAAGAAAAATTCGCTATATTTCGTTTTTTAATTAAGATATCATAACCAGATTTGGTGTTTGGAAATTTTGTAGACCACTTAAGCAATGTGCCAAATTTGAACAAAAGCGGTTGACTATATCATATAGCTCCCATAGGTCCGATCTTCCAAAAAATCGATTTTTTAACAAAATTTGTTGTGTTTCGTTTGTTTGTTAAGATATTGGGACCAAATTTGACATTCGTGAGTATTTTATAGTTCCTAAGCACTGTACTAAATTTAATCCAAATCGTTTGACTAGATCATATAGCTCCCATAGGACCAATCGGTCCAAAAACACGTTTTTTATACAAAATTCGATGTGTTTTGTTTGTTTGTAAAGATATTTAAAATAAATTTGGCATTCATATCTTTTTTAAGGTATTTAGGCACTGTGTCAAATTTTATTGAAATCGGTTGACTATATCATATAGCTCCCATAGGAACGATCAGTCAAAAAAAAATGTTTGCTTAAAAATTCTTCTGTTTTTGGTTTTTTGTGCAGAAATCAGACTTTATTACAAGCTAGTGGTACAGGGTATCCTAAAGTCGTCCGCGCCCGACTTTACGTCCGCCATTTTTTTATCCTGATGATGATAAACAATTGTATTGACATTAGTTCTTGACTTCTGAGAAATATTTCCTTACATATATACATACAGGTCAAGCTAATAAAAGCGTCTTAAAAATACAATTTTTTTTCATAATTACCAAAAAAAAAAAAATTTGGTTAATGTCAAGGCGTATTTTTTTTTCGAAAATTTGTATTCTTGAATATTTCTCCCGGAATTCTTGTATTTTTTTTTTGGTGCAAAACCATGTTTAAAAATTATAAGACCATCCGAAAATATCTAAAGCGTAATGACGGTGACTAAAAAACTCCATATAGACGTGTCCCTTTATCCATCTGTCTGTACGTCCGTTTGAACACATTGCTCCTAAAGATGATAATAGCTTGAGTTCCTATAGGTTAAAAATTTTGCTCAGGACAAAATTCGTGTATTTGTGATAATTTTAAAGCTCACAGTTTGTTTAATTCACTCAAATTCGACTTCCATATAATACAGTCCTTATTGGACCGATCGATATTATGCCGAATTTAAAAGAAATGGGTTTATTAAATTAGGGCGGGAATTAAAATTTATTTTTAAAAAAGTCTGTCACTTAATGCACCTTGCTATCCTTCCGTGTGGACACCTAAAACTCCAAGGTAACAACCTCAACTGAATGACTCAGTTCCATCCAACTATGTTATTACTATTACTTGTAGACATATGAGAAACTATGTACTCTGCTCTTTCTCGTTTCGCTCAAAACCGACTCACTTTAGTACAGTCACCGCTAGTAACTTAAGTTCCAAAGGATCGTGCACACTGTTATAGAGATAACTTCAACACACAAACTCTCAAGAAAGGGACCCACAGGGGTACACCGGCAACAAGTTAAAGTCGCCAAGTGAAGTCCAAACAAAGAAACGAGCCTGAAGTGCGCTGCCTGCCAAACAAATCACAATCATCGCCGTCGACGAGCACCAGAACCACTGACAGCACCACCGTCACCACCACCACCAAGAGCGCTGCTTGAAAGGAGCGTGGGGCAGACCGAGGCTGAGGCTGGCGCGTCGTATGTCCTCTGCGCACGTATTGCCTAGCGATTATTCATGACTTTATGGATTGGGTAGAAGGACATTAAAAATGTTTTTACGCCAACTCATCATTGAGCAACAGGCGCAACCAGAGGATCAAACTGGTTTGTATGCCAGTCAAAAAGTCATTCTGCTGGCCAGGCGAACGTAGGCCGCTCCTTTGCGCCATGGACTTGGAATCTGGAGAAACCAGTTTGCGCTTGTATGTGTGTGGGTCTTGTTCCAGCGCCTCTACCTGCTGGCGGTTGGTTGCAGCGCTGTGATACCGATCCCACGAAAAAAGGGATACTTGTAAGTAAACAAAAAAAAAACAAAAACCTAAAATGGAGAATACACGAAAAAATGTTTATCCAATTTTACTGCTTATACGTTTTTTGTTATTTTTTTGACGCAATCCTTTCGTAATCGTTCGACGTCCTCGCAGCCAACGTTAAATCGGACGTTACTTTTTGACCGTGGCCTCTTTCTTTGTTTAGCTTGTTTGTGTACAGTTGCCAAAGGGGTTTCTTTTATTTTTTTTATACAATATAAAGAAGGACATTATGTGATGGCTGGGAACAAACACACTGTGTACTAAGTAAACTAGCCGTGGAGTTATAAAGTTGGGGTCTTTTTGGCTGTTTATTTGGACAATGTCATTGGTCATTGGATATAGTACTTATATGGAAATGCAGTGCATGCAGTTTTGGGCAGATAAAAACACTTAAATTATATTTAAATTCCAATAATTATGTTATCTTTATTTTTTTTAGAAAAAATTTATATTGATTATAGACGGTGTTTATGGAATAAAGATCAGTGGCTTAGCTGCTTTATGTTTTCGTTCAAAATTAGGAATTAGAATCTATTACTGGAGGTAAAGATCTTAATTTTCGATTAGGATCTATAATCGCTATAGATAATTTTTTCATACAACTGACCCATCACAAGATAAAGTGTTCAGAGTGCAACGCATCTGCAAGACGCATTTTTATGGAATTTTCACATCAAAGCACTCCCCACACTCCAAGGTATATCTCAGGAAGAATTAGCTGTAGAAGAATATCCAGGAATATCCAGAATTTGACACCTTACAATTTTTTAGAATAATGGAAAACATTTAAAAGCACTGGTAAAATCTTATTAGCAAAAAACCGATTTTTGTGACCTTTGGACTTAAATATCTGGAGACGGGGTCATGATACTTTTTGGTACTTTTAAAGTTGATCTTAAAATGTCAAAACCATTATTCATGTCTAGTTTGAACTTATTTTCTTTTAATTCTGAGGAGTTAGGCTTATTTGTCATTTTTTGAGGAACTGTTTACTATTCGTAATAAGCATATCTTCTACAGTTCTAAGAGTTACTGACTTTGTTTTTTATGTGGGAGATCACTTTAAATTTTAAAATTAAAAACTAAGAATGATAAAAAATTAAAAAAAAAATATGTGAAAAATAATTTTATATTTTTTCTGTCATATTAAAAAAAATTCGCGTCAATATCTTTATGCGTTTAGAAGGTATGGCTTATCAAAAATTAGTCTAAAAATGAAAAACCCAATATTAAGTTATCGATAATTCGATAAATAATCGGAATTTTTCCTATTGGCTAATAGCTCTACCAAATGTGTAAAAATCATCAAAATCGGAGAAAGTCGAAATATAAAAATGGCGGACGTAAAGTCGGGCGCGGACGACTTTAGGATACCCTGTACCACTAGCTTGTAATAAAGTCCGATTTCTTCACAAAAAGCCAAAAACAGAAGAATTTTTAAGCAAACATTTTTTTTTTGACCGATCGTTCCTATGGGAGCTATATGATATAGTCAACCGATTTCAATAAAATTTGACACAGTGCTTAAATACCTTAAAAAAGATATGAATGCCAAATTTATTTCAAATATCTTTACAAACAAATAAAACACATCGAATTTTGTATAAAAAACGTGTTTTTGGACCGATTGGTCCTATGGGAGCTATATGATCTAGTCAAACGATTTGGATTAAATTTGGTACAGTGCTTAGGAACTATAAAATACTCACGAATGTCAAATTTGGTCCCAATATCTTAACAAACAAACAAACCACACCAAATTTTGTTAAAAAATCGATTTTTTGGAAGATCGGACCTATGGGAGCTATATGATATAGTCAACCGATTTTGTTCAAATTTGGCACATTGCTTAAGTGGTCTAAAAAATTTCCAAACGCCAAATCTGGTTACGATATCTTTATTAAAAAACGAAATATAGCGAATTTTTCTTTAAAAAAGTTATTTTGGCCGATCGGTCTTATGGGAGCTAAATGATATAGTCAACCGATTTTGATCAAATTTGGTACAGTGATTGGGAACTATAAAAAACTTTCGAATACCAAATTTGGTTACGATATCTTCATAAACAAACGAATTATTCATCTAAAACGCTTTTTTTTTGTCGAGGTCGTCTCAAACACCTCCATGGGAGCTATATAATTTATCCCCGATATCAAAAAAATAAAATAAACTTGCCTCCTATGGAATAATATGGGATCTAATGTGAAAGTTTGGTAACTCTAGCTCTTACCATCTCTGAGATCTAGGCGTTCACACGGACGGAAAGACGGACAGACGGACAGACAGACAGACGGACAGACGGACATGGGTATATCGACTTCTCTATTCACCCTGATCATATTTTAGGTAACTTTGGGGTGTCTCCGACGTCTCCTTCTATATGTTACATACATTTTCGGCTTGCACAAACTAAATATACCCTTGGTACCATACGGTACAGGGTATAAAAATATAATATACAAAATCAAAATGGCGTTAGTTAAAGTCGGAAGCGGATGACTTTGGGATACCCTGTATTACCACATTGCAAAAATATATTTATTTGTCAAATTTTGTTACGATGTTATTGTAAAATAGAGAAAAACAGACGAATTTAGCACCAAAAATTGTTTTCGACCGATCCATCTTATGGGGGCTAATGTCATCCAAGTTATATGATATAATCTACCGATTTTGATACAATTTTGACAGTACTTGGAAACTCTAAAAAACTTCCGAGTTCCAAATTTGGTAACTATATCTTTATAAACAATCGAATAATCCATCTAAAACTTTTTGTTGTTTTCACCATTATTATACCTTGGGTAACTTAGAGTGAGGGGGATGGCGGCGATTCCCCTGGCTCTAGAGTTTTCCCATGGGCTCGGTGAAATTACTGTCTTACTGTCATGATTCCAAGATCCCGTGTAGACCGTAGTTCCGACAGTATCGCATCATTTACAAATGAATGTAATTCTAGGTATATGACCTCAAAGTGTAATCATATCCAGCAAGCTTTTCCATTTTTTTTATGTAGTTAAAGTTCGGTTTTTGCTGCATTCTGATATGACAAAAATAAATGAGAGTTATATGATAAAGATAAGCCAGATACAGTCTAATTATTTTTAATATAACAAATTATTTTGTTTTCGTTAATATTTAGATACTCTATTAGTTATAATAACACAATATTTAATTATTGGTGCTCATATGGCATAAATAGGAAAAGTATGTACTTTTGTTTATGTTTATAATCCACAACAGGTTCAAGTAGGCTATTGGTGTGAGCCCAAAATGTAATATTTCTCATATTTGTTTTTACAATTTTCAACTGCTTAAAGCAGGAAGTGTCTCAAGAAATACTTCTTATTTTTTTTTGTATTATATTTATATTTTAAATAAATTGTTTTATTATTAATTGTTTTAACCATTGTTTTCCAGTTTATTATCATCAAATATTATATAGGTATATTTCTTTAACTGCCTTGCGCGTCGGTAGCGTACTTGCCTCTAAAGTCGAAGGTATGGGGTTTAATTCCGGCAGTAGCACTGGCATCGCTAGCTTAAAGACCATAGAGTAATAAACAAAAATATAGGCTCTATTAATTAAATTCAATGCCGGATTCGAATATAAACTGTAGGTCGTCGAACAGTTATTATTAGACACGCCTATGCTCCTCCCGGGAGCGACTGAGAAAAATATTCAGTCAGGGAATTCTCGAAGTTAGATATACATATCTGTTAACTATTGCATCTGCATATAATAAAGGATGTTTCATTTAAACAAATTAATGGTTCCATGAAACTTCGTAAAAAGTGTTTTTTTGGGTTCGAGAAACTTGAAGATGGTAACTTTTTTTTTTTGATCGATAACCTTTTGCCATTTTCGGGCTAAATCCATAATTTCATATGTAGAAAAGCCGATGTAAGGGTGTTTGCAGGCCTCCACGGAATTTAAGTTTAAGCCACTAGAAGACTTCTCCAGAAATCGAAACAAATGATAATCGGAAGGCGCAAGGTCTGGGCTATATGGCGGATGCATCAAAACTTCCCAGCCAAGCTCTCTCTGTTTCTTACGGCTCATCAAAGAAGTGTGTGTTTTAAGTTGATAGATTTTGGCAATTTTAATTAAATTGCTTGCTCAAATCTCGTTAATTGTTGACAGTAGAGAAGAGAATCAATCGTTTGACCAGCTTGTAGAAGCTCATAATGAACAATTCGTTTAAAATCACACCAGATACACAAGATTACTTATCAGATCGAAAGCAAGTAAATCACTTCGCTGCTGTTACAGCCTCGTCTCCGTAATTTTCACAAATTTTTTCAGCAGTCAGCGACGAATTGTTACCTTTTTATAATAGAAAAGAAAAATGTGACGAAAATGTTCCAAAATTTCCGTTTATTTTGGCCATTTTTTTTTCTAATTTCTCATAGTTTGAGAATAAGTTTTTAATATTCCCCAACTTTCTTCAAGCGTTTTTACTATATATCTGTCACTTGCCGAATGACATTCGACTTTTTAAAAATCAAGTAATTGATAGTTCAAATTCCAAAAACTAGATGGACCACCCTTAGCTTTTCACAGTACAATGCCATTTAAATAATACCTTCTAACAAAGAAAGTCTAACCAAAGTACAAAATGTCGCCTTTCAAACAAGCTATAGATATTACATTTAAGAGCTATCTAGCGACAATTTGTAAACGAACTTTTTCAAAAACCTAATACTAACAATACATTTTTTTGTTTTATTATGATCTAAACTTTTGTAACTCAAAAAAAAATCACCCTTTATTGGACCTAGTGTTAACAGGATCTAAGGCAGAAAGCGATAAAATTCAAACATCTGACATCATTCCACAACTATACGCTAATAAAAATTGTTTGTAATCTGCAATCATAAATCCTGCTTGTGAGCATGTTTAGGAGTGCGCTAATATTATTTCGGAGCATGCGCCTTTGTAGTGGTGCCAAAACCTCCAAGTTTGTGATATGCATAGTAATTTTTTATGTAGATGGTGTTTAAATGATTTCCTTCTTTGCTTTTGACGATTCGCATTGGAATCTTGGTCGCTGCTGTATAGTTTCAAACTACCAGTGGGTCGGTCCATACTTGCATGTTCCAGGCCCTCATGTCTCTATCTGTGTGTGTCCCAGGCCCATGAAACTCTGTGACTGTGTGAAGAAAAAGGCACAATTTACAAGTTACTTGGCATGGAGAAAGGCACTTGAACTCTTTTTATTGTTGTGGAAAATTGTGCGCTTGCGCGAATGCAAACAGATACAAAAAAAAAAAAATTACATGCAGCGCAGTCGCAGCGAAAATACACACACAAACACAAAAACAACAATGTTGGCAGCAGCGGCAGTGACAGAAGCAGCGGCGTGGCGTCAAAGGAAAGCAGCGAAAAAGGCGAAGAAAAATGTAGGAAAAATATTGTGTGAAAAGTGGCTGGGGCAAGTTGAATGGCCTCCCTTTTTATACCCTGTATCTTTAGGGTATGTGGGGTATTATAGATATGGTAAGTGGAGTAAAGGACATGTAAACTATAATATGATGGTCACGATAGACTGGGTCAGCCGTCTGTATGACGTTTGAAGCTTTCAAGATCTTATGAAGTTTAGACAATTTCGGATCTTTACTCCAGCAGAGTTCAGCAATACATTGACTTGTTGTTTCATCTTTCGATCTAAAGGAGAGAGGGATAATGAATGAGATCGGTTGAAAAACTGTGTCTAGTACTAGATAATGTTAACCAGATTATTTTTTTTTTAATTAGAGAGCGGGGAAATGCTATAGGCATGCGAGGCATTCAATTTAGAAATTTTTCATAAAATGTAATCAAGCATTTATAGTAATATTATAATATAAATTTTAAAATATTATCTATACATCTTCACAGACAAAACAGAGTAAAAAAAGACATGGAGTAACTTGGAAAAATAGGCAGTATTTCTATATTCTTAAAGCCTGTAATAAATATTAAAACAAAAAATAATATATTTAATATAAAATTTGTATCAATTACACTAATGGCGCAGTATTAACGAAGTCCTTGTAAATCCTATTTAATTAACTTCAATCGACTTCAAATAAAAATGTTAAGATGATGCTAAATAGTCTAGTTAGTTAATGTACAAAAACTGGCTTCGGCGATTTTATACGTAATTATGCAAAATTATTAAGATTATCATAGGGCAAAAAAAAATTATGTCGCAAAACTTGATTTTCAACTGTTGAATACTTTTCTTCATAATATTTTGCGTCTAGGTTAAAGAAAAAAAAATTAAAGCATTACACAAAAATTAGTTACAGTAACTTTTGGTTTTATTTCTGGAAATATTTTTCGTATCCAAATCCTCCCTTAGCCCTGACATAAGTTTTTGGCCCAAGAAAATACATATGAGCATTTTGGCATGACGTTACGATTGCGCGTTAAAGCGTGTCAAAAAAAAATGAAAAAAGCTAAAGTTTTAATAAGACTTTTTTATACTTAGGTAAGGTAAGACCAAAGAATATAGTATATAGTAGTTCTATATTCTTTGGTAACACTTTATTTAGTAAAAAAGGACAAAAATCGAATCGGCACTATGAGGTAAACGATAAAATATACATATGACGTTACGTTCGAAAAAATAGTGGATTTTGACTTGAAATATAAAATCGCAATATTTTGTGAATTCGGAAAGTACTTTAAGGAGATACGAATAATTAATTGATATAAGAATAAACATTTTTGGAGTAAAAACTTTTTTTAACCCTAGAAAAGCATAAATAATCTTAAAAAAAAAAAAAAAACTATACAAATTTTTTTTAATGAAAACACAAGATGTAATCATGAAAGGATCTAGTTGCTTCTACCTTAAAAAAGTGGCTCCATAATTTTCAAAAATTCACAGATCGATTCGTTGTCATAAAAAAAAGCATTCCATTCTATAATAATAATTATTTTTATTATTTTGACAATTAATTTATCAACTGAAATAAAAAAATTTTCATTTATGGCTGACCCAGTCATCTTACTAAGATAATTTGGGCACTTCTGCTCTAAACACTGTTGAAAAAATATCAATGAGGATAAGTATATTTATTTAATAGTTTGCGCAAACCGAAAATGTATGTAACATATAGAAGGAATCGTCGGAGATCCCCAAAGTTATCTAAAGTATGATCAGCGTGACGAGAGACGACGATATATCCAGGTACAACTGTCTGTCTGGCCGTCCGGATGAACGCATAGATCCCAAAGATGGTAAGAACTAGAGCAACCAGACTTTCTGATTAGATTTCTTATTATTCCATAGGCGACAAGTAATTTTTATTTTTTCGATATTGATTGGGGTTCAATTATATAACTCCCTAGTGGGGTTTCAGACGACCTGAAAAAAAAAAAGAAAAAATTAAGATCAATAATTAGTTTGCTTATGAAGATATTTAACCGAATTTGAAAAGCTTTTTACAGATCCCCAGTACTGTACAAAATTTTATCCAAATCGCTTAAATGTATCATATACCTCCAATAGGAGCTATCAAAGAAAAAAGCAGTGCTTGGTGCAAACCTAGAATTTTTTGTTTGTTTACGAAAATATAGTAACACCACATTTGGTACCTGCAAGATTTATAGAGTTTCCCAGCACTGTACCGAATTTGATAAAAATCGTATATCAAATAATTCCAGTATGACCGATCGATTAAAAAAAGTTCTTAGGGAATAACTTAATTGTTTGTAAAGATATCGGAATTAAATTTGTGACTGGATTTTCAAAGCACTGTGTACGTGTTTATTTTTTTTTTAGAAATATTAGCTACAGAGTATCCACCTATCGGTTACTACTCTGACTGCATTTCTTGTTGTTGTTATTTTTCACTCACTGGTAGCGCCTCGTAATGAAGGGTTTACCAAGTCCGATTCATTAAAGCAATGTTTTTCCAACTGTTGCTGCGTTTTTTGGACACCTGCAACTGTTTTAGTGGGTGAGTTGGCAGCCCTACTTGCAATTGCGTGGCAAACAAGATCCCACAAAAAGTTCTCAGGATTTTGCAAAGCTGGCATACTACAATTGGCTTAGGTCAGCGCCTGGGAAAGCACTTAAGTAGTTTTTCATGCTAAATTGCACATTTTTCTTTTGAAAACTTTCTCAAGGAAATTGTCGTGGTTGTCTTGGTATTATGGTTGTGCTTGCAGGAAGCTGCTCAACCGCATTGGGCAGCCCCGTATACGTAATTTTCTGCTCAACAGGCTTGAGCTAGTGGCAGCTGCGCAGCAATAACAACCATAGACCAAGACCAAGAAGGAATCCCAGCAGCTTTGGCCTTACCAGGCGACGACCGCAGTGAGCTGGAAACCAACACCAAGATACACACACACACACACACACACATACTAGGAAGGTAACCCCATTCGTTGGCATGGCATGCTGGCATCTGCGCAATCTAAGCAAATTGCTGAAGGAAACGCACGAGTGGCGCAAAGTGTTGCAGGAGAGGCATGTCGAGAGTCTTTGCTCCACAGCCGGCGGAACAGCAGCAGGCCTTCATTGTGGTCTTCGTGCTGTTGTGTGCCCTACTCTCGCGGTTCATTCAACTCCATAGCCAACTCCACTACATAGACAAACACGCAGGCGAGCAAATGACTAGTCTACACTGAGAGAAATGTTAGCCCAAGTATTAAAAAAGATCAGATAGGAACAATTGCTGAACAAATAGGATGACAAGTTGGACATTAGGACGTACTTTACGCTTTAAGACTTCATTCGTGCTATATTACGTCGCAGATTTATAGAAGTAAAGTAAAGACGTGGGATACATCCAATATATTCCATGATCTTTGCAATAATAAAGAAGTTCTTATATTTAAGACACATCTATATGTCTAGTATAGATAAGCAGGGCCCCTTTAATAGGACTTCGAGTCAAGGAACTAGCACCAATAAAAAATTTGTAGTAGGTAATGTTGGAAAATCCGTATTATATATTATTATTAAGGACATATTCATAATTTAAACAAATTATTCACATAAGTTATTAACAAAGAATTTCCAATTAACTCTGTTTCGCGCCATTGCTCAAAGCTCGATGATGGATTTCCCGATCTTCGGGTTGAGCGTCCTGCGCTGGGTCTTTCGATTGACTTGTGGGTTCCATTCCAGAACTGCATGTGGTATCTCATCATAATCTTTGAGCAGCGTGTGACCCAACCAACCGTATTTGCGATTGCGAATTTTAATTTCGATTGGTTTTTGTTCGCAAAGTTCCCAAAGGCTCACATTGCTAATGGTTCGAAGCCACCATATACGTAATACGCTTCTAAGACATCGATTGACAAATTTTTGGAGCTTCTTGACAATAATACTGGTAATGAACCATGTCTCACATTCGCAAGAATGAAGATTCGCATTTTGGTTTTTCGCCGGATATTCGGTTCTCGCCAGAATCTATTTAGTTGTCCAAAGGCAGCTCTGGCTTTACGCATTCTGCTCCAATGCTCCTCCTGATGATGCAACTTGACTTCCAAGATACTTGAATTTATCTACGTTTTCAATATGCAAGCTGTCGATACTAAGGGCGCTTGTATTAGTGAGGTTTACCCGCAAACTTTTCTTTTTTGCGCAGTTGTTTTTAAGACCAATTTTTAAGGCTTCTGTGGTGAGTCTATCTAATTGGCTTTGAAGGTTCAAATGACGGGAAGAAAAAAGAACATCCGCATATTTTAGATCTCATATTTTTCGGTTAAATTTCCAGTCGATTCCGAAACTATTTAATTCAGCTGCTTCAAATACAAAATCAAGAACGGTGATAAAGAGCAAGGGCGACAGTGTGCATCCGCTATTGCATTAAAAAGGATCGCTTAGTTGTTCGCCGTGCAAAGCTCGGCTTGGGGACCCAGTATACGAAGCTTTTATGATTATTTCGTCTGGAATCCCTCTAGCTCGAAAAATTATTATAAATACGAATTCAAAAGAAGGTGTTTCCAACGTCCAATAGAAGGAAGAAAAAGACGCTGACCAAGAAGGAGCTGGCTTTATGACGTCAAAGCAGACTTGAAGACAATGATAGTTCGAAATTGGAAGGATGAAACGAGAGAGAGAGAGTGTGAAATGGAGGAAGATTGTTGATAAAGCTATTTGATCCACCCTGGACTGTGAAGCTAAAAAAAAGAAGAAGTGATGCAAAGTGTAGATTTCTTACGATTTATTTTGCTTACTTTTGGAACTTATTTTTCGAACGTCTCAATTTTTTTTGCCAGTGTATTAGCTGGATGGATGAATAGATGTTGGATGGTTGGTTCGTTGGCTGCTTGGATGGTTCTGCACTAGCTGCTTGGCTGACTGCAGTTGACTGCGCTGCTGCAGCCTAGTAGTCATCAACTGATTGAGCCAAGTCTGTCTTCTAACGTTTGAAATGTACTACAACTGACTGGGAGGTAAAGCCCACACCGAGACATCAAGACACCAAAAGACCATGGCACCGAGGATGCGCATTGGCCCGGTTTGGCAATGTTGCTGCAACAGACCAAAGAGACCAGACCCAACCAGACCAGACCAGACGCTGACGCTGACTCAAATTGCAGCAGCATGTTTTACAAATGGATTTCATGTTCAGAGTGCGTTATGTTTCTTGGAAAGGATTTCTTTGCTTTTCTTGTCATAGCCATGTCTGGTCAGGCCATGCTGCAGTTGTAGTCTTGCTGGTTATGACATTAACTGAAATAAAATGCGACAAAAGTCGTAAACATGAAACATTCAAATGCTCAAATCTGGCAGCAACTAAGCCGGCCCTGCTGCTCATTGAAGACATTTATCCGCGAGATCTGTAGCTCGTTCAGGAAGTCGTTGACGTGCAGGCAAAAAAAAAGTAATCTTTTTGGTTAGGGCGTAGCTGCAGCTAAAAGCCATGAAATGAGGCTTGAAGACTTTAATATAACGCTTGAAAGATTTCGATGGATGAGTTTCTAAGGAAACGTGCATCCTTTATCGGCAAACGTTTTTGGTTCTGCATACGGGTCAATTGTCAAAGTCATAAAAAATTAAACATTTTTAGCTAAGCAATTGCTACCGACTTGCTCCTTAATCTTCTCCGCCTTTGCTTTGTTGTGTTTCTTTCGAGAAACCACAAGGAGTTGATTTCATGTGGATGCCATAAAAAGCAATCAAAATAATTTTTATTGCTCTCTCACAAAAACTAAAAAAAAAAAAAATAAGATAAGATAATGCGTTGCATGTATTGCATATGTGTTTGGGCATGTTTTATGTGTCTGCCATGTTGGGAATGGCTTCGCAAAGGGTTAATGAGTAATACAAAATATGCTGAACCTTTTGGGGTCGCGACATGCAATTTAACTTCGGAGCTACAACAGCAATGAGTTGGAAGCAAACTTGTCGAATCAACGATTTCGGTTTGGAAAGGTTCGGATTCTATAGAAGGGCTTCACATTAATATGAAGTGCTGCAGTGATATGGAAACTTTAAAGTTGTAAAGGAACCTGAAAGGCTGTCAAAACTATTTTTATGCCGCGAACACATATATTTTTGTGAAAAAAAGTTTTTCCTTATAAAAGGCTTGTATTAATTGGTTTATTTTGACACAATTCGTAAACTATCCCTACGATGAGAGAGACGAGAGATTCATTTGAACTTATTTTCTTATACTACTTTTATTGTTGTAACGAACTTTGTCGAGGATCATTTAAATATAAACAGCAAAAATTGATTTCTTTGGCAAGGGAATCCTTTATTTTGATATTACCCGTCAATCTATGGATTATTTGCCTAAAATTAGGTTGGACAATTTGAGCCCTTACGCCTTGAAGCTTAATTTATTTTACTGCTGGATTTGCTGCTGGATTGGGTTCTAGAGACTTTTTTTGTGTGGTTCAAGAAAAAGTGGGTGATTTGGCAAAAATAACAATAAAAAATGGCGGACGTAAAGTCGGGCGCGGACGACTTTAGGATACCCTGTACCACTAGCTTGTAATAAAGTCCGATTTCTTCACAAAAAACCAAAAACAGAAGAATTTTTAAGCAAAAATTTTTTTCTTGACCGATCGTTCCTATGGGAGCTATATGATATAGTCAACCGATTTCAATAAAATTTGACACAGTGCTTAAATACCTTAAAAAAGATATGAATGCCAAATTTATTTTAAATATCTTTACAAACAAACAAAACACATCGAATTTTGTATAAAAAACGTATTTTTGGACCGATTGGTCCTATGGGAGCTATATGATCTAGTCAAACGATTTGGATTAAATTTGGTACAGTGCTTAGGAACTATAAAATACTCACGAATGTCAAATTTGGTCCCAATATCTTAACAAACAAACGAAACACAACAAATTTTGTTAAAAAATCGATGTTTTGGAAGATCGGACCTATGGGAGCTATATGATAGAGTCCACCGATTTTGTTCAAATTTGGCACATTGCTTAAGTGCTCTAAAAAATTTCCAAACGCCAAATCTGGTTAGGATATCTTTATTAAAAAACGAAATATAGCCAATTTTTCTTTAAAAAAGTTATTTTGGCCGATCGGTCCTATGGGAGCTATATGATATAGTCAACCGATTTTGATCAAATTTGGTACAGTGATTGGGAACTATAAAAAACTTTCGATTGCCAAATTTCGTTACGATATCTTCATAAACAAACGAATTATTCATCTAAAACGCTTTTTTTTTTCGAGGTCGTCTCAAACACCCCCATGGGAGCTATATAATTTATCCCCGATATCAAAAAAATAAAATAAACTTGCCTCCTATGGAATAATATGGGATCTAATGTGAAAGTTTGGTAACTCTAGCTCTTACCATCTCTGAGATCTAGGCGTTCACACGGACGGACGGACGGACAGACGGACAGACGGACGGACAGACGGACAGACGGACAGACGGACAGACGGACATGGGTATATCGACTTCTCTATTCACCCTGATCATATTTTAGGTAACTTTGGGGTGTCTCCGACGTCTCCTTCTATATGTTACATACATTTTCGGCTTGCACAAACTTAATATACCCTTGGACCATACGGTACAGGGTATAAAAATCAGGTCCAAAAATGTTTTCATGCGAAAGATTTTGAGATATTTGATAATTGGCGAGACAAAACCAGTCGGTTTTTTGCCTGGTGTAGCTTTCGCCTTCATTCGTCGCGATCTAGGGATTGTATTCTGCAATACCTCAGTCCTCTGCATCTTGATCAGCCCCATCTAACTTCCATAACTTCAGTCAATCACTTTTTGAAATTAAAAAAGTGTCTATTTAAAGGCAAGTATCTCTGGTTGCACTTAAGTGATTTTGATTTTTTTTTTAACTGTAGATAATTGGATCACCCATCGATTATATTTGGAGCATATATTGGTAAAATCGGAGAATAAAAGTGGAAATAAAAGAAATTTTTGTAAAAAGTGAAATATGTAAATTTGGAAATCGAAAGTTTTTGGAGATCTTAAGTTCTGTACCGAAATTTATCAAAACCGATTGACAATATTATATAGATGCCAAAGGATAGTCTGTTCATATATGGAACATATATTGGTTTTTTTTTGTAAATTTGGCAATCGAAAGTTTTTGGAGTTCTCAAGTTCCGTACCGAAATTTATCAAAAACGGTTGATAATATCATATAGATGCCATAGGATGGTAAAAAAAGAAGGATAAAAATCGGAGAAGGTCGTGGAAAAAGTGGCTCGCTTCACTAATTTTCTCCAAGTCGATATAGATATGCATGCCAGTCCTTATTAGTAGGCGGATCTTAGAAATTATAAGAAGAATGGAACTGAAATTTTACCAAAAGATGTGCATAATAGTCTCGTTATCTGGACCCTTCCCCCTGTAGGAGAATTACTTCTTTTTATGAGAAATGATTCCATACTTTAATAATTATTCGGATAACATAGATTATCAAAATGGTGTAACAAACATAACTTTCTTGTATGCAAACCTTTATATTAAAACATCTTAGAATAAATTGATACATAAGATAAGATAGAGAAATGAACTGTAGTCTCTAAGTCAGTGACGCAAATCTAGTATAATTTCTCATGTGAGTCTAATAAACTAAAAAAAAATACTTTTTGGTCAAAAAAGTCTAATTTAAGAAGCAATTCTTTAAAAAATTCGTTCAGAGATAGATGTTTTTAAAAGCATTCAAGTATAAAATTCACTTATCTTTAAAAGGAGCTCGTAAACCCTCGAATTTTAAAGCAAATCAAAGCTGAAGCGTACATTTTGTAGTAGCTTTGGAATGGCTGATGAAAATAAAACCAGCGTCCATAACATATTCAAATAACTTCAGGTCTCATATAAATTAACTAAAATGAACTGCAATAAAAATTCAACTGCTGTTTCAACAAATGCACGTCCCCAATAAAAAGATCGTATAAACATTTGTTCATATAACAACACACATACTACAATATATCTGCTTATACATATGTACATACTTATTTATGCATGTGGTCTGTATGTACGTAGGTATGTATGTATGTATGGCTGTAAGGATTGATCGCCTCCTCGAATGACATATTATTTAGCAAATTGAAAAAGTTTTCAAGTCGCATTTCGCACGTTACAATTACCGGGAGTACGAGTGTTGTTTACCCCGATCCCTGGAAAGTCTACAAGCGCAACAAGGGATCATATTCGTATATGTAGATTGAAGTCTTGGGTTGGGCTGATATGTCTCATTGCCGCCTGCGCGCTCCCAGCACCCTCAGACGCCTGGCATACACATTGGAATGCAAATCAATGGCAGAGAGCAGGCGATAAAAGTATCCTCAGACTTGACAAGGCGGCAGGCACAGGCAGGAACGGAGCAGGCAAAGTGCCTACAAAGCGAAAACTGTTCAGAAAATAAATAACTTCTCTTGATCCCCCTACCAGGGGTCGGATGCCTGTATGTGTGCGTGTGTGTGTGTGTGTGTGTGTGAATGAGCAGATACACTTGGTTGACTTTGCTTTGCATGGAACGCCAAAGTTTTAGTCCCAGGCTGCACCCTGTGGCGGCCAATTGCTTGCCGCACGTCCTCGCTTCGTTAGGTTCCTCTACGACTCAGTCAGGGAATGCGAGATTGTTTTTCTGTATTAGTGTGTGTGTGTGTATGTGTGTAGTGATCGTTGTTAAGTGCTTAAGATGGTGTGGCCCTCCTTCATATATGCCGACCCCAACCATGTCCATGCCAATGCCATAGTCTCTCTCTCTCTCTCCTTCCCTGCAACGGCCCTTGACTGACTTAAAGTGGCGCACAAGATAATGAAAGTCAATGTCTGCGCAAGGGTACAGGATATGCTGCTTATTTCTTGTTTCTTCTTATTTTTTTGTTTTTGGGTAAATATCAGTGCCTCAGACACGCACTTGGTGGATCGCTTCCAGACAATGCCGCTCTTTGTTCGCAATGTCCCCGTCGAATTTCGTTGTGATTCCCGCGACTGTCATGGAGCATGGATGACGGGCGCATGTGGCCAATTGGGACGTGTTTCGTGTTTTTATGTCATTTCTCTTACGAGCATATCATTTCTGCCTGGCCTTGCACCCCAAAAAAGATGACAATCTACTTATTTTCAGCCCCAAGCATTACAATTCTGGTCTGCAATTACGAAACACGTTTATCAGTTTCGGCTTGATTAGGTCTTTCGATATGGGAATAGTGGAGTTCTCGGAAGAACAAAAGACACGAATATAAGTGAAACTTCAGCACCAGGAATTTCTGAAAAATTCAAGGAAAGTTTTGTTTTTAACGAAGCTCTGTTTACGCAAAGCTCCTAATTAAATGAGAAAACAAAATTGGGATTGGAAAAAGAGAAGAATCTGCAACATACCTTTGTCATGTTTTAAATGGGGTGGTCTACATTTCTTTGTTTATTAGGTTTACATATTCTTTATTTTAGATTTAGAGACTCTATCTATGAAATAATGGGATGTTTTATAATGTATTTATATCTCGTTCCTGGTTCGTGAGTATAGATAGCTTTTAACTCGAAGATGAGATTAAGTATAATAGTAGATGGGTGTCCAAAGTAACGTACTGTTGTTGGTCAAGTATGTGGATTATTGGTTAGGCCGAGACGTCGATTTTTTTGGTCAATTCCTTAATTTAAGAGGTTACTACGAGGTTACTACGCCTGTTGCTCGTCTCTGGAAAAGATGGCTAAGCAGTTTTCTATCCACCTCATGTGGGTACCACGACTCGGGATATCGACGGTAAATGTATCGCGGATGAATTGGCTAGTGAAGAAACTAGACACCAGAATCCTCCTTCAAGATAAAGAGAGCCTGAGTATAGCTAGACTGAGGCAACGTGGAATCGATCATCAAGTGCATGCAGGATATCACTACATATATAATCAGCTCAATGTTCCGCCATAATCCGAGGTTGAAGGTCCACCCAGCGATACAACAACAGGCCAATTCTATGACACTATGTCCCAATTGCCGCACTAACCAAACCTACTACGCCTCAGAAATACCACAACGAGCTTGTCTATGATAAACAAGTGTAGCTGTAACTGGGCCTATATTCTTCGAGGACGAGCGATTACGATTACCGATTTCAGGATCAACTAAATGGAGTCATTCGTTTATGGTCGCTTGAAAAAAGACACCGGACTTCTATTTATGGGTTATACAATATTATTAATCTTATGTGTAGATCGACAAACTAAGGACTTTGGCTTAAAATATCGGCAATACCAGGAGTTCAAGGACGGAAATCCGTAACGAAAATCAGAATAATTAATAAATTTTTTGCTTAAATTCACTTTAAAGCCTATGGAAATCGGGAAAACTAAAACTGAATTAATTTTCATTGTATCTCGCCCTAAAGCAGATGGACAAAGTGTTACCGAACATTGCAAGATATGGATCACACAAATTTCACACTTCAAAATCAATTTTTTAACAGTAGCGACTTGCAACTGTTTAAATGGCTGATTCGCCGATTTTAGAAATTCTCTTTCAAAAATTTGTCACCTGAGAGTGAAAGCTTTAAAAATCCTCCCCTAGTCTTAAATACCAAACCGAATATCGTTAATCGGTAGTATTTTCATACATTGTACCGTATGGTACAAAGGGTATATTAAGTTTGTATGTAACATATAGAAGGAGTCGTCGGAGACACCCCTAAGTTACCTAAAGTATGATCAGTGTGACTAGAGAAGTCGATAAATCCATGTCCGTCTGTCCGTTTGAACGGCTAGATCTCAGAGATGGTATAAGCTAGAGTAATCAAACTTTCACATTAGATCCCATATTATTCCATAGGAGACAAGTTTATTTTAATTTTTTGATATCGGAATCAAATTATATAGCTCTCATAGGGGTGTTTCAGACGACCTCGAAAAAAATAAAAGATTTAGATGAATAATTCGTTTGTTTATGAAGATATCGTAACCAAATTCGTAAGTTTCTTACAGTTCCCAAGCACTACACCAAATTTGATCAAAATCGGTTGACTATATCATATAGCTCTCATAGGACCGATCGGCCAAAATAACTTTTTTTATACAAAATTCGCTATATTTAATTTTTTAATACAAATATCGTAACCAGATTTGGCATTCAGAAGTTTTTTAGAGTACCCAAGCATTGTACCAAATTTTACCAAAATCGGTTGGCTATATCGTATAGCTGCCATAGGGCCGATCTTCCAAAAAATCGATTTTTGAACAAAATTTGTTGTGTTTCGTTTGTTTTTGAAGATATTGGAATTAAATTTGGCACTTGTAAGTTTTTTATAAGTGTTAAGCATTGTACCAAATATTATTAAAATCGGTTCCTCCCATAGGAGGAATCGGTCAAAAAAAATGTTTGTTATACAAAATTCGTTGTGTTTCGTTTGTTTGTAAAGATATTTGACCTAAATTTGGCATTCTGTGTCAAAAATGAAGGAACCGGGTTTTATTACAAGCTAGTGGTACAGGGTATCCCAAAGTCGTCCGCGCCCGACGGCATTTTTTATGTTTTTGTTGATATCTATGGATAGAACCATGCTGTCAATAATGATTTTATAAATTTGTGCTTTGTTTCTTAGTGAGAGCTTGTTTTTTTGGGTTTTTGGATCTTTCTGTCATAACGGAATCTTTGGGTGATACAAGTACATTTTTTGTGGTTGAATTTTATACATATTTCTGTGGAATGCTGCACTTCGACCATTAGGATCTATTGTGCTACCTTCTAGCCCTTAAACTTCTCAACTAGCAAACTTAATTATTAATCTCAAAAGACCTGCATGTGTACGAGCTCACGTTACCATAGTACTTAGGTATATTCTGAGTCTGCAATGTCCTGTCAGTAAGCCAGGTTGTATCCTAAAGGCCTTTTGCCCAGTTGGGATATTTTCTTAAGCCTATTTAGGTTATAAAAGCCGAGGAGTTGCTTGGCTTGCCGTAAGTCAGTCGAGCTAGTCAAGTCCATTTCTCGTCTGGACCTTTCCTGTTCTCTTAGCAGCTGTCTAGTAATGTGTTTGCCAATGCCGCAATAAGCTTCAGGCCCAACAAGTACTTTTGCAGCATCCATCCAAAGGATTTCAACTAAATAGTTGTGCTTGGCTCTAGTTTCCGGAATCAACTTTGAATTAATCTTCAAGCCACACACCGCATTGATCGCGGCTTTACGGTCTGACAGTACGGTAACGTCTCCGTCTTTATATTTTCTATCCAATGGCACCTATGGCCTGAAGTATGCTGGTGAATATATCCTGTGCTTCTGACAGTCGTGTTTTTTTTTTCGTAACTCCCAGTCCGGTCACTCTCTGATAAGTGACCCGTCAGTATATCACACAATATTTATTTATATAATATTATTTTAATATTAAATCTTGGGTTTCAAGGAAATTCTATTTTTACGTGACTCTGAGAGTAGAGTATACTGTAGTCGTAATATTCCGACTGCAGTTATTTCACGTTAACATATAGCATTTCTCTATGTTTCTTTTCTTATAGTCGTTAATAATTCTAAAGACCGCTTAAGAAAGTCAAATAAACTGAAATATTGATGAATTACGAAATATCCAAGCATTTCATCATTTACAATGATTTTCAAACACTGTCGTCGTCGAAAAAAAGGGGAAAACAAATTCAAATATAATATTTGCCTTCAGTCCCAAGTCAAATGACCAGGTGTTTATGTCAATACGTCGATGGTTGCTATTTGATGAGGATCACTGTGAAAACGCATTACGAGTAAATAGTGCGCGAAGCGAATGGGAAAAGAATTAACCCTGCGGATACATAAAACTGAAATAGTAACTAAATACATGTGCACGAGTTCTCTGAAATAGTCACGGATTGATCCTCAAGCCAGCAATCCTTTTAGAGCAGCTCAAGGAGAACAAACGTAAAGCATACACAAAGATTAAAAATAGCTTCAAGAACTCGTTTCACGTTTGGCCTGAGTGTGGGACAGGATCGAAAGAGTTGAGGCAGTCACAAATCAATTTCGTTGCAGGAGCAAATGATAAACACCACCACCAAAGGTACCACCGACGCGTAAATAAGGGTCTGGAGTCCAGGGCAGTTCAAATTTAAGAAATCAAAATACAAATTACATTTTAAAGTCGTTTCACATGCAGCCGCGTCGAACTGCGTCGATAACAGTAGCCATATCATGGGAATTTTTTTACTCCAAGGTATCGGCTAAGATTGAAACCAGTTGAGTTGCGCCTTGATTTCATACAAAATTCGGGGGTGAAAGTTGTGCCGCAGCCTTACAAAGGTTTTGGTTGGGTTTCTACAAAGTGGCTGGATGCCAAAAGGTTGATTATGACAGCGTGACGGACTGCGTTTTATGTTTCAGGATAACAAGAGTGAAATGACTGCGCATTGGATGCATTGGATGTTTCTATTAAAGCAGTTTTACAGGATAATAAGAGCGGGGGTTGTTGGACTGTGTTAAATGCGCGTGAAAATTATGCAGCCGAGCTCTGTGGGAAGCAGTTAGCCATGGTTACCAAGCGCGCACAATTTTATGGTAATTAAATTGATCTTGGTCCTGGCTACTGGCTACTTATTACAACTAAACCAAGTATATTTGGTTCACACAGCAGTTAATCGCGTGTGGATTGTGCGCTTGCGTGCTCTTAACTTGTGCGAGGGTCTGGGCTCAAAACTTGCTCAAGTACAGTAACCAACAAAGCGGATGGATGAAGATCGCTAGAGAAGGTCAAAGAGTGCTTTGTCATGTGCGCGATGGCAACAAAGATCGTAAAGGAAATTCACGTTTCCGGATCTAACTCTGTATGTCATTAGTCAAGACCTGACTACATCGTAAAAAAAATACTAAAATTGGTTGCTGCATAGGAAGTTCCCACCAGCTGCGATTATGACGCAACATTATTTCGAAGCATCTCTAGATGACAAAACAATAGATAGCCCATAACTAAGCTGTTGTGTGCCCCAACAACGGACTGCTAATTAAAAAGGAATTTAAGTTCTGAGGTTTTTTGATTTCAAAGACCGCCACTGAACACTACTGCCAGCGCACCTGTAATTAGAAAGCGCGATTTGGGGCCGGGCAGGGTTAGCCAGGAGAGTGCTAATTTAGCAATCACAAGCAGTTTGTTAAAGCCAGCGACATTGTTGGTATCAGTGACAGCAACCCAAAAACAGAACCAACTGAAAACCGGTTGTTAAATCCTCAAAGTTCAGACAAACGAACGTCTTGGTGTTACGCCCCTTTGCCGCCGCACCTGACTTTGTGTGTACAATATTGATGGGGGACTGTGCTTGGACCTCAATTGTATCTCTGTCTAACGGACAAAGGTGTGAATTTAGGTTGCCATTGCAATGCTCGTTGTTGTTGTTGTTTTTAATTCGGACGCTAGTGTTACTTAGATCGTAGAGCCGCTGCTTTCTTGGCGTCAAATTGATCCTCCCCAAGCTATTAGGCAATCGATAATTTTGAAAACTCATGTGACCGACTCCTCCTCAGTCTGCAAAAGTAGAAAGTCTAACCAATGTGTGAATTGACTTGACTTCAATCGTAAATATACTTTGAGAGTCTAGCGCTGATCTTTGGGATTTTTATGCCTTTGCAGTATTTATCACGCAAGTGTTCCACGAAAGAGAAGGAGGTTCGAGCTAGCCTTTTAATTAGCCTTAGGAGTTGTAACTATTTTCCAATATGGATAGCTTCTTTTAAATTATTTGTAAGTATATATTTTGTGTATTTTTTTTAAAGTGGCTAATTTTTTGACCTATTAATCCAAAACTTTGGCTCTAAGTCATAAACAGCTTGTTTTTTTAGAGGCTCACAATTCTAAGTTGGCCTTGCTGTCAAACCATTTAACAGCTGATAGTTGCGTTTTGTCGAGTTTGGTTTGACATTTGTTTATGGATAGAAGATACTAAGATGGATTGTTTATATAAGTGGTCGATGTTTTTACTATAAGTCCGAATAAAATACTGCAATACATTCAGGCCTTAGGACTTTTGGGAGAGCTCTTAGCCATGAGGGGGGTACAATAGATCCACTTGGGTCGCAGTACATTTATCCCAATAATGATATTAGGTCGATATTTAATAAACCTCATAAATCGGGTCTACCCTGCGATTCGAAAGTAAATTTAAGGATAGGGCGTAAACACGACTAGTACCTATTTGTAAAATAGCTTCACTGGTAAAGTATGACGAACCAAAGTTTCTTTCATTATCTTAAGAATTCCCTATAACTTGTCTATTAAAAATATATTATTTTTGAGTAATTTGTAAGCAATGAAGATACCCAAATGGGATCCTAAACCAATTTACAACACGTGTAATCATTTGGAGGTCGCTGACCGCTTCCTCGTCCAACTTGCTGGAGTGACAATCGAGATTGAATCACATACAACAGAAAATGTTGAGAAAGCAACAGAGCGTAAAGTAAGGAGTCAATAACGAGGTAAAAAAGCAAGAAAGCATAGATCGGGGTAGGAGCCTGGTGTAAAAAATAGAAACACATAGAAACCTAGGTAAAATGGAATTGTAAAAACTAGAAAGATTGCCATAACAGAGTCATAAATAATGATGTTTACACAAATGTTGCACGTAGAGCTCGACTGCTCCTGCTGGATTCCCGAAACTAAGTTAAAGTTCAAGCCTGGCAATGAACTCTTCTCTACATAGACGAAAGATATGGGAATGGTTTTATTTTTTATTTAGTTTTTTTTTTTTTTTGGTCAACAACAGTGCGTAAACGCTGAGATCCTCATTTAATATAAATACGAGCTAAAAATAACGATGAGCTCAAGTTTGTTGTTTTCGAGAAAAGTTATAAAGTTTCAGGCTCGAACAACAAATAAATTCCGGCTAACACGAACCGAGTGCGTGCCACTTGAAGTGTAACGGGCGAGGAGCAGTGTAAAAGGGGAGCAACAGGCTTTAAGCCAGTTCGTCCGTCCATCAGTCGCTCGCGTAGTACATAAAATAAAAGCCAAACAACAACAGGTAGAAATCAAATAGAAACTGAAATAGACAAAAACTAGCAACAGCAACAACAACAACAACAAAAGTCACAACGGCAAATGGTAAATGGAGGAAGTGGCAGAGGCAACAACAACAACGGCAACAGCATAAACACATCCAAACAACGGACACCACCAGCACCAAACCACCGGCACGTAGCACACAGACAGAGTTGTATCTCACAGATACTCATGCACACACACTATTGCATATTTACATTGGGCAAGTTTGTCTATCTGCAAAGGCATTCCCATTCCGAGTTTCATTTTATGTTTTGACCCCTTTTAAGTTCAAGAACCCTTTTCCTCACAACCTCACACACACACATAAACATAAGAGCCAACATACAACCACCATAACACGCTCTCACAGCACTCCAAGCGGCAACTGCGCGAGAGAGCGCGCGCGCGCGCGATTTAGAGATTTACCAAATGTACGTCCCGTCTCATGGCCTCCACTTTATGCGGGCCACACTAATACTAGCTCAAAACTGCGCAGCGCAGTCGCGCAGGCGAGCACAAGTCTACACAGAAAAGCTTAGCTTTTTGTAGAGTTGGAGCGCAGAGCTGAGTTTATGCACTCAGAGCGCACGCAGACGTTGCGGCTGGCGTTCGTTTTTGTTGTTATTACTCTAGCTGTTGTTGTTGGATCTCTTTGGGGTGTTGTAGAATGCCAAGTCACATTTTGTTCGACTTCGTTTTCAATATTGCCTGATTTTTTTTTTTTTTCGATTGCTGTGTTGTGGTTGTTTTGCTCTCTTTTGCTGTGTTTTTTGTTTTTGGGGGCTTGGGCTTGGGCGCAACAAGTGTATTCGTTTTTGATTTATGCGCTCTGCTTTGTGAGTTGCGCTTTAGTTGTTTTTGTTTTTGTATCTTTTATTGTTTTTTTTTTTATTTTGTCTTATAGGGAGCACACCGTTGTCGATGCTGCTTTGAATTATTAATTGATTGATGTTAACTAATTATGTTAATTGGATAATGAACTGAAATGTGTCAAGATGAAGCTGCAGCTTAATTTTATTGCTGTGGCTGCCGTTTGACAAGTTGCATGACGCCTTCGCTGTCTCTTTAAGTTTAGCCATGAGATACCATTTGAGAGCTGTCAGATTGTTAGTAAAAAGCTTCAAACTAAACTGTATTCTGAAAGCTAATGAATCATACGCTCTCTTGCTCTCGCGCAAAGGCAGGCAGGAGTGAGCATCAATGTATGTACGTATATAGTATATAGTAAGCAATATACTATAATTAAATTATTGCGCAATTCCATAAAACAGCTGTGTATATGTATACGCCCTGTTGCTCAAAGGCTACATTTGTTCATATTCGTACACTCCTCGTCACTTGCATAGAACATTTGCAATTTATTTTACAAAAGTCCATAATCGATTGATTCAAGCCAATAATTGAATAGTTATATTTTTTTAAACCTATAAAAACCTATAAAACCTCTCGCAGACGAGAAAAAGGGTTTACTGAGAACAGGTAAAAGAGGTAATGCTTATTAGGCTTGCATAGGTCTACATACCCAAGTTCAAGGTTGTAGGTGGCGAATATTAAACAAAGTGGAGTAATAATTTTATTCAGAATACTACGTAACAAACTTCTTTTGGTATCATTTGGTAGCTCTTGTATTTTCTTGAAATTTGTAAACGGTCAAACCGACTTGAAATGATATTAAACATATTTGTTTAAAGTTCATTGCTAATTATACATATTTTTTAAAATTAAGTTCGTTACCATTTTTTTTTCTAAATATCATTCTATTTGTTAAAAAAGGATCATTATTATTTGCTATGTGAAAAAGGTGTGATATTTAGTGGCGGGAAATATGTGCATATTAGAGCTGGGCTCGATCCCCTATTTTCGAGAATCGATATTTTCGACCGATTCTCACCAAAAATCGATTTAATCGATTAATCGGACTAAAACGTTAGGCGCTAATAAGCTAAGACCGTAGAAAATTAATACAAAATTCACTTAAATTTATTTCCATAATTCCAAATAAAGAAAACAAAAATTCAAAACTTAGTAACAGAAAACAAAATATTAATAATTCGTTTGATTCAAAACTTAATAAGAGAAGCCTAAAATGAAGTCACAATTTCTTTAAAAAATTAAAAAAACATGCTGTCCTCTGGCGGCTCTCAAAATTTGAATTAGATAAAAAAATTGAATCTTCGACCTCGAAAAACCCCATTAAGCTAGAGGAAAAATAATGTTTTTCGATCTTGTAAATGAAAGGTCACAGAATATTTTGAAAAAAAAAACCTTTTTTAAAAAAAATGCGACTCTAATCTCATTTTGGATCCATAGTTTAAAATGACTCAAAAAATTAAAATCGCTAAGAGCCCCAAACCGTTTTTCTGCGTCTACAAATTGATCCGCCATAATGTACTACATAAAAGATCGATGCTCAATGAACAACTATCGATTTTATTGTCAGAAAAAAAATCAATTATATCGATTTTAAATCGAATCGGTACCCAGCTCTAGTACATATGTGTACTGTTAACCTTTTTTGGTGGTCAATTTACATTGCCTGGCATTTAAAACGCTCGAAATTCAAACTTATATTTGAGGCTAAAGTAACTTAAGCCTGTTTTACAGACGCCAACCACTTTTACACATGACGCATATATTTACCCATTTACATAGTTATTTAGATGTTCATATGTACATAAGTCTTGTGTGCCTCTGCTTCTCCTTTTTATATCATCTAAGCTTTATTTATGTACAGTCAGATACAAAATTATACAAACAGCTTAACTTGAAAGCTTAGTGATTTTAATTTGGGTCTCAGTTGTTGCCAGCATTAATAATCTAGAACCTAAAAATTATATTCCAGTTTTGGGTATAACATTGGGACTTCATTCACAAAAAATATATTAAGGAAACAATAACTTTTGCTGCAGAGACGATTGACCCTTAAATATAACTAGTGGGCCCAGCAGACGTTGTCCTGCCCAACCTTTTTGAATACTCTTAAAGTGAATAAAGATGAGAAAGAATTCTCTAGCTAGCTTATCTGGATTACTTTGCAGTTCGATTCAAACGTGCACCATTATTAGTCGAATGTCGCATTTACGATCTTCACGTTCCTTGGCAGTACGATTAGATTGATAATTAGTTTGATTCGTTGTATTTCTTCCAAAAAACCTCCGTATTGACTACCTGTAACACACGTAAAAAATTAGATTTGAAATTCATCGACGCGTTAATTAGAACACCCGTAACACGCGAAACATAAGTTTCTTTTATTTATGACAAAAACAATTAGCTAAAAAATTTTAGTTAATCTGATAATGTACACAATGCCACACTATAAAAAAAAATTTGTTCAAAAATTAAAATAAAAAAATTGTTAGGGACCTACCCAATAGGCACACAAAATTTCATGAGAATCGCTCCAGCCGTTTCGGAGGAGTTTGGTAACAAACATTGTGACACGAGAATTTTATATATAAGATAATACGAGGATGGATTGATAAGTTTCCGGCCTGACCAAGAAAAACAACGTTTTTAAGAATTTTTTTTTTTATTTCTCAACACAATCTCCTCCAAGGCTGATACATTTCTCATAGCGGTGTTCTAGTCTAGTAATGCCATCACTATAGACTGATTCGTCAAGCTCCTCAAAATACCCATTTACAGCTTCGATTACTTCTTCATTGTCCGCAAATCTCTTACCGCCAAGCCATTTTTTGAGGTTAGGAAACAGATAATAGTCACTCGGGGCTAGGTCTGGAGAGTAGGGATGGTGCGACATCAATTCAAACTTCAGATCGTTGATTTTAGCCATCGCAACGATTGACTTGTGCGCTGGTGCGTTATCGTGATGAAACAAGATTCTTTTCTTCGCCAGATGAGGTCGTTTAATTTTCACCTCGTGGCTCAAACGTTGCAATAAGTCTGCGTAGTATTGACCAGTGATAGTTTTACCCTTTTGACGTGACAACGTCTTAAATTAGGTTTGTATGGGAGGCACCATTGAAAAAGTCTAACGATAACCGTAACGATAAGTCTAGCGATAAATAATCGTAACGATAAGTGGCATTAAGTGGCATAAGTTGGCAGCACCAAACTGGCACTGCTCAAAGCGGTGGCTATTTTAGTTTGGTAGCGCAACGATAACTATTTTTTTTGGTTTGCGACCTATGGGAGCTATATGATATAGTCAACCGATTTTGTTCAAATTTGGCACATTGCTTAAGTGGTCTAAAAAATTTCCAAACGCTAAATCTGGTTAGGATATCTTTATTTAAAAACGAAATATAGTGAATTTTTCTTTAAAAAAGCTATTTTGGCCGATCGGTCCTATGGGAGCTATATGATATAGTCAACCGATTTTGATCAAATTTGGTGTAGTGCTTGGGAACTATAAAAAATACGAATACTAAATTTGGTTACGATATCTTCATAAACAAACGAATTATTCATCTCAAACGCTTTTTTTTTGTCGAGGTCGTCTCAAACACCCCCATGGGAGCTATATAATTTATCCCCGATATCAAAAAAATAAAATAAACTTGTCTCCTATGGATTAATATGGGATCTAATGTGAAAGTTTGGTAACTCTAGCTCTTACCATCTCTGAGATCTAGGCGTTCACACGGACGGAGAGACGGACAGACGGACATGGGTATATCGACTTCTCTATTCACCCTGATCATATTTTAGGTAACTTTGGAGGTGTCTCCGACGTCTTCTTCTATATGTTACATACATTTTCGGCTTGCACAAACTTAATATACCCTTGGTACCATACGGTACAGGGTATAAAATGCTAGGGACCTATCCAATAGGCACACATAATGTCATGAGAATCGCTCTAGCCATTTCGGAGGAGTTTGGTAACTAACATTGTGACACGAGAATTTTATATATAAGATAATATATCAAAATTTTTGGCAAAGATGAACCCAACCGATTTAAATTAAACTCATGGCTACCAGAGGCAATCAAAAAATATGTGGTATGAATTTTAGAATATTCTTTGAATCAACTCAATTCTGATGAACGCTGCAGAAAATCACAATTTATCAACTGTAATTACAATATTAATTTTTCATTAAAAGCTAGAGCTCAAGATGTCCGTATATTTTTTTGACTGACTGTAGTTTATTAATATTTGTAGCGGTCTATCTTAAAATGTGTATATATGTATATGTATGTATCTATATCTATGTACATAAAGCTAACCACTATCTAATGCGCTCTGAATGAACAGTTACATCCTCCGCACAAACAAAAGAAGAGAAAAAGCTAAAAAAAATAAATAAATAAAAAATCCAAACGTTATACGAAGCGGGCGAAAACAAAAACTAAAAAAGACCCGTTCATGGTCATTGTGCCATAAATGGCAACCAAATGAAATTGAAATTAACCAAATGAGTGGGAGCTGAGAGACAGAGCCAAGGAGATAAACAGCCATCACATCTTGGAAGGCAAGTTAACAAACGCAATAGAGGTGTCTTTATCGATTGAAGGCGGATGCGCGCGCACCTAGAAACCAAATGAGGAAGAGGAGCAGCCTCTAGTCATAGCGGATGCTACTCCAAAGACAGGTTCTGCGACATCTGAAGGCCTAAGAGCACTCTCTCAGACAATTTACGATCTCTGCGCATGCGCGGCTGCGTAACTGTAGCTGGCCCATATCCAAATGTCCCACGCAGCAACGACGCGGCGGAGAAAAAAAACAGAAACCCCAAAAACTCATGTGCGTTAATTTACATATCAAAAAAATCAAGCAGCTAACGGTTCATTTTACGCAATCCCAACGAAAGAATGTGCGCTAAAGAAGAAGAAGAGGAAGAAGCAGAGTTAAAGAAAGCGTTGCGGCTTTTGAAAAAGGGAGAGAAAGGGTTTCTTTCTTTCAAATCAAGGTATCATAAAAAAAAATAAAAATGCGCGACGCTTTTAACATAAAAATTATGCAGTCGCCGTGTGTGTGTATGGGTGTGTGTGTTCATATCCAATACGGCAGAATTGTATACTCATATGGACATACCAGGCGACGCATGTAAATTGCCCCTTTCCAAGTTGCGTTCCACTTTTGGAAAACGGCACCGATTCAGTTGCCAGTTCCAATGGACGACGCGTCGAACGTCAAATGGTTTTGGGCGTGTGCCCAATTGCGGGCTAGCTAGTAATCCATGTTGCAGTAAAAACTTTGAGTTGCCTAACCAAGTCCTAAAAAATAAAGCAAATTGAAATGGCTTCAAGTGGGTATAACACACCCCAGGCGATTGCAAAAATACACTAAAAAAAATTTGCGAGATTTATTTGTCAAAGGGTAAAATTTTCGTAGGAGAAAATCGTACATAGGGCTTGGCAAGGATCATGAAACCATTCAATAAGTCAAATAGTAAAAATACACTGAAAAAAATAAGCTATTATGATGACGTCTCGACGGGAACCATGGAAGGGCCTAAGCACTGTCCTTTTTGGATAAATTTTAATATAACAATTTTTTTTTAATATATAAGCCCTTTTAGTGCGGACCCTTATGTTATGTCGATAGGGCTATGGATTTAGGGTAGATACATTTTTTCTGTATAAAGGCTCTCACGATTTTGATACTTTGGATCATTCTATGCCATTTGGCCCCAGAAACAATATGTCAAAATTAAATTTCGAGTCGCACACTTTTTCAAAATATGTTTCTGTTAAAATATTAAAAAATCGACTTGGATCTTTCAAATGTGTATTTGGGGGTTTTTGTGGTGGAATACATTTTTGACATCTTTTTATAATTTTGAGCGCCTGCAGAGAGCGCTTTTGTGTAATTGTTAATTTTTTCTTTTTTTTTTTTAATTAACAAAGTGTTGAGAAAAAAGAAACACTTATGCACCATTCCATATAGAAACAAAAAATTGTAACAAAAGCTACGCAGAGTTACTGATTTCCGCAGATAACTTTTAAAGGATTTTTTGTGTAAGTTTCGAACTCTTGCTAAATCGTCTAAAATCTCTTTGAGGAAGAATTTGTATCTAGTCAGAGTTTGGTTGGAATAAAAATGAAAATCAAGTTGGTTTTATTTCTTAAATTCTCTTTTTTGACATATATTTTAAATAAAACTGGAAAAATCTTCGAACTTTCCGTTTCTAAAGTGTTTATAAATTCTTTTCGTAGAGAAAACATTTTCGTGAATTTTTCAGATCACATGCCGTAGACATTATTATTGTTGGCTTTAAAATTATTAAAATTGAATGTTCTTGTAAAGGCCATTTTTGTTCGTAACGTAGTTTCTCGAATAAATATTTAAAAAAGTCAAAAAAATCACGAAACTCCAAAATATTTTTAAAATTTGTCGAATGTAAACTCAATTTTTTTGAAAATTTGTCTGAAATTAGTCATAGCAATAGATATATTTTTATTTTCTTGAGTTGTTGGGGCTCAGTATGTGAACACTAGTAGTATGTTACTCCATAACTCGTAAACGGACCGTCCGATATGCGATTTTTGTTTGTTATTTTCTCGGCTAGAGAGAATAGAAAGTTGAACTAAGAAAATAAATAATTCAAATATCCAACTACTAGAAATAAAAAAAAAAATTAAAGTAGTTGTGTAAAAAATTATGTCGAAGTTTCCACTCTTAAAAACTTGAGCGAACCGTACCCATGACACAATTTTTAAAATTTGTTTTTCATATTTTTCAAATTTTTATTATTTTAACCTGAGTTTTCTCTAATTTTCTTTTCATTTTGAAAGCCAATCATGCGATTTTTACTTTTTCGGCTATTTTTACGGAAGAATAAACTAGTTCGAGAAATAGGGATGCATGTACATTCGATTTAATTCAATTCGACTTAATTCAAAGGCATTATTTTAAAACTCTCCAGTCAGGATGTCGGGACGTTTGAAATAGTGGTACTCGTAAAACTATTTAAATTCGTATAGGTTGGAACTACACCTGAATCAAGTTTGATGTCAAAATTAATACCCAATGTTACTTAGTGTACTGGCACGTCTGCACTCTGAAACAGCAGGTTTGAGCCTAGGAACATTAGCCTGATTTTTACCCCCACATTTATTTTTTCAGTGTAGTCACATACGCATTTAACACGATTTACAGTTGCTGTTCCCTAAGCTAAAATCTCTCGGTTCAATGACCCAAAAGAGCGACCTGCTCCCCGCATTGTTGACGTTTCTTGTGCGCGTTTCTTCCTGACTGCCTTTCTTTGCCTTTTGCTTCGTTTCTAGCTTTCTATTGTTCGATGCTTTCCAAAAAAAAAAAAGAACAAACGCTCGTGGGTTTTAGTATTAACCCTACAACGCTGGGAAGAACGCTCGCCGCGATGGCCACAATTCAACCTGTGTCGGTGTCAGAGTCGGAGCCAAAGCCAGAGTCGGTGTCGGTGTCGGCGTCTGTGGTCTGTGATTGTATGCTACGTAGCAGATCGTAGATCGTTGTCTTTGTACTCTGAATTTTCGTCTGCTTAGAGAGCTCTGGCGCTGAGGATTAATAGAGCGAGTGGGCTTGATGTATTGACTTGCTGTTGCCGAAAAAGTCCAGAGATTTGGATGCGCGGTCATTGACTTTCTAATTGTAGCCAAGGGACTTTGTCAGCTTGGTAAAAGTAGAACCTATGCTATAATATGATTAATGAGTTTGTCCCATAGCCTATAATTTTTTTTTTGTTAAACGACTTACATTCTTTGAATATTATATTTAAGTAGATGCCTTTAGAGCTTAGAAATCTTTTGAGATACATCAATCAGGCTGCAGCAAAAATTCGATTTAAATTGTCCTACTCAATGTTCTCACACTCAACTCATTATAAAGAATCAAAAAGTTTGACTTGTTCCCACAATAAATTAGAGCAACTAATTGCGTAACAGGTGAATACTAAAATCAACAAACAAATAAGACCCGAGAACCCAAAGGTCTCACACGCTTCATCAATTGAAAGTGTAACTCTGTCACCATCATGGGAACTTAAAGCCAGACCCTGACTGAAAACTCGTCACAGTGATTGCCCTGTACCTGGGTTGCTACTCTCGACAGGTTCACGCATATAGCACAAGAAACCGCCACCTCCAATCCGTAACGCCTGCGTAATTCATTAAAATTCCATGAGAAAATCGCTGTTATGAATTTTGATTTCAAAAACCATACGCAACCAGAGTATTATTTGTTTTACTATTATTCCAGACTCCAAACGAAAGTTTTGCCATTATACAACAAACAATGCCTCAAATAGTGCATGGTGAAAAGTGAAGCCTCCCTTATGAAAGGAATCAATGTATGAAATTATAATTATGCACCCCTCCATTTGAGTGACGGCATTTCCGCATTGCTGCCGTTAGTGTCCGAGCACTTCCGCATAGACTGTGCCCGCAGAAGCAACATGTCCAAACAATGAGTCCACGTCCACCCCAAAACACGCTCAGCGAGACCCTCGAATTCTAATACAGTGTCCAAGTGTCCGGAAATGAGATGCAAATTTTATGTGGGATTCATGACCATATCCTTGTGAAGCTCACACACCCCGGCACAAAATGATACCGATCCCCGCTCAACCGGGCAATTATAGCTGACTTTGTCTTGACTTGCTCCGACTCTGCTAGTTCGAGGGTTGCGCATGCGCATCATAATATACTAGCATATTATAATGTCTGGGTATGTAATATGTAAGTGGGCGCATCTATTTACATATGTATGATAAAGTGACTTCTTTGCAGGGTAGTTTACTGGGTTATTATAAGAACATTTTCTTAAAGTACTTGCTTGCACGTGCATTTTCCTACCAGAGAAAGAAAATTGTATTGGTTCACTGCCTTTTGTTATTCTACAAAACTTATAATTTACGATATTTTTTTACCTTTTTTTCTTTCTAGATAGTAATGCATAAAAACCATTTTGAGGAAATTTAAAATAGCTTCCAGCTAATTAAGCATTTTTTGTAAAATAATGCGATGATCTCTTCGATTTTGGATAATAGTAAATACCTATATGCTTTTTCTGCCAATTTTCGTTTATTTAGAATGCAATCAATAATTGAATATTTAAGTCAAATTACACTAGCTTATAAAATGAAATAAAAAATTTTTCGTAGTAAAATTACATTCTAAAACCAAAAATTCAGTCCAACAATTTTTCCTTGGAATGTAATCCAATACATTTTGAAAAAAACATTTTTCGTAATTGAAAAAAAAGTGTCTTTACTTAAAAGCAAATATCTCTGGTTGTACTAAACTGTCTTACGATATTATTTTATACTGTTTGGACGCTATTTGCGCATTCATATGAAATTTTTCCTAATTTTTGGCAACGTCTTTAAAAAAAACAATCTTTTTCGAACGTAAATTCAAAAATTTAAACAAAATTTGTAGGTATACCTTTTATATCGTGGCCTTTGTGGGTCGATCGATTACAAAATCGTTTATCGGAGAAAAATTGAGGATAAAGCAGGAATTTTTGTTTAAAATAAAAAATGTCAATTTGTTTTAATAACCAAAATATTTATATGGACACTCCCGTTGAGGAAACATTTTGCTGCACGCTTGAATATGCATCTTTCGAAAACGAATAAAAAGAAGAGTATATATATTTTTTTTATAATAAGATATAACTATAAATTGGTTTTTTCTAACATTTTGTTTCAAATATTTTTAAACTATTAGAACGAAATTAATTAACGGAGCTTCGAGTGAGGGGCTTATATAATACCTAATAATATTTATTACTTAAATTATAATTTGTATAAACATTTAGAAAAACTTTTATTTTTAGTGTATTCATTTTTTTCTATTTAATAATTAATTGTAGGTATATAATTTATATTTTTATAAATTTGTATAATTTCATAATTTATTTTTATGTAACATATATCGAAGGTCTACAAACACTGGGGTCGTGTCAGCTGAGGAACATTTTCAAAGTATTTTTCTGCGTAGAATGCAAATCCGGGGGATCACAAGTATTTTTTACATCCTGTACATAACCTCAAAAGTCGGTTAAATTCCGTTTTTCGGGTAAGTGAACCTCAAGCATCTCAAAATACTTACGTATGGGTCAATTCTGAACCTAGATTCTACTTAGCTTGGTCTGTTGGTCTGTGTAATGTACAAAACAGTATCCAAAAGGATAAAATGTCTTTGGTTACCTTTTTGTGAATATTTTTAATAAATACATACATTTTTTTGATTTTATTAATAACTACAAAGATTGTTTTTTGTTTTAGAGTAAGTATAAGGTAGCTAGGAAGAAGTGGTTGACATTCCGACACACCTAGGCCTATGAAAGGCCCGTTGTGATGCCACTTGAGTTAGTCCTCTACTCTCCTGTATCGTCTTTGAACCAAACTTTCGATTTAATAAACGAATTAAACTTATTTATTATATGAGATATTCCCAAATGTTTCGGAACCCAGTGTATTCAGTCTCCTCCTGCATAGTGCCATGCTACCATGCTAAGAGGTGGTCCACTGTTTCCTCCACTTCTACCTTCTGACAGCTTCTACGGTAGTCAAAATGCGGCAATGCCCCGTAAGAGCTCTTATCGTGGCTCTTACGTCTAGTCTGCTGCGTTTGTTAGGTGGAGGAGGTGTTATGACATGTTTTTTTGTTAATTTTAAACTTAAAATTTTTTCTCAAAAAGTCGTGGAAAATAAAAGTGATCTGCTTAACTAATACACGCCCACGTTTATACCTATATACTTCTTAAAAATTATCCTTACTATATGTCTCTTGAATGGAGCAAAAGGAAGTCTTTTACAAAAAACTAGTGGCGGAAAATAGCGTAAAAGTCTTAACAAGTATTTCTACAGGCCTTAAGACATGATTCTCTAAACCGCAAAATATATATTTTCAAAAAATGCAACCTTTTTGCTCGTTTTCGATTTTTGTTTTCTGGAGCACGGCTGATAATTTAAAGTTACCTTTTATAAAATAATAATTTTCCTTGACTGACTTATATGTCAGTCGCCCCTCGGCGTAGCATAGGGATCTCTATGAACGACTGTTCCGAGGGAAATTGCTTTCTAAAATTATTTAATTTAAAAATTAAATTTAGTTCAGCGGGTGTTTGATGCGTGCTTTTGGGGTCACTGAATTCGAATTCAGATTTGAAAGAAATGATTATGAGGTTTTTTAAGGACTCGGATTCAAAGACCTTGAAACACATAATTAACATTGTGGGTCACCCGCAATCGAAAATAACTTTTTGTCGTTATGTATAATTTAATATATATCTGTAACTATATGCAAATTTAATTTCCAGAAAAGCCCTTAATAAATATATATTTTAAAGGACAAGTCATAATGGATTTTAGATTTGATTTTAGTGACCCCAAAGACTTATAATTAACATACACGGACACTCGGACTTGAAAAAATGTTCAAGGAATTCTTTGATAGTTTATTTTACATTATGGACCCGTTCATTCCTATTCCAGTTCCAATGTGTAGATTTAATAATAATCTGCTTATTAGAATAGTTAATTTTTTAATCAAACCCAAATATTTTTTTCTACGTAGTTTCCAAATCCGAAAAGACTAAAACCGTAGGGTTGAAAAGTTATATTGCCTACGCTTTTTTTTTTAATTAATATTGTTGCCGCATATCTTAAGATTTCATAGGGGAGTCCCCGCTATTAGTTTATACATTGACATATAATTTCATTGTAAATATAAACACTCTCAAAGAGGGACTTGTAAAATAATGTAGGTCAAAAGAGTTTTATACGATTTAAGTCTGGGTATGTAAGGGGCTGATACATGGTACCCTCTAGGTCTCTTCCTAGCCCGATCATTTCACAATCAACTCCATTTCTAGCGATGTTTTGTCCATGCACAAGCTGTACGCAGTCAGAGCTGAGCTCAGCTGTGCCAAAGGGGGGGTCATGTGAACTTATATGATTAACAGATTTTTATTGTCTACTCTCAAAGAGTCAGCGTCGAGTGCGTGTCTCACAATTTATCATCCTCGCTGTGCCCTTGCACAAGCGATGCATTCTGGGGCTGGAGTTACAGCAACAGGAAAATAAAAATCTAACCCTCGAGAGAGGGAGAGAGAGAGTGTGAGTGAGAGGGGGGGCGAGAGTGAGGCACAGCTTAGAGCTCGGCAGCGTCAGCCTACGTTGACAGCGTCCAGAAACTAGGCGCAAATCATCAGCCGAGAAGTTCAACGAACTCCCTCAGTCTAGCACTTGTGTATGGTTGTGTGTGTGTGTGAGTGTGCGCGCCTAGATTGTGTCCACGCTCAGCTATGTACGAGTATGAAGTGGATGAAGAATCGGGGCAGCGCAGGCCGCATCGCGTCGTGGACGAAGCGAAAGCACAAAGCGTTACAATGTTAATGGATGCTCAGTTCCAACGTCGCAGTCGGCGTCGTAGTCAACATGATTGTTGCCGAGACTGATCATCAGCATGTGAAGAGCAAGTTATGGCAGCGGGCAGCATAGCACGCAGAGAGCAAAGAAATAGAGAAATGGAGAAAAATGTCTGTGCCTAGAAGCTTCACTGCGAAGAGTTGAGGAGAAATGCGTTGAAAGTTTTTGGCGCGTGCCTGCGTAGTATTAGTGCCACCGTCTGAGGAGAGTCCGCAATTGCAGACGGGTAGGGGTCAGTTAGACCCATACGCACGAGGCACTTTCGCCAGTTGGCGATGGTTACTTGAAGATTACTTTGTGCCATTATAGAGGTTAGCATTATTACAAGTTGTATTCCTTTTTAGTGGCTTAATGAATATGCAGAAAAGTTGAGCGGAAATAAAGTATATGACTTAATGAGATACTGTGCTGTAAAAGCAAGATTAAAGCAGTTGTCCCATATTATGAGCAACTATCATATATGATTAAAGAATCGTGACTTTTTAATGTTCTTGTAATTTTAATAAGCAGGATTGATGACGATTTTGGGGTCACCCATTTAATACTTTAATATCTGTACCGTTTTATGTATCGAAAAGTTGAAATGTGTCGGTAGGGTGTGCGGCAGTAGAATTGTTTTATATAATAAATTTGTAAAAACATTCGTTAAAGTCCGTCAATGCCTTCTGGAAATGTCGTCAAAAAGCCGTTCCATTATTCCATTTCTTCATTTTTAAATCGTGTAAAAACGGTACATGCAAGGGAAGATAGGGAAGAAATCGAAGAGATATTCGAAGACCCAAAGTTACCTAAGTTAGGATCAGAATGACTAGAGCTGTCGATATAGACATGTCCGTCTGTCTATGTAATCCGCGTGAATTAACGTCATAGCCTCATAGAATGAAAGAGCAAGAGCAGCCTTACTTATGAATTATTATGACACGGTAAACTTATTTATTTTATTTTTCGATATCGGATAGATAGCTCTCATAGAGATACGCCTTGAAAAATAAATCCAATAGGCTAAGAGGCATAATTCATTTGTCTTATGAAGCTATCATAACCTTAGCCTTTGGAATTTTTCAATAGTTCCCAGTATAGTATCAAATTACAATAGATTACATTCGGTTGACTATATCATGCCCATGCCTACTATATCATTGGTATAGCCGTTGCTCAACTGCGGGCTTGTTTTCGTACCATGATCCATTTTTGTTGAAAATATACTTAAATATTTCCTAAAAGATATGAAAAATATGTATGACAGAAGTTTATGGGTCTAATGGAACGAAAAAAACGAATATCTCTCCGAAAAAGATAACACGAACCAAAAAAATGGCGTACGTAAAGTCGGGTGCGGACGACTTTGGGATACCCTGTACCACTAGCTTGCTATAAAATCCAGTTCTTTCAAAAAAAAAACCAAAAACAGAAGAACTTTTAAGCTAAATATTTTTTTGAACGATCGTTCCTCTGGGAGCTATATGATATAGTCAACCGATTTCGATCAAATTTAACACAGTGATTTAATGCCTTAAAAAAGATCTGAATGCCGAATTTAGTTCAAATATCTTTACATGCAGACGAAACACAACGAATTTTGTATAAAAAACGTTTTTTTGTACAATTGGTGCTATGGGAGCTATATGATATAGTCAACGGATTGTGATCAAATTTAGTACAGTGCTAAGGAACTATAAAAAACTTACGAATACCAATATCTTAACAAACAAACGAAACAACAAATTTTGTTCAAAAATTTATTTTTTGGAAGATCGGCCCTATGGGAGCTATATGAAATAATAATTTTTATTAAATTTGCTACTGTAGCTTGGGAACTATAAAAAACTTTTGAATACCAAATTTGGTTACGATATCTTGATGAACAAATTAATTATCCATCTAAAACATTATTTTTGTCGAAGTCGTCTCAATTTATAATTAATTTATATATAATTTATCTCCGATATCAAAAAATAAAATAAACTTGTCTCCTATGGAATAATATGGGATCTAATGTGAAAGTTTGGTAACTCTAGCTCTTACCATCTCTGAGGTCTAGGCGTTCAAATGGACAGACGGACGGTCAGACGGACAGACATGGGTATATCGACTTCTCTATTCACCCTGGGTGTCTCCGACGTCTCCTTCTATATGTTACATACATTTTCGACTTGCACAAACTTAATATACCCTTTGTACCATACGGTATAGGGTATAAAAAGCGGACACATAATAACCCTACTATATTAAATATATATATAGGTTATAGCCTTTATAAGACTTATCGGTCGAAAAATTATTTTGAGAAGTGGTTTGTTTTTAATGAAAATATTGAAAAGTTTTTTTTTGAAGAAGTTAAACACTATGCTGTATTTTATCGAAGTTTATTTATTTGTTTTTTGAGATGCTAACGTGATCATTACGTGACGCAGATTTTCGACAAAGTAAAACTTCCTTCCCTCGCCCCCTCCCTCCAGGAGCATCAAGTAGTTTATGAATGATTCCTATCTCAAAGTCACTACTTTTCTTCGTGAACTTTTCCAATGTTCTTGTATTCTGCTATTCGAGGTGAAGGCTAATCAGTAGATTAAAGGCATAAAAATCGGTCCAATCGCTGGTGTAATACGATGTTTTTTTAAATAAATTTTTTTATATTCAGATTATTACATCTGGACAGAAAAAATTTTGCTGTTGCTTGTACGAAAATGGCTCCGAAATCTTATATAAATCTTTTAAAAGGTTCTTGGTGTGCAGACTTGAGAGGATCTCAAAACTTCTTAAGTTAAACAAAAAATTGCCAGTGTTATTCCTCGTCCAAAAAACCGAATCAGAGCATTAGTTCAAAAAAAAAAATAAATTTAACTTTTTTACCATTTGCCATTATTAAAAAAAATATAATTAAAGTGTCAAGCATTTTATTTCATAAGGAAAAAAAAGTATTTAAAAGTCCTTCTCAATTTCAAATACAATTTCAGTTTAAAATTTTTATTTATATCCCAAAAAAAAATGACTAAACTAGAGTGACAAACTCATTCCAAACGCTTTGTTTGCCCTTTCCAATTCACTTATTCCATTAATCCTTTATTTAACCAAGCACTTACAATTTGCAATCCGCTCTCGGCTATGGCAGCCAAACTGTAGGCACTTCCACATCAAAGAACGGCCATGTCTTTGCTTCCTTGCTGACTTTCTCTTCTGCTCCACATTTCCTCAATGCAATTTCACCATCCGGCAGTAAGTCCGCAATTGCCTGCTGCTGCTGCTCCTCCTCCTACTGCTGCTGCTACTCTGCTCCACTCCAGCTGAGCTCCAAACTGAATCAATCGCTGACTGACTTTCAGTTTGCATTACTTTTGCTGCTCCTTTATTTCTTTTGATGTCAAGTATTCTTTTCCTTTCTTTTATGCATTTTAAGAGGATAAATTGAGCGGACTCGTGCATTGAGGGGCAGGAAATATTGAATTAATAATTATGTATGAGCTATGGTTAGTATATATTGTATGTATGCAGTATATAAGGCTGCATTTTTATACGTTATGCTGAAATTGTTTCCTTTGCAGTAATTAGGGCGCTGTTCGCGTCTCCGTGCTCTACCAAGCGTGCCAAAACAAGCAGCTAGGGAGGATTTGACGTGCCGTGGCAGTGCATCTTCCTGCCAACAGGTTGGGCTTCCTGTTGCGCAGGGCAGGGCCGCGCCGAGCAACCCCTGGCTGTACCTGGCTGAACGGATAACAGCATTTAAATATTCAAACGATCGCTTCACACTAAGCGCACATAATGGCGCGGTACCGTGATTCCACCACCAACATGGCATCGTTTTGAAAGGTAACGTCTTTTGTGAAGGGGGGGTTGCATGACTATCTAATTATCATTTTATAACGTTCGTCTGAGTCTCAGTCTCTGCCAAGGCCAGTCAGGTGTTGCGCTGAGTCTCTTCATCAGGTGTACTATCTTCTTGTATCTGCAGCTTGTGTCAAGGATTTCAAAGACTCGCTCGCATCGCACGACTGCGCGCAAACAAATGCTTTACCTTGCTTTTTTTTTTGTTATTGTAAGACCCTAACTGGCTTTCGTCCTGCGTACCGTCTTTGCCCTGACACTCAACAATCGTAATTATTTCAAAATGCGTTAATGCATTTTCCTTTCCTTTGCTTTGCGCCGATCGTCTGCCTTTTGTGATCCTACGATGTTCCCCTATAAATGGCTTTACCATATTTTTTACCTGCGTCCCCTTTGTTGTCGTTGTGTAATTCACATTCCCGGTACGTCACACTTGGCAGGTTGGCTTTTTGCCTGGTTCGCCACTTTGGTTGCTTTTGTTGATTTTATTGGCAATCAGAGAGTGTTTGTTGCTCCTACACGAACAGCAGCGGGCTCAGTTTCTATAGAGTAATCCCCAGTCATTTGCCTGCCCTACCCTGTTCCACCCTATGCTCTATGCTTTGTATGCTTGGCTTTAATTTCCTTAGCATCCTGTTGCTTGGTCTTGCATGAAACAGGATGCCAATGACCGTGTAATGCACAAGCAGCGCTTTGTTTACTTGGGATTCATTTGAGAGTTTGTCTGCGTGTCTGAGTGGGTTTCCCCTCGAACGAACGCCGACAATTAAGGGACCCAACTGACTGACTGTTGCTTTTTTATGTTAATTGACCTTTTCACTTGGACTTATGATTTCTAATTCCGAGTGTTTGAGTGCCATAATTGGATGTTGGTGTAAAAATTGCCGGGAGTGTGGCAAATCATCATTGTCGTATAACTTTTCATTGAATATGTTTTGCTACAAAAATCAAAATTTCGTCGTGGGCTAATTTTAAAAACATAATATTTTTTAAAAAAGATGTTAAAAACTGTGTTAGGTATGCTTACTGCAATTTTAATACCATGTTAAAGGGTATATTAAGTTTGTGCAAGCCGAAAGGAGTCGTTGGAGACCGAGCTACCCAAAATATGATAAGGTTGATAAAGTCGATATACCCATATCCGTATTTTTGTATTTTTGATATCAAGACTATATAATATAGCTATCTCCATTTGTTACTCCGATTCTGAAACTTCTGTAACCTGGTGTAACCATCCAATTTTTAAGCCTTCTAGCCCCAAAACGGTACAGGTTTTGAAATAAATGAATGAATTGTTCGAAAAAATGGGTTGAAAATAAGACTAAAGATGGTGTACGTTTAAGTCGGGAGCGCACGACTTTGGGATACCCTATACCATCGCATTGCAATTAACTTCGGTACATTGCTTAAGAACTCGAAAAGACCTTTGATTGACAAATTTGGTTATCATTTTCATACGAATTTGGAATAAGATTAAATTATGAATTATATTGTTAGTAAAATAATTCAATTGTTGTAAAAAAAGCGTGGGGTGCTGGACAGTGGCGGATTTAAATATTTGACATATATTTTCACAAAATAAAATATATATACGAATATATAGGTATATTAAATGCGATTGTGATTGTCATCAGTGCTTTATTTCAATATAGTTGTAGTAGGCTGTAGTAGTAGGTGACTTAAATTTTGCAGCCCCTTAATTCTGCCGCCCTAGGCTTCCTTAAATCCGCCACTGGTGCTGGAAATAAAAAGTTACAATTATTTCAGTAATAGCTATTTATAATGTTAAAGTCATTATAAAAATATAATAAATTGCATCCCACGCTTTTAATACCCTGAACAGTATGATACAAAGGGTATATTTAGTTTGTGCAAGCCGAAAATGAATGTAAGGAGTCGTTGGAGACCCTCCAAAGTTACCTTAGGTATGATCAGGGTGACTAAAGAAGTCGATATACCCATGTCCGTCTATCTGTCTGCATGTCCGTATGAACACCTAGATCTCAGAGATGGTAAGAGCTAGAGTAACCAAACACAGTAAATTTTATATAATTCATAGGAGACTAATTTATTTTACTTTTTTGATATCGGGGTTACATTATATAGCTATAGGTGTTTCAGAGAATCTCGAAAAAGCCAAAAGTTTTAGATGAATAACTCGTTTGTTTATGAAGATTTCGTAACCAAATTTGTCACTCACAAGCTTTTGATAGTTTCCAAGCACCGCACTTTACTGTAGTTCCATAGCTCTCATAGTACAGATCGGCATAAGAAATGTTTTTGTATAATACTAGAGATCCCTGCCCGCTTCGCAACGCATATAATAAAGTCTTAAAAAAATCTATAAATAAAATCATGTAATTTTGAATCAATTAAAATATTACAATTTTATTGCAAAGCTCTATGGTACACCATATTTTTTGTTTTTTATACAGTACAGATGGTTTTCCGACATGCAAACCGATATTCACAAATATGCGTATATTTCACGAACCAATACACAAACACATTAAAATTGGCTTAAAACCTCCGTATTGGTAACCTCTATCACACGCAAAAATCAGATTCGAAATTCATAGACGCGTTCATAAGATCCTACATAACATGTAAAACATAAGAGCTATTTGGTTTGCGCACTTTTTTTTTTAATTTTTACTGGTCCTACTTTATATGATCTCCGCAAGCTAAATGTTTGCATATATAGAGGCTACGCAGATAGACCCTGAATTTATGCTTGTCGTTTTTAAAAAAACTTAAATTCCCAAATCGAAATCTAAAACAGTTATGGAGTTAGAAAATTTTATAAGCCCCTGACGGATGCAGAAAAAAATACAGTGTGGACTCACACTTCAAGTCTTGCAAAACTTACTGAGCGATTTAAAATATAATAATATTTAAAATGTATTTATTAAAAAAAAAACTTGATTTGAGCCTGTATAAATATAAAACACCCTTTCATATCTTTTAAATTAAAACGCAGATTTCCAGGCAACTTTGAACTAATAAGGTAAGTGTCCAACTTTATGGGACACCGATATAAACCATCGCGTGAATCCATTGTAAGCCATCACCAATAAATCACGGCTGCAGCCAAAGCATAAGAGAGCAAAAACACAAATCAAAAGCAATTTGTCAAGAGACACTTGCCACTGTAAAATCGAGAGACGGCGCAGCACAGTCCGGGGTTCCATATTGGCAAACAAAATAAAAAGAGGAAAAAAAAATAAAATCGCAAAACAAACTCGAAAAAAAATAATCATCGAACCAACGCGTTGCAACGGCAAACAGAAATCAAAACAAAAACCGCTAAAATAACAGAAAAAATCCAGAAAATCGGGCGCGCATGCGCAAACGAGTTTTGGGAGAGTGTCAAGAGAGCTTTTGAGACAAACACATGGCGGTGGTCGGAACGTGTGGAGATTGTAGAGTAGGTAAGGCCTGGAAGGCTTTACGAATAACTGCACCGTAGGACGACAATTTGGCGTGTGTCTGTGTGCATGTGTGTGTGTGTGCGTGTATGACTCAGAGCAATTGTAATGAGTCTGGAATGACATAAAGTGGCACGACAACTTCATTTGTGCCAGGAGCAGGTGAGTTGTGGGGAGTTGGGACTCAGCTGTTGTTCGAGCCAACAAAATTGGGGCTAAATAATGCAGTCAAATGCGTGAAAAATGGCAAAAGAACAAATAAAGCGGCAACAACAACCGAAACAATTTGCAATTGCAAGCAGCACTGTGGCAACAAGTACGAGGGCAGGCTAAAAAGTAATTGACCCAGCCTTCAAAACAACTACATATGTTAGCAAGAATTTTGATTAATTTTTACGCTCTATACTTTGGGTACTAGGCAACATCTAGAAGGCAAAGAGTAGGATCCAAGTATCACTATATCAGAATACTACTTCAGGTGCTTTATCGCTGTTGGAAAATATTCACGATTGAATTCCATTTTTACAATTTTCAAGTTGCTGCAAACAATCATCATCATCATCAATTCCTTTATCTCCTGGTTCGGTTTTTGGCTAGCAGTTTTAGCTTGTTCCATGATTTTCCGCATTCAGCGACCTCTTTTTGTAGCGACCTCCTCCATGTTGTCTTAGGGCGGCCCCTTTTGCGGCTTCCTTGGGGAGTCCAATCAAGAGCTTGACGGCAAACTTCCTTCGCATCCTTCCGCAGTGTGTGGCCTATCCATCTCCATTTCCTTAGCTTGATAGTGTTCCAGGTTGCACTTTTTATATACATAGGTCGGCATTGCTGATGACGTTTGCCCACCACACCTTAAGAATACGCCGGAGACATCTATTCACAAACTTTGGATTTTTCTTGTTAGAAGGTCTGTTACAAGCCAGGTCTCGCATTCATAAAGCAGCACTGAGATGATTTGAATAACCTCATTTTGGTTTGGAAGGATATTTGTGACGAATTCCAGATTTGGCGCAGTGGCGCATATGTACCAGTTGCTTTGTTTATTCTGGCCAGAATATCCTTTCCAGCACTGTTCTCAGCGGATATTATACTGCCTAGGTATGTGAAGTCTTCAATTTGCTCAATCTCTTTGCCCTGTAGCATAAACTTGTTTTCGTTATTGCTGTTTATTTTCATTGACTTAGTTTTGTCGATGTTGATTTTAAGGCCAAATTTTTCCGACTCAGCGTACAGATCATCTAGTTTTGTTTGCATATCTGAGTGTTTTACTGACAATAGGCGAATATCATCCGCATATGCAAGATCTTCTAAATGTTCGGTGAAGTTCCAGTAGATGCCTCTCGCTTGCCTTTAATGGAGCTATGTAAGATGTCATCAATAACGATCAGGAAAAGGATCGGTGAAAGTAGACATCCTTGTCTAACCGCCGCGCTGGTTGGGATGCTATCTGAGAACTCGCTATTGTGAAGCATTCTGCACCTGAAATCCGCATATTGTGATCTGGTTAGAGCTATAAGCTTCTCCGGAACACCTCTGGATCTGAGCGCCTCCCATATGCTATCGCTATGTATACTGTCAAAGGCCGTGCTATAATCAACGAAAACAAGTTGAAGAGTCGACTGCCACTCATTCATCAGTTCAACTATAATGCGCAGGGTGCTGATCTGGTCAATACATGATCGACCTGGGCGAAATCCCGCTTGCTGTTTCCTTAGCGATTGGTCGAACTCCTTGGGCTCCTTTCGGAAATTAAGGAAAACTATACTATAATCTAAATTTCCTGATTTTGACGCAATTACACATTTTTATTTTCTATTTTTTTATATACTTACATATTGCATTATTGGATGTGGGAAAACTATTCGTCATTAGGGTTCTTCGATTGCTTCCAGACGATTTGATAAACGATTGATGTTGATGTTTTATCACAATAAAGAGAAATTTTTGTGTCATATTTTTGAAGTGCTCGCTTCTTGCCTATCTTTGATAAAGTGTCTTTTTGTTGTAGACAAGTAGCTTAAAAAATTATAGATTACATTTTATTTTCTTGGCTGCGACAAAATTACTTTTTAGTCGGCCCTCGTTCGACCAGGAGGTGCGGAAAGGTGTGCTGAATTGCCAAGAACTGGGTAGGGCAGACTAACATAAAAAGAGGACAACGGCGTGACACAGCCGTCCGTTTGTAGCCATAGCCAGACAACTTCAGTCAACAAGGCATGCGTTCATGCATGCTGCCGCCTATCATGGAGAAACCCAAAAAAGGAGGCAGAGGAAGAGCACATAGAGTACTTGCATGTAGAATCCATGCCGAACGCATGACGACTTCATAAAAAAGAAAAAAAAACAAAACGGCTGCACGTTGACGTCTTCAATATCTGTGAGCTTTAACGATGTTTCACGATTAACATGCAAACATTCCTGTGATTGGTTTTGGGGTCACAGTCACCTTTGCTTACTGAAGTTGTAGTAGCAAAAGTGACGTCTGTCCGTCAACATATCGCAGGCGTGACCCCTCAACACCACCACTAGCACCACTACCAACAAGTGTGTTAATTAATTTTGCACCAACATTCGGAACCGAAACTGACTCTACGACACCTGTACAGCAATTGCGGCCAACTCTTTTTAGCCTTAACTCTATGGTAGCATGTCTAACCAAAAACTGGTTGCAGCTGCTGCTAACTGTCTAATCCATTGGAATTCCAAAACCGCCAAGGTGTCTGACATGCGTCTTTTAAGCCAGCGTGTCTACACATGGCTGGCAAAATGTCAAAGAAGTGTCTGCAAAAAAATGGCACAGCTTTTTATAAGCTGAGATCGCTTTTGAGGATGGTTGATGGTATGTCTATTTCGATCAAAAGGATGATTTATTATGATTTTGGGGCAACGATAATGTACATATTGGGGAAGGTTCCCAGTTTTAAAACATATGGAAATTTAGCACCTCATAAGCATATACTTATTTTTTCCGTAAAAGGGTTCCTCACAGACAGGTTGGGCACTACAACCATGAGGTCTTTTGTACCATACCTTTAAGTTAAAGCAAAAGACATTCCGCTTTACGCATGAATAGCAGTAGGTCTTTTGTTGGTATTGACCTGAGATGGAAGGGACTAATCCTTTCCTTTCCCATGTGATAGGCTCTGTCCCTTACCAGCGCTGGGCAGTCACAGAGAATATGTCTGATGGTTTCATCGTTTTCTGGACAGAGCCTGCACGCTGAAGATTCCGATAGGCCAATTTTCTGTAGATGATATCTAACAGCGTGGTGGCCAGATAGGCGATCTACCATGAGCTTTAGGTCCGCTCTGCCAAGACCTTTTGTCTTAATCACATCCAGAGGTTTGAAAAGCACTTTTGCTTGACGAAGCCCCGGAAGGGATAATCAATATCTCGTATGTTCTCCTGCGGCCCATTTGTTTATCATGGTTTTGATTGTGGACCAACCAATACCACAAACTGGCGCAGGAGATGTAGTCAGGGTGGAGGCACGCTGTCGTGCTAGATCGTCAGCGATCGTGTTAGCATCCACTCTCGAGTGTCCCGGCACCAAACATAGCACGACTTTGTTCCGGGCAGACAGGGTTTGGAGGTAGTTATGGCATTCTTTAACCATCCTGGAGGAGATGCTCCAGGATGACAAGGTCCTAATAGTAGCTTGGCTATCTGAAAAAATGCATATGTTTGCTTCCCTAGTTTCCTTGAGAAGGATATTAACGGCGCAGATTTCTATGGCATGAATCTCCGCTTGAAAGACGCTGGGCCAGATGCCCATTGCAGTAGAGATTCTGGTATTGGGTTCAACGATTCCAACACCTACACCCTGCTCAGTTTTGGACACATCCGTGAACTATTGTTGCCACCGGGGGTTTTCACAGGGGCTGCCATCAACCCAAGTCTTCCGACTTGGGAGAAGAGATCTAAATTTCTTGTTATGAAAAAGTTACGTGATCAGACCGATACGTCAGGAAGGGAATATACAAGTGCGGCATGACCAGTGTCACTTGCTAAGAGTCCAGATGTGATCTGGAATCCAGTTAGACTAGAATTTATTCGGACTCTTTCCAATTTAAAGCTAAAAGCCCTGTTACTTAGGGAAAATTAAAACTTGTTTATTCGAAAAATGTTTATTTCAGAATTCTCTTTTTTTTTATTCCTTGATAAAATTGTACATCTAGTTGACAATCGCAAAAGTTAAAGCTAATAACATAGCCCTCCATTAGCACAACTTATCGCTCCTAGTCGGAGCATAGGGCGGGCATCTTAATATAATTTTAAAAAACTTTGATTCGTTAATAAAAAGCAAACCAAAAATTTTTCATGTTGATAAAAAATTTTGTTCACGGAGACATTGTCGAAAAAGAAAATAATATTAATTTTCGTGTTTCTTGGCCCAAAATTATACTGAAAAACGTTTTTAAAAGAAGGTTCACTTGATGACCCTTAAATTTAAAGCTAGTGTAATCCTTAACTATAAAAGTTTTCGAATAATTTGGAATTATAATAATAGTATTTAGTGGGACGAAGAGAAGTAGTAGAATATGGCTATGCTTACATGGGCTATAAAAAGGATTGACTTTAGTTTTAATACATAAGTTGAAGATTAAAAACAAACTTTTAATGCTTGAAAATAAAAGAAAATATTAATATATTAATATTAAGATCTGATAGTCTGAAATTTTTTGAAATAAAAAAAATGGCGGAGTTAAAGTCGGGCGCGGACGACTTTAGGATACCCTGTACCACTAGCCTGTAATTAAGTCCGATTTCTTCACAAAAAACCAAAAACAGAAGAATTTTTAAGCAAAAATTTTTTTTTGACCGATCGTTCCTATGGGAGCTATATGATGTAGTCAACCGATTTCAATAAAATTTGACACAGTGCTTAAATACCTTAAAAAAGATATGAATGCCAAATTTATTTCAAATATCTTTACAAACAAACAAAGCACATCGAATTTTGTATAAAAAACGTGTTTTTGGACCGATTGGTCCTATGGGAGCTATATGATCTAGTCAAACGATTTGGATTAAATTTGGTACAGTGCTTAGGAACTGTAAAATACTCACGAATGTCAAATTTGGTCCCAATATCTTAACAAACAAACGAAACACAACAAATTTTGTTAAAAAATCGATTTTTTGGAAGATCGGACCTATGGGAGCTATATGATATAGTCAACCGATTTTGTTCAAATTTGGTACATTGCTTAAGTGGTCTAAAAAATTTCCAAACGCCAAATCTGGTTAGGATCTCTTTATTAAAAAACGAAATATAGCGAATTTTTTTTTAAAAAAGTTATTTTGGCCGATCGGTCCTATGGGAGCTATATGATATAGTCAACCGATTTCGATCAAATTTGGTACAGTGATTGGGAAAAACTTTCGAATACCAAATTTCGTTACGATATCTTCATAAACAAACGAATTATTCATCTAAAACGCTTTTTTTTTTGTCGAGGTCGTCTCAAACACCCCCATGGGAGCTATATAATTTATCCCCGATATCAAAAAAATAAAATAAACTTGCCTCCTATGGAATAATATGGGATCTAATGTGAAAGTTTGGTAACTCTAGCTCTTACCATCTCTGAGATCTAGGCGTTCACACGGACAGACGGACGGACGGACGGACAGACGGACATGGGTATATCGACTTCTCTATTGACCCTGATCATATTTTAGGTAACTTTGGGGTGTCTCCGACGTCTCCTTCTATATGTTACATACATTTTCGGCTTGCACAAACTCAATATACCCTTGGTACCATACGGTACAGGGTATAATTAGATTAACATGAAATTTTTCCAAAAAATCGATTACATTAATAACACGAAGTAGCCCTGCATGAAACTAGATTAAATGAACTTAATGATCAGCGGCTCTTTTCTAACTACTGATAAAACTAAAAAGAGTCTTTCGAAATTCGATTTCCCAGTTGTAATTATTTTTAGTGGTTATGTGGGTAGACCCATAATATTCAAAACAATATTCCAATAGAATAAATGGCACCTTCTATGTCGTGTCTGGCATGCTCTTCAGACCAATCCATTAAAAGTAGTAAACTAGTCAAGGCGGGTCCGACAATTTACCCATTATCCCAGAAAAAAATAATAAATCTATGCAGACGAATGGTATTTTACGATCTTTTCCCAGATGTCTGCACAGCTTTTCCCATCTTCACATTCTCGGCAAGTAGGGCGAACTGCACATAAATATTCAATGCAATAAGAACCTCCTTCACTTTTATGAGTGGGTTCATTTACTGCCAATTTTACACCTTGTTTATTGATTCTTGTGTCATTATAGAAATATAGGGTGGACTATTGGTTCGTTTGTTAAACACTCATAATTCTTACATACCCGTCGAACGTGGATGGTCTTCAACATATGTCAAGTTCAAAACTACTCGATGTTAATCAGGCGTATTATAAAAATGGTTGTTGTATGAATAATTTAGGCCAGTGTCGACGAGTCGTCGATGGCAAGAATTACATCTTACTAGGATTACTTTGCGACAAATTTTGCACATAAAAGCAATTAAAAAACAATCCAACAGTTGGCCCGCCCTATATTGTTCGGTGATCATAATATCTTAGGAGACCCTTCTGAAAAGAACGATATTACTCGACTTCTCTAGTGCAAATTTTTTTAAAAGGAATAATGGAACTTAAATTTTACCTAGATGTATTAATGTGGAAGAAATTGATTGAATTGAGATAATGGATCCAGCATCCGATTTTTTTTTTGTTTACATTCAAAAACATTCAAATTTGGAAAAAATTCATCGAATTCATATGGAAATTATTTATGAAGGTCATTGGATGCGCTAGTTATGATACTGTTATATTTTATAACTTTTATGGTACCGGATCCCATCATGGTATATGTAGTGTTGGTCTGTGTAAATTTAAATCTAAGTCGCAACTTTGGATTTTACGTTTTTAAAATTTACCTCTAACCTCTATAAAAAAATGTTTGCTTGGTCGCCATTTTGAATTTTTATAACCGGATTACAATATTGTGATCCCGGAAAGTAAAGATGGAAATAGAAAATCAAGGAAATGTCCCATTTAAACTTAAGACAAGAGAATTCCTTAACTTATGTTTTTTACAGATTTCAATCACCCTTATATTTGTTCCATTATTGGTATCGCGTACTTTTCCTGTTGCTATGGATAAGACAAGTAATAAACAAAAAAATCGAGAAACCTTTCCTTGAACCTTTGTTACATTCCAAGAGCAGCGCTACGCCATCAAAGTCGGAAAACCCGTGAAGGGGACTGAGCGTAAGTGCGTTGAGTGGCGCATACGAACGAAGCCAGAATGTGCAAGAAAAGAGTCAACTCCATGCTTCACGACCGGGCTCTACTTTTTCCTCGGCTTTTAAGGAAACCAATACAGCTCCTTAGGAATTGTGCAAGGGGCCGTGATGGCCGTGAACCGATTGATTCAATAAATAAACTTTAATCAACTCAGTCCCGCTGTTTTTGGAGCCTAGTCAAGTTTGCCGAATTATACTACTACATATAGATGTGCTTTATGTCTGCTTTTACTTTTGTTTGTTGTTGGCCTACAAACCTGCCAAGACATTCACTTTTATATCGGGAGCCGATTAATCAAAAAGAGACGCCCGCTGTAGCCGCGGTTAACATGTAGAACAGATGCTACTATGTGGATTGTTATTGTCTTCGGCGCTCACCTACCACCTTAGTGGCCAGTGTTAAGCCATCACCTTCTTCGCTCTTAAGATCAATGTACTTACTGAGCCTCCTCATCAAGACAAGATAACAATCTGAGGAGTAGTTTTGGCCCTATGCTCCAACCGCAGCGAACGATGGAAGGGGCTTTATAATACCATACCAAGACTATGAAAAGGCGCAACTCTTTCAAGCAACGACTTTAAATTTCTTAAGAAGGGTGTATTGAAATTGAACCCTTTTTGTTAAATTCTCCAATTACTTGTAGACTACACAGACATTATTGGTCGTACTCAGCGACAATAGGAATTTGCAATATGGTCTAGAATAATCAAAATAAATTCTTCACGTTTAATTTTATCAAGAAGTGTTCTTGGAGTGTTTAAGAAGAAAGTAATCCTTAGATTACTTTGTCTATTTACGTTTATGACTTAGAGACAATCGTTCAGCCTCCGTTTGATTGGTCACGCTGTGCATATTGATGGATAAGCGAATAAGATTTTCATGCGAGAGTTGTGTTAATCCGGGAAATAGCTCCTTTCAATAGGCTTACTAGCTATCTTTGATATCACAGAACAGAGAACGTTAAAGGAAATTCTAATCCGATAATAGGTTGTAATGGACAGTTAAGAAGAAGAAGCCAATCTAAATTGTCCGATTCGTCTAAAGGTACTCCGGCTAGGGGCTTTCTCGACGAAATGCATCAAGGGAAGATTTACGTCAACCAAAACAGGGTTTGGTTATTGAAGTCGAACGAAGTCAACCTCTATGAATTTCACATTTTTTCATAAAATTGCAATTTAATTGTGCAGATGTCAAATCTCAAAGGCCTCATGATTTCCACCCTTTTCGCAAGCAAATCAGCTCTTCCAAGGACTATGATTTTTGATATGCAGACCTATGTGACATTTTGAGAAGGTAGGACTTTCTACACTCCTCACTGTTTTAATATTGTATATCCTGTACTTTGACCAAAAGTTTATTATTTACATGTTTTATATATTTAAAAAAAAAACTAAACCATTTCAGCTTTTCGAAACATTTTCCAAAATTTACAAATCATCGAAAAAATTGCAACTGCAACTGCAACACGCCTTATGCCAATCACTCGCTAACATTACATAACACGTAGAAATAATAATCATTCGATAATAAAAAAAAAAAAAAAACTTTATTGCATTTTCACGCAAGGGGAAGTGAAATGTTCGACGACTACAACCGAAACGAAATCGACTACGAGCCATTGCAGTTTTCCCCCAAACGCTTGGAGCAGCAGCATCGTATGGGCCTGCTCCGTCTGCACATAGCCCACCCCGCCAACCTCTGCGCCCAGATCCCGAACAATAAAAATTGCATGCCAAAACTGAGCTTATGCGGACACGAAAATCGCCTAACTCGCAACCGGTCAACCAGTTTCACTTACGAAAGCAAACAGCTTCCATTTCCATTTCATTCGCAAGTCGACCGCCGATAGTGGGAAACGCGTTTCGAGGCGCAATTTTTAAGACGCGATTTGATGTTTATAGGCAGACTTGGATTACAAAAAGCAGCTGTTTAAAATCAAAAGTAAATTGGCATAAAACAACAGTCAGAAGTTCTGCTAAGAAACCATGAAGGCCGCTGACTTGGAACAGCAGTATGAGCGTTTTCCGGAGATCAAGCGCGCGGAAATGCAAAAGTTTGTCCAATGGATTCATGCGCAGCCCCATATATCGCCACATTTCTCGGAGGCGGAGGCTCTGCACTTCTTTTTTGCATGTCGTTATAGCATGGAAGTGGCCAAACAGGTGCTGGACACTAATGTAACAGCACGCACCCATCTGGAGGAGTTTTTTGCGAATTTGGATTGTGATCGACCAGAGATACGACGCGCTATGAAAACGGTGTAAGGCAGTCAGTCCTTGGTGTTGTTGTGGAAATCTTAATAATGCTTATTGAATGCTTGTAGAGCCGTCGTTCCTTTGCCTGGCGCTACTCCTGAAGGATATCGTGTTATTATTGCTAAACTTGACGATACTAATCCGTCAAATTTTAATTACGCGGATTGCATGAAACTGTAAGTGACATTTAGGAATTTAATGGCTTAACAAATTAAACCAATTTCGTAAGTAGAACAGCTGTCTCCAGTGTCTGTGGACTTAAGTCGGATTAAATGTTAATTGGAAGTACTTAATTCGTTGTTATGTGTCATCGTCATTGTGATACAGAGACATGCAAAACCTCAAAACCTTAGCCTGGCCAGATACATACGCACATGTCCAGATACATACAGACATATCCAGATACATACACATTCGTGTCATTTAAAACCTGCAATTTAAGTTTTAATAGCAGGCTATTAAGTAAATATAAAAGTATATATTAAATAATGGGTGTTTGAAGAAAAGATACATGTCTAAAGTAAACTACGCACAGACATCGGATATTAACAAATAAGATATAAATATTATGCAATATAATTCAGCAAAGCAGTCCCTAAAATTGGCACCCCCTATAGGGAGGCATAAAGAGTAGTTGAATTCATTATCTCATTAAGGGCCTCCGCGCTCTACGTGCTTTGTACTCCAACCCCCAAACGGTTTTCATTATTTAATGGAGATCATCCACACAATAATATACCCTGTAATTTGCTTTATCAATTCCAAATCCGGTTCCTTCATTAAAAAACCAAAAACAGAAGAATTTTTAAGCAAAAATTTTTTTTTTTGACCGGTCGCTCCTATGGGAGCTATATGATATAGTCAACCGATTTCGATCAAATTTGACACTGTGTTTTAATACCTTAAAAAAGATCTGAATGCCGAATTTAGTTTTAATATCTTTATTAACAAACGAAACCCAACGAATTTGTATAAAAATCGGTTTTTTTTGGACCGATACCTCCTATGGGAGCTATATGATATAGTCAACCGAATTTGATTGAATTTAGTACAGTGCTTAGGAACTATAAAAAACTTACGAATACCAAATTTGATTTCAATATTTTCACAAACAAACGAAACAACCAATTTTGTTCAAAAATCGATTTTTTGGAAGATGGGATCCTATGGGACCGATCACATTTGATACAATGCTTGAGTACTTTAAAAAACTTCTGAAAGCCAAATCTGGTTACGATATCTTCATAAACAATCGAATTTTCCATCTAAAACTTTTTTTCGCGGTCTTCTAATACACCCCTATGGGAGCTATACAATTTAACCCTGATATCAAAAAAATAAAATAAACTTGACTCCTATGGAATAATATGGGATCTAATGTGAAAGTTTGGTTACTCTAGCTCTTTCCATCTCTGAGATCTAGGCGTTCAAACGGACAGACAGACGAGCCGACGGACATGGGTATATCGACTTCTCTAGTCACCTTGATCATATTTTAGATAACTTTGGGGTGTCTCCGACGACTCCTTCTATATGTTTCATACATTTTCGGCTTGCACAAACTTAATATACCCTTTGTACCATACGGTACAAGGTATAACAATCTATCTATTCTACATCTACTTCTATCAAACTTTTCCTACTCTGAACTAACTATTTTTATGTAGCTCTCCGTACGATTTCTCCTAATTCCTGCATAAATGGTGGAAAAAGACATATTTCTTGATTCCTTTTTTTTAATGTGAATCCAACAAACCGTCCGTCGTCAAAATCTGTCCAGCGATTCCTCCGAACTCCTTTAAGTTATAAATTGAGTAGGTAGGTGTGTAGGTTAAGGTGGCAGTTGGGACAGCGTTCCAACTCACTTTGACCAAGAACAGGACCTTTGTGATACCGATACTGGGAGTAACTGAGAAAGATATAGACAGGAAAAATTTGTTAAATAGGAAAAGTGGAAAGGGCAGGACCATGCTTAACATGGGATTCAAACCCACATAAGGCACTGTCGTTAGGCTATCGAGGCCGCTATATAAATTAAGTAACTAACACAACTTTTTTTTATATGTATATAGATTAAGTTAGAAACTCTTATTAAAACTGGAAAAAACTTTCTACTCGCTTTCCTAAATAGTTTTATTAATTTGTTTAAATCATTAACACAGTCACACAAATCATTGACTTTCGGGTTGAGAGTTTTGATATCACGTTTTTTTATCTACTACAGATACTGTATGGTGTTCGATTTTTGGATGTATGAGGATGGAATTCAGCCCGGTCATGTTATTGTCATAGATCTAAAGGGTGTCTCACTTGGCCATGTCGCTCGCATTGGTCTATTGCAAATGAAAAAATTTCTTTTCTATTTACAGGTAAGTTTTTCTATAGTGGAATCAGCATTGCATTATCAAATTTTGTTTCAGGAAGCTGCAGCTATTCGTCTTATTGGTTTCCATTTTATCAATATTGTACCCTTTATGGATAAGATAATGGCACTGATGAATCCTTTTATGAAGAAAGAATTGACGAGCATTCTTTATTTGCACTCCGATATCAATGAGTTTTACAAGTTTGTTCCACGTGAATTAATGCCGAAGGAATGTGGTGGACCGCTGGAGGAATGCAGCATAGCTAAAGGTGGAACTAAACATTATTTTTTTGCATTATGTTTATATTAATATATTTTTATTATCTGCAGAAATTTACTATAAAAAGTTACTGGCAAATCGTAAGGAAATGCTTGAATTCGAAACACGTCATCAGGTAAAGGAAAAACTAAGACCTGGCAAGCCAAAAAATGTCTCTGATTTATTTGGCATTGAAGGCAACTTCAAGAAATTGGATATCGACTGAAAAATGGTGCTCTAATTAGCTAAGTTTGTTTGCTGTTGATTTGGTGTTTGTTTCAATAAATTCAAAAATACATTGGGGTTTTTGTTTTCTTTAAGTTATATTTATAATTCATACGTTGTAATTATCGTTGCAACTTTATTTCTGCGCTTCTTTATCTTTATGTCTGATTTTTTCTTACTTTAATACAGTTTCAAAATATTTCAATGATCAAAGATCGATCGCTTATATGCTCATGAGAGTATGATTATTTACATGCTAGTGAAACATAATATAATAATAGTCCATCATATGGGTGTTCTTAAAGCTTAAAAGCTACGGAAAACATAACATTTATCGAAAAAAAATAAAGTATACGAGAGTTCTTCGTACGTTATCATATTTTTAAAAAATTTTTTTTTAAATATTATTGTTTTAGTTTATTCTGTTAGACTAAGCCTATGAACGCCTTTTATGTCTTTATATTATAAAATAAAATCGACAGGACTATTTATAGCCTTGCACCCACTCGCAACTTAGTTATCTGGAATGGTAAAAAATATAGTTTTTATATACGCAAGTACCAATATTTTTTTAAAACTAGAGCATTAGTTGCAAAGTTTTAAAATGAGTATTTAAAATACTCAAAACGTTCTCTGTTAAATTGAATTTTTTTCCTATTTATTAAGTTACAGCAAACTCACTGTTGGAAAATGTGGTTCATTTGATTTTGGCGCATGCCTTGGGCATTGGAATTATTGTTGTTGTTGGCTGCACGACCCCGATTATTTGCTTTGCCCGTATTACGTCCTGTATTTTGCTTGACGGCTTTTTGTTGCTGCTCATGCATGAGACCATATGTTGGATTGTTACTCGGTGTTATGGGCAACTGAAATTAAATAAATTAATAATAATAATAATATTTAAATAACACCATAGGTGGGGGGGTTAAAGCAATACAACTTACAGGTATATTGTAGCGCTGCACTGGAAGTGCGGGTACTGCTGCTTTGGAGCCATAATTGTTGCCAACGTTACGTTGACCGGAAATCATGGCATTTTGGTGATGTGGCGTTGGTGTAATTAGTGTGCCAGTGGCAGCTATATTATTGGTGATTGTTGTTGATGTTGGTGGCATGGTACACACCGGGCGCAGATATGTATTTGTTGGCAACTTTAGAACCTCTGTATTCGAGGGGCCTATTACCGAAATCAATGGCATTTGCTGTTGCTGCTGTTGTTGCTGTTGATGCCATTTTTTATTGCCAGCAACAGCGGTCACCGTAGTCGCAGCAGGAGCCTTATAGCTGACTGTTGTTGCATTCTTGTGTTTACCGCGGGATATGTCCATATGCAGTTGTGGTTGCGGCTGAGGCTGTGACTGTGGTGGCTGGTCCCGAGGCGCCGTCATATTTGTCGCCTGACCGCAGTTAATTGAATGCCGCGCCCAATGCATTTGCTGGCAGGGGTAATCGCAGTATGAAGTGTTCCAGCAGCAATACAGTTGTGCTTCACGTAAGCAATTGGCACACCATTGCTTTCGTTTCGTCTCTTCTACAGCACGATTCCGCTCCATAATGCACTGTTGGCGCACCTCATTGACAGCTCGTTTGATCTCAATGTCTTTTGTTTTACGCACCTCACTTATGATTAGATCTGAGTTACGCTGATTCTCGGCCAGCTGACGTTCATAGTGCAGCTTGATACGTTCGTTTTCGAGAGTTAAGCTTGTGAGGCGCGCCTGTAGTAAGCTATTGTCACCAGTGCCCAAATCGGATACAGTATCCTCAATCACAGTTATAAAATAGTCTGTAATCTGAAAAGCAAATACATTTTAGTGAGCACAAAATAATTTTCTTTTCTTTAGCTGTTTACCTTATGCGCGTTTTCTTTTAGGCGCTGCGAAACCGGTCCTGCCTGGGCTGGAAAAACGCTAGATCCGTCTGACTGCAAAGGTCCGCGCGGACGTGGTACCAGCTTTGGCGGGCCATTACGTAGCAGAATTTCACTTAAAGCCGTAGCCATACTCTGCGTCATGGACTCGCCAAAAACAGTTTCGCTTGCCGGCGACGACGCTGATGGCGTTGGCAAAGTTTCATTTGAGATTCCATTTAAAGCATTGGCCAGTGGCGACGGTTCAGCGTTAGACGCTACAGTTGTTGCTGTAGGTTGCGTACCAGTTAGGGTCAGGCCTGCCAGTGGTGGCGGTGGCATAGAGTTTGTTATCACCACTGAGCCCACAGTTGAGGGTAATGCTGCCGTGCAGTTTTGCAATGTATTTTTGGATACGGCTGTCAGCGGTGGAACAGGTATGGCAGTTAGGTTGCCGCTACTGCCATTTGCATTGCGAGGTAAATGCTGCGGTTGAGCTGCGTCTACGGGTATAACCACCATATGTGATCTCAGTAGGCTGGAAGTTGTGCTCGGCGGTAACATGGCGGACGAGGGCGTCGACAGAGTTGCGTTGAGAGCTTTATCAGACTTTACGCGTAGTGATTGTTGGTTGACAGGCGATTTCTGCGGCTGCAAAATGGGCGAATGATGCGGCGACTCGCAATTTCTCTGATTGCTGTTTGGAGTGGAGCTTGCTGTTTTCGCAATTGGCAAGTGGGCAGGTGAAGCAGCTGCGGGTAAAGGTCCATGAATCATGCCACGTAATCCGCTGCGCCTTGGGCTTAAATCTTGCGTTTTGTTGGCAGTTGAGTTGTTTGAACTCAATGTTTGTTTATTGTGGAGCCGTTGAATAGTTGTGTCACCTAAATAGTGCACAAAACTGTCGTTGGCTGGTGCCACTGGAGCTGTGCTTGCACTTGGTACTTCTCTTACGCTGGACTGAGCTGTTGGAGAGTTGTTTGGTTCCTTTGGATTATTATGCTCGTCAATAGTTTCATCATCACTTATAACCTCCTCTTTTATTTGCACCATTGGCACCGGTTCTACATTAGTTTCCTTAGCAGCTACTGGCTCAGGTGGTACATCTACCGCCGGTGACTTTTGTGTTGTATTTGTTGTTGTTTTCGTAGCAGCTGCTTCATGGACTTCGATTTGTTCAGGCTGCGGCAACTGCTCTGTTGCTAACATTGAGGAACTATTATTGGTAGGTACTGGACTTGGAGCCTCATCTTCGGGCTCTGATAACTGCTCTGTTTTGATTAAAACAAAGGGTACCACCTTACTGATCAACTGTTGTTGCTGACGTTCCATCTCGCGTTGTTTGACATTGGATACAATTTCCAGGCCGTCTGGAGCAACTGTCTCGCTTTCTTCTGTTGACCTGACTGGTTCATTTGACGGCTTTGCCTGTTGTTGCTCGCGGGATATCTTCGTAATAGTCACGCCTTGACGGCTTCTAATTAGCTCCACTGCCGAAACAACTGGACATGCGGGATTCTCAGCGGCGGTTAAAATAGCGGTAGTGTCCACTTCGGCGGCAAGCTCAGACTGTGGCTCAACTGCTACAGCGCTGGACTCATTAGTTTTTCTAAGTTTCTCTAACTCCTCCTCGTCCTTTTCTGACTGTTTCTCCAGAAGCTTGCGCGCATGCTTCGGCTTTTGCTTGTGTTCAGTCTTGTTACTAATTTCACTACTGCTGCTGACGTCGCTTAAGGAATGTTTGCGTTTTTGTGGTGTTTCTATCGATTGCCTTGGCTCTGTCTGTTTGGTTGTCGACTTTCCAACTTCTAAGGACTTGCGTTTGAGAATAACTGTACAGCCACGCGATTCGCTGAGCGGATCTGCCAACTTTGGAATTACTTCATAATTACTATTACGTTCCTTAGCCAGCTCCTTGACTATATCCATGCTGACGATCGGTTTCGCTGGCTTGCTGGGATTACTAGAAGGATCAGACTCATTGCCAGACTCTGCGGTTTTATTTTTTTTAACAATTGACAATTTATCGCCTGCTGTTTTACGTATGAGGAACTGAAGTGGCGTCTTGTTGGCAGGCGCCAACTGCTGTTGAACGCAACTATGCACGCCCGGCATCATAAGCTCCAACTGTTGCTGCTCCTCCAGAGGATCATAGGGTGTGCGGTAGGGCGCATAGTTAAAGCCGCCAATCTTACGCTTTATCTGCGCTATGTGCACCTCGACTTCCCTGATGCATTCAGCCAAATCACGCGCCGAGCGTCTGCTGGTCTGCGAATTTGGATCTTGAACCGAATACAAGTAGCAATCTTTTACCGGTACATTGGCACGATCATGTTTGCCAAAAAAACGCACATTCACTAATGAGTTGGTACCAAATCCCATGGCCTTTGCGGGCCAATACGGAAATCCCTTTAGCTTGGCCCACAGCAACAGGTGTGGCTGCGTACAGACCTTTACGAACCACTCATCGTTCGAATTGGCATTTAAATAGCACTCGGCACAGGTGTCGATCTCATTGGCCTCCTGACGGCACACCTTGACCACCGCTTTAGCTGCCTGTTCTACCTTTGAGTCTGCAATAAAAAACAATTGTTAATAACAACAATTAATTAGCTGCATGAGGTACATACCACCGCTATCCAATACAAGAGCATTATGCTGCAACCATTTGACTTCTCCCAGAAATTCCTCGACTGTGTGAAAAGCGTGATTTTTAATGCGCTCCGATAAACTAGCAAAAGTTACCGGATTTACAAAATATTTTCTATAGTTTTGCGGCAAAACCTCTTCCGGCGAACGCAGTTTATAGACCTAAAAAAAGAGCGTATTATTTTCATTTGTAAAAAGTAAGAGAACAAATAAACGAATTCGCCGCTTAAGAGAGCCGTGGTAATCACAAAAGAGCTAGTAAATTTCTATTGTAAACAAACAAGTTTGACAGCAAACATAGCAGTAAGACGGTAAAGCGAATAATCAGAAAATAAAAAAAAAAAAAAACCAATACAACTATACTGCATTGCCAATTCCCAGTACCATTGACAGACCGACCCACTGTATAGAGGAGCGGAGCTAACCTCAAATTACAAAGCGCACAAAGCATAAGCAGAATACCATGCGAATATAATTACGCACGACGAGCGGAGCGTACCCCGCGGCACAACTTCCCAGTCTGGTACATCTTCTTCCTGTTGCCCACGCATATAAGCTTACATACACATTTGTACATAGTATACCGTGCTACATACATAAGTATATATCCATATGTACATATTCAGTTGTATGCACTACTGCTAAATATTTCCAGAGATTCTTTTATTTCTATTTTACTTATTTTTGTTGTATCTGTTTGTGTGTTCCGTCTGCGGTTGGTCTTTGTAATTGTTTTTAACGCGCTCACAAACGTCAACATTAAATTAATTAATTAATTTCTCACACATTCTAAGTATATTTAACTGGCAAAGTTTCATTTCCAACATAATTTACATCAATTTAAAGCCAAGTTATCCTAAGAGGCAACGCCACATTAATTCGGTTCTTTATGGAACCTTTAGTACCCCGAGTTTAACAATCTGTTTCATGTTTGTGCATAATGTGTTTTTTTTTTTTTATAACAAAGCAAATGTTACGCTATAATTAATATGTGAAAATGTTCAGTGTGGTCAGGGGCTAGAAACTTGCAATAAAATTATGCAACTTCCAAAAATTGGGGTATTGGAAGCTCTGGTATTTTACGAAAGTTTTGTGGAGATACATTTCAAATTTTGATTAATATTAATATAGACTTTACAGGCATAGTTCATGTAACATTTCAAAAGTTTTCAATAACGATTGCTTGCTTCAATCAATGGCAACATTTTTAGTGAATTATTTGTTGTTAATCTTTTAATAAAGTATAGTATGTACAGTCACATATATGCTGCAAACTACTTTCCAGCAGTTTTACATATTTAGATCATATAAAAACCAAAAGTTTTAGAAGTCTTTTGAGAGAGGCAAATTAAGACAAAGCAATGTAGCCCTTCAGGCTATTTTTGACATTTCAATTAATAAAATTTTGGTAGAATTTTTTCATTTTATGTGAAAGAAAATGAAAATTAATTACAGAAATGATCATGTGAAGGAAATTCGAAATTTTTTATTAAATTATTCGAAGGTAAAAAGGTATAATAGTAGTAGGTAAAGGTATAATAGTAGGAAATGGCAAACCGCTTTAAGTATATATATTCTTGATCAGTACGAACAGCCAACTCATTATAGCTGTAAACATACCAAGTTTGCTATTTAATTTTATACAATCGAATGAAATGTTCAAAAGTTATCCTACAAACTTTTTGTTTTGCCACTTAAAGTGATACCAACTCATACTCTGACTCTGTATAGCAATTTAAAACTTACACAAACATACCTTAATTTTTTCATACCCATTTGTCGAGGTTCTTCTATTAAAATCTGCTAGAGACTTATACAGGTATTGCCAAAAATAACCAAAATTAAACTTGAATTGCATTAGTACAGGGTGTTTAAAGTCATGTAGGCACGATTGAACTTTTCCTTAAAATAACTAAATAATAATAAAATAATAAAATAAATGAAAATATGTATATATGACAAAAATTGGTAGGTCTAATCTAGCGAAGGAATCGAACATTTTTGCAAAACAAAACGAACAAGCAAGCATAAGACAGCAAAAACGAACATATTCGCTTAAAAGCGATTAGTCTTATTATATCGATAACTTTTATAGTTAAACTTAGCTAAATACATAACTGCGATCATAAACTCTTCGTACAGCATACTCTATCAAAACAATGTTGCGTTTTTACTATTGTCAAAAGCGGCAAAATTGTTGAGTATTCATCACATGGTCACCCTGGAGCATTGCTTTCATTTTTTTGGCTCGCACAACAACCCTGCTTTATAGAACATATTGATTAATAATCATAAAGTATATTTAAATTTTATCTAGAGAAGAGTACAATACACAAATTCAAAAGAACATTGAATTAAACAGGTTTCTTTTATTGCAAAGCCATATAAGTTTTAAAATGCGCTGAAATAAAATTTTCATGTTATTTTAAGGACTTGTCACAGGAATTTTCATCCTCAAACTATAGATTTAAATTTCAATAGATAAAGAAAGTCCCGGGTATTACTGTACAGAATTTGTAAACGAGTTGATAATTTTATAGTTAGATTTGGAATGATACAAATAAAGGCTACCAAACGAACGACTGAAAGTGCCGTGTCAAACCGATACAACATTGCGCTTTGCTTGCTAGGCAAAAAAGAAGAGTTTTCTGTGAGTTGGAACTGTCCAACTCCAGAGTAACAATCGACACAGCAGCACAAACGGAATACCCACGGTCATAAAGTAATGCTCTGCATTTGGTTGGATCAACAAAAAGCCGTATCAGCTGAGGCCTACCTAAAAAATATCGAATTAATCTACGACAGGCTTGTTGATAAACGCTTTGAAAGTGCTAAGGAAGTTCGCAAATGGATAGTTGAATAGATCGCTTCAAAATCGATATTGCATCGCTATGTTACTAGTAAGATGGACAAAATATTAAAAAAAAGGGTGGGAAAGCTTAAGATTGCTTGTAGAAATTTAAAAAAAATGAGCAAAAAAAAAGTGTTTCCCCAGTAGGTTTGTAAAATCGTTCGATATAATTTTAAACAAGCAGCGAGACTATAAAATGATTGTTGGTGAACAGGGACTGAAATGCAACGGATTTCTAAAATCTTAACCCTGAAAAAATCGACATTAAATTGTTGTTTGTATGAAAAAGTCTAGAATATATTTAAAAGCAATAACATAACAGGTCAACTGAAAAATTCGTATAGTTTTTATCTTAGAGCTTGATCTTGATTTCTATAATCAGGGTTTCGCTTTCGATTGCAACCATATTCAATAATCAAATCGAATTATGCGAAAAACCGACATGTTACTAAAGCTGTAGTATACCCACCAAAAAGTTTGACTTAATTATTGGGCACATAGTGAAGAAAAATTTCAATACAAAATTTTTTACTTTAGGGAGAATATAAAGTAGTCTTAAGGACGTTAAACTGAAAACTTGCACGTAAGAACCTGCAAAATTCTATTGGAAGTGAAAAACATTAGCTTAAGAAACATCGAACACATTGTGAAAAAAATTAGCATTAATTGGCAAATGATGAATTCCAACATTGGTTTACGTAATACACTTTTGCTATCTCCAGTTTATTATCATAGAACTACAAAATGTCGGCTTATTTGCCTGCAAATTGGGACAACACAAAGATTTTTTGTGGGTTATAATATAATATTATACTAAATATACATTTATCAGTTTATTTATAAAAGTATTATGCTTATTCTAAAATATGCTCGTAAAGAACTGCTGCCAATATAGCAAACACAGAGCTCCTATTTATAAGCTATCGAAATTGAAAAATAGATGATGCATGCCGAATTCCTATAACGAATTAACATGACATGAAAAAAAAGCAACACCAACAACAAATAAAGAAAACTTTCATGGACACGAAAGACGAAAACGACAACCCCAGAAACAATGTCGCGACACAGCGAGACCATTCTATCAGCGATTCAGGTGTCTATACGTAAATGTTTTGTCGTTGAGAGAGAGCCGGTAGATTTGTTGCTGCTGCTGCATTGAATCGTGGAGCAAAAGCAACGCTCAGTGAGCGTAAAAGACCTACATTTGTATGTTTGTATATATTATATATGCACATATGTATGTATATATATTTGTGTATGTATACATATGCGCAAAGTATTTTCGCGTGATTTTCGAAACAGCGTACACATACAAACTATATACTGTATACATATGTACGAATTTATACAACGTTGTGGTTTAGTAGACAGACGGACTATTGTAACCAGATAATGAAAAGCCCGATGCGTATAACTTTACTTACCCCGCGTATATTTTTCATACGATCAAGCGCAAAAGAGAGCAGCTGGCTTAGTAGATCTATGGAAACATCATTGCGTCGCAGACTGAAGTAGACAACAAATCAGATTATATCACATAAGTCACACTTTTGGGATTAAACTTACCGTTTGGGTGCGCTCTCTACCAGCGCACACTCCGGACACTTCCAGGAACTGTCGAATTTCGTTGATGCAGGTCTTACGCAATACATATGAAACGAACGGAGACATTTGCTGCAGGGCACAAGCTTGCCGCACTCGCGGCATTTCCAGCAGAAGGGATCCCAACCGTCCTGCAACAAGTAGCAACGACATTAAGTGGCAACTTTTAAGTATGCTGCAGTTACTTACCCGCGGAGGAGCTTGATATAATTGGCTTAGACGCTGCTCTGTCTCTTCGGCATCGTTCAGCAGCTGTGAAATGGAGCTTGTACTGCCTAACAAATTTGCAGGTTTGAGTTCACTTGCAGCTGATTGCATAGAAAGATTTGCATCCGTATCCGCTGTTAAACTGCTGCGCCATACAATGCGTGGCAGCTCCTCTGTCTCCAAAGTGTTTGTTGGCTCCGGCGCCGACTCCATGTCCAACGGTTCATCTATGCTATCATTAATAACGCGATCCAAAAAGGCGCTGTGCTTCTTGGCAAACTCCTCATTCTCAGAACGCAGATTACTGCGACGTCGCACACGTTCCTCCTTGCTAAAAACAAAAGTTTTACTGCGTGATCGAAATTTCTTAGTATCAGTGGCACTGTTAGCACTGTTAGACATTTTGTTCAATTCAGCTGCATCATAAGCCACCGAATGCCCTCGTTTTTTTTTCGCTGAACTCTTGCTGGCCTTTAACAATTCCGCCTCATGATGCCATTCATCGTCAGAGTCCCAGATAGGCCCTGCTATGCTTTTGCTGCGCTTAATGCCATTGCCTTGCCTAACTTGTGTTGGCAAACTTATGGAGAGTGGTGCCTCATCTGCTGACTGTTTAGAATTATCTAATGTTGTGCCAACTACGCGTGATTTGCGGCGCTTCAACTTGGAACCCACAGCCACATAGGTGGTCAACACTTTGGAGCTATCATGTGATTTTTTCAATGCCAGCAATTCTCTATGTGCACGCGCCTTGGAACCCTGCTTAAGTGTAGTCGCATTGCCCGGGCTCGTCTTAGTCTGCTGATCTGCTGCTAGTCGATTTGGTACCTTGGAAATTTTCATAGTCAGTGAATGTCCACTGCCAATAGCTGGTGATAGGGTGGACAAGCTCGAACTAGAGGAGTTGCTGCTGTTGGTTGTTGCGGTTGGTGCGCTGACCACATATTTTAGGCGTTTATTGTGTGCTGCCTCCATTTCACTTGAGTCCGACAGTGTTGCTGCCGGTTGTGGACTTTCAATTGCAGATAAGGTTTCATAAATGGGACGCGGTATGGAATTTGTGCTGTCCTCGTCGCTACTGTCCGTTTCCATGTGGTATTTAGTTAGCTGTAATGCAAATGAAATGTGACTTAGTATAGGCTTATAATGAAAGTACGGATGCTAATGTTATACAATTAGATACTAGTTCTAGAGACACGTATTGTATTTTCGCACTAAAATTGTCATGGTTGTTGTTATTGTTGCAAGTATTTTCTTTGGCACTCGCTGTTTCCAAGTTGCGTCGTTGAACGAATGCGTCATATAATTAACACCGGCGAGTGGAACTCGCTAGAAAACGATTTTTCGAACTTGGTACAAAGATAATGGTTTGCGAATTAAACATCATATCATCAATCCAACATGGACAATATCTCCAGCGTCACCATATATTATATATATATATATTTCTGTACACGTTTGCATGTACATACTCAACCTGATGCCAGCTGCAATCTCAGTCTGATGGCATGCTTTACAATAAAAGAGGTATTCCGACAATGTAGCCATCAGCTCATTGGATTCCTCAGACCTCTTTCGCTCTCCCCGCCAGCACTTCTTGCTGAAGCCAATGCAAAAGATGTCTAATGATTGCTTTCGATTTCCCTGTTTTTTTACGTGCTTCGTTGTTTCCAATGCTTTTGTTATTGCTTCGTGCAACTATGAATATGTAGTTTGTACATAACATACATACCTATGTACATTTATATGTATCTATAATTGTATTTTTTTTTGTTATGTATGTGAGCAATGTGTGGCGCTGTGTTAATATCATTTTGGTCTTACCAATATTCCAATGCGGCGCGGTCCAAGCAACTTTGTCCTAAATGCACTAGCGTCCAGTTGTTGTTGTATTTGCAACTTCTTTGTTTTTTTTCAATATAATGTTAACGTGTATTGATAATATTAATTTATTTAATATTTTGAGTGCGTTTTTTTTTCAATTACATTTTAATTCATTTGCTATTTGCCGTCGCAGCTGCTTTCATGCTCTCGAAATCAAAATGACTGAAAATGCGACGAGTTCGTCTTGTAGAGCTGCAAATTCGCTCCGTTAAATCACAATTTTTTCTCTTTGGCTTTCAATGACATTGTTGTTGTCATGCTTCGCCTGTTGACGTTGCGCTCTTTTGCAGCGAAAACAAACGCTCTCTCGCACAATTGCGCGGCGAAAACGGCTTTGTTGTTTTGTGCGTGCTCTCTTCTGTTCTTGTTCTGCCATTTCTAACGTTTCAATGTTCTTTAATTTTAAAACTTAAGAGCTAATGAAACCGTGCAAAATAAAAAACAGAAATGCAAGTAAAGAAAATGAAATAAATTTGAATTCTTTTGCGTACCGCATAAAATTAGAAGATTCTTAATGTTTATGATGCAAATATATTTTTAAATACTACTATGTATGTACTATGTATGTGCACAAATTTTAGCATCACCTTTTACTACTTAGTTTGCAACAATTTATTTTTTAATAAAAAAAATTGTTATTTAAATTATAGAGCGCACAGCATCAGGTACTATTAGAGTAAGGGGGAAAAAATGCATCTAAACTGCATATATGCATGTTGGGTACTTAAATAGCTTAAGTTAAAAATAAATGACAAAAAAAAAATATGTATATTGTTAAGAACTTTAATAATAAGCTTCAATCTTTTCCACTATAAAAATATATGTATAAATAAAACTGACCACAAATTAGCTTTATACTTTTAACATTTAGTAGCGTCATTGTATGAGTATAGTATTACAAAAAAAATACATAAATATTTCCCAGAATAAGATCGTTAAAATTATATTTAATGTTCCATTCTAATGCTGCACTTCTCGACTACTTAAAAAATCTGATTTTTCCATGATTGATGATAAAATTTATGAGGCAATAACTAAATTAAAATTAACAAATGATAAGATCCCCTACTATAAGTAACGATTAAGATCTTTATGGTCTTAAGGCTTGTTCTAGTTTAAATTTATAATCTAGTAAGTTTAAGTTTTTTATTTATTTATTTTTTTTTGTTTTTGTAAGATTTTTTCCATTTTTTAATTTAATAATTTATAACAAATCTTTTGATTTAATATTTAGCATATAAATAAATGAAAGTATAATAGTAAGTTTCCACTGAAATAGTAAGTTTAAGGGTAAATAAATAAATAAAAATTTACAATATAATACAAATACTTACTGTTATATAGGATATTTTAGGATTTATAACTTCTGAGCCAAAAGACTAACAACTGTTTTATATTCTAAAGGATCTACAGCGCTATTGAAAATACCATGCCGCTAAAAAAATTGATTTTATACTTATAAATCGCAATTATTTTTTCAACCATTAAGATCATTCAAATAAGGCGTGTTCCATTAAATTTAATATTTTATCCCGCCTTAATATAAATTCTTTCTGCAATAATGCAATGTAGTGCATGCAAAACATAGATATAAAATAAGATCCTTATTCTTTTCACCTTACTTTTTTGAACTTTTATAAAGTTTGTGGTTTAATAACGAAAAATTCTAAAATATTAAAATATATTCCGTAAGTTCTTCTTCTTCTTATGTGGCCATACCAACCCGATTACCGGGTTACGGCCTGCCTTAAAACGTCTCTCCAGGCGCCTCTGCATTGCGCGCGCCTTCTCCAGTTGGTCACACCGAGCGAAGACAGGGCCCCTTCCACTTGGTCTTTCCAACGGAGACACGGTCGTCCTCTCCGCCGACGGCCGCTGACTACCGCATCGAACACACGTTTAACTGGAGCATCCTCGTCCATCCTAACGACATGTCCGAGCCAGCGAAGCCGCTGGATGTTGATACGCTGAGCAACGTCCATGTCGTTGAAGAGCTCATACAGCTCCTGGTTGGTGCGGATGCGGTAGTCATCGCCAACTCGAATCGGACCAAAGATTTTGCGCAGTACTTTCCTCTCGAAAACTCCCAAGGCAGCTGCATCAGTTAGCGACACGGTCCAGGCTTCCGCGCCGTAAAGAAGCACTGGAAGGAAGAGTGCCTTGTAGAGTGATATTTTTGTCGCGCGAGAGAGGTCTCTACTACTCAATTGCCTATTGAGACCGAAATAGCACCTGTTGGCAAGAGTTATTCCGTAAGTTCTTTTAGGTTAATTTCGAGACATCGCGGCCGATTTTGTTTTTATATATTGGTGTACAAATAGGAAATGCCGTTTTTTCTCATAATTTGAGGATTTATTGTAAAAAAATCGTTGCATACTCATTCTTCTTTTGACGCGATTCACGAATCGATCCAATTATTGGCTTCTTCGAAATAACGAAAGTGTTGTTCGGAATAAGTCAAAATCAGAAGGGGTGAAGTAAGGATAGTACGGCGGGTGGGGTAGGATGTCCCATTTCAAAGTTTCCAGGTATGTTTTCACTACCTTGGAAGTATGACCTTATCGTGTCTTTCCGGGTATTGCGGGCGTTTTTCCTTCAACGCTCGATTCAGGCGTATTAGTTGCGTCCGATATAGGGCTCCGGTAATGGTTTCGCCTGGGTGCAAGAGTTCATAGTACACTACGCCGAGATGGTCCTACCAAATACAGATCATCAGCTTCGAGCCATGAATGTTTGGTTTCGCTGTTGAAGTTGTTGCAGGGAAGCCCCCTAGATTTTTTGCGCTTCGGGTTGTCATAGTGTATCCACTTTCATCGCCGGTCAGCATTCGTTGCAAAAAACTCTTTCTGTTTTGCCGATGAGATGCAGGTTCCTGTTGCGTTCTACAACTATCTTCATACAGTAGTCTCTAATTCTGTATCCTTGAACTTTTTGAAGGGTCCGGGACGATCCTTGTCTTGCACGTCATATTTGCCATTTTTATACTTTTGAAGCTATTCCCGACACGTTCTTTTACTAATACAACTTTCATCATAAGTTTCTACAATCATCCGACGCGCTTGAGCTCATTTTCAAATGAAATGCAAAAGGCAACAATTCCCGCAAATGACCTTTGTTCGGCTCAAATTTTTGACATTTTCGCGCACGCACAAAACAAAGCACAGTAACAATAGACAAGCGAGATTCTGTGGAGTTGTTGATCGATGACTCAGCTGGCGATGTATCGATTCTGTTCGTACTTATCGACCGATTTGCAATGCTGACGCCACTTGTGGCAAACGGCGGTTTTCTATTTGTACACCCATTTAAGAATGCTACAGTCTTGCCTGCCCGATCCTAATGCCCTATTTCATCAATGTCAACGAAGTTTTGATAAGTTTTTTTTTAGGATCTTCACAATTCCCATACGAATGTTATATCTTTAGTACAATAAAAAAAAAAAACAATAAAATAATCATTTTTTATCTATGCAATGCGGTTGTTAACGCCTGTAAAATTCAGACCTGATTTCAGGCATGAAAATTAAGGGAATGCTCAGGGCTTTGTAACAGAAACAATGATGACATATATAGAACATAAAGATATGTCAATATAGCGATAAATCGGAAACCAACAATCGAATTTATGTTAAAATTTAAAGGTACTACAATTTCCCTATAGTGGTTATATGTATTTATTTATTCAGATTGAGTAGCTGGTTTCCAAAAATTTAAAAACAAAAAAAAAATTTGCTAAGCCATTTTACACAAATATAATTTTCCGATAAAAAAGCATAACATTTCTTTCCAGTAGACTATTTTAAGATACTAAGTTAGTTTCCCAAAATAAAAAAATACATGAGTTCAAATTTATTGAAATAGTGTAGAAGTTTGTATATTAAATATATTATGCGACTATTTATATTCATATTGGCATTTTCCAGTTGATATGGCAATTTTCAGTGTAGACAAATTTATCCATACCTAAATCAATTTCCCGCCGCCGCCACACCTGTGAAACTTCTAAGGCAATTTTCATATATTCATGGCAAATTATAATATTACGAGGGGACTCTGCCAAACAAAAGTTATCCAATTCGAGGTCATATATTGTATAGTACATATAGAACTGCTGCCGCCACACATACTATATACATACTCTTATATACTTATTACGACTGCTGGTATATCCCACAAGTTTATCCCAAAACAGATTGTATAGCTACCTATGCAGGTGGTACATATATCAATAAATGGAGATTACTTACATAATTTGTATCCCAAAATACAAACTGTTAAAAAAGTTGTTTGGCCTCTTTTTATTTTTGGTATGCGCTGGCGCCATTCAAAGTTTCTCTTTCTTTTTTTTCTGTTGTTGCTGTTGTTGTTGTTGTTGTTGGGAGTGTTCTCCTGGGAGCCATTCGGTTAATATTTCGAACATAAATTTGCAAAGAAACAACTTTAATCAATGGCCAAGCAGGAGTAAGCAAATACTCGTACATACACTAGTACGTACATACAACTCTAACGATTCCAGGACTCCCTCCCGCCTGCTCCATCCACTTTGGTGCAATGCACCGACAAGTACGGCGTATTGATTCGCTCTAAAACGCAATGTAAGGTAAATGCTTGGGTTAACCTGAAACTGGGCAGCATCCAGTCATGCAAAGCATCAGCTTAATGTGCCGATTGTGCCATCTTATAGTAACACGAGTGTGTCTGGGCGGCTCCAAGGGTTTGTGTATAGTAGAGTTGGCTTATTTTGGCCAGCATAAATTGCTTTACTCTTAGCCAGCCAAGTAAACGGCGGGGTGTCCTTTATCTAAACTTTAAGGCATATTGTCTGCGCCTAGACGCACGCCGTTTATTACATATTGGATTTCATTTCAAAGATCCTAGTATACTACGTAGCGACACCACAGGCGGTCACTGTGACCTCTGGCTGGACTCAATCACAGGCTTGCATAATCGCAGGCATAGAATTGAATTTATAGAAAGCCTAGCGGCACCTGAGTCACTTCAACCGAACTCTGAAAGGGCACCAGAGTGCGGCAGGGGATTGGTGGCGAGCAAACTTCTATTACTACTTTGTTAAAAGCCTCCCCTACCCCAACTAAAATATGAACAATATTTTTCGTTTTACGTTTCGTTTTCAGCTGAATATACCTTTGCTTAGTTTATTTACGCACTATGGCTAACTTTAACCTACCGATTAAGGCGATTTTGTTTTATACCATAGAAATGCATTAACACGTGCTTTTAAGAAGTAAACATTTTTTATCGAAATAAGAGGTATAAAATTTAAACATTTAGTGAGAGATAAACGCTGTAAGACGATTGTAATTTCGAAACATTTTTAGAGAGAAATTAAATGGTAGCGAAAATCAAAGTTTATTATAATACGATGGCAGTGGGTAGTAAAAGAGATGGCCATGGGTGTCTGGCTATATGACTCTTTTATCCAGGTTGTGCACAAAAATCGATTTAAGTCCTTGATATCTTTGATCTTTAAATATAACATTTTAATAGCGGGGTAATGTGGATCTGAAGTTCAATTGAAATCAAAGTGACTCTAAACGCTTAAAGGATTAACCCTCTGAAAGCCAGACTATGTGGCTAATTGTCTATTTTCAAAGAGAAACTTTTTAAACCAGGAATTCAGCCGGAAGAAGGCGTCAGGCTTTTAATATAATATTTCTTAAAAAAAAAGCTTTTTTCTGGATCCGAATCATATTCCAGACCAAAACTGGAATAATATTTCAACTAACAAAAAAAAAACTTTTTAACTTAAAAAAAGGGTAATTGTAATTGAAACTGCTTATGAAATAATTCATACGTAGGTAAATATGTGCTCCAGATTGCAAAATGTGATTTACGATGCCGCACCACATTGCAATTAAATCCGGAATATTGCTAAGCAACTACAAAACCAAATTTTGTAACGATAACTTCATAAACAAACAAAAAACAGACGAATTTTGTACCAAATTAAAATTTTGACCGATCGGTACTGTGATATAAAAAAAAACTTGTTCTCTTATGATATATCTGCGATATCTATGAGTTCATTCGGACAGAAAGTAATCTCAAAAAATATAAAACGTCAACTTTGATTGCCAATAACTTATACATATAATATATCACAATATATTTTTTATTCATTTTTTTTGCACTGGATACCTTACTGTATGTTAAATCATGTTCAAATGTCATATTGTCCAAATTTTGACTTTATTTTTGGGACTTTTGGTCCAACCTAGGCCACGCGTTCAAATACAGCGCAAGTAAGTACAAATCGATAAATTAACTTGCGGAAATTTTCTTTTAAATTGTCAAAACTGAATTTGGTTAACCGATCTTATATATTGAACTTGTGTTCTACATATTCGAATACTAATCGATTATTTTCCTAAAAAGTTTACGAATATCGATTTAAAAAAAACAACTTTGTATTGCTTTTATAATCGCAGGCAATACGTCCAAACAAAAAATGATGTGGCCTAAGTTTTCATGCCAATTTTTCACTTACGGAAAGGGAGGATAAAGTTTGTTTCTATACTCCGGTTATGGATCTATACCTAATCGATATTAAGGAATTTCCTTGTTACATAGCTAAAGAAAATCGAAGCAAAAATATAAAATATCGCTAGCTCAACTAAATGGCGTAAATAAAAGGCGTGCTAGGGTATGTGCATTTCGTAGGCCCGGTTTTAACCATTTATATCGTTTTTATTTTGTTTTTTTGTTTTTGCTACTAATGGTGATGGTGGCAATGCACGGATACGGCAACAAACCCGGCCAATTATTGAGCCCTTGCCAAATGCAAAGGCATAAAATGAGCGCACATATTGCCAATGCTGCTGCCGTTGCCGCCTGCTTTCAGATCCCTGGATCCTGGTAGCGGGTCTATTGGTTGGTGAAGGAGGCGGTTGCCGCAATGAGCACAAAAACAAGAGCAATAACTGTTTGGCAAACAGATTTATTTTTGTGCCCAGTGTTATACACTTCATTTCGAGAATGGCATTTTAAACTGTTGGAATTGTTTGCAACGCTTACAAAGAGTGCTGTAGAACATAAAGTATGAAGGAAATGGTCAGGATTATGAAAAGTTTTTTACAAAGAATACAAAATACTTGTGCCGTTCAGTAGGGTATAAGAAGGCTGCATAATTTTGGCTTTTCATTGAGTTTTGTCAACTAAATAGTGATGACTTAAGTCTTTTTAACATTTCGAGTGTTCACTTTGTCGGGCAGAAATGCAAAAATGTGTCCAGTAACAATTGACACTACAAAAAATCTGCAAGTCTGCCCGGCCAAGATTTTTAACTACGAAAAGTAGTTAGGCATTTTTGCCCAAAACTGTTTTGGTAAATATTATTAATATGTTTCTGTATTTTTTAGTTTTTTAAAATTAATTTTATTGAATAATAAAAGCTATTAATTATGGAATATAAAGGAATGTTGTACTGGCAAATATAATATATAAAAATTAATATTTTGCTATTGCTCACGTAATTAGTTTGACAATTTTGCATTTCGTAAGATCATAAAGGTATATTTCTTTAAAGCTTTCTGCTCTTGTAAAAAATATTGAGACCTAAGGTGCAAAAGTGCATCGAACACAATCTAATTATTTTTTCTCAACAAAATTTGAAATAAATTGAGAGACTTAATGTACATAAAATAAAGAGTTCTGGTTTATATTCTTTTCTACTTAATATTATTAACATTTTGCTCTAAAACAAAAATTAATAAAATATTTTTAGAGGGCCAAAAATAAATTAATTATACAAATTTGATTCAAAGTAATATTTTATATATTTATAAATCACTAAAAACAATTATTTTATAGTTAAAAAATAAAAAATTATTAATTCTATTTAATTTAATGTCTATTTTTTCAGACAAAAATGTTCACTTTTTCTAAAAAATACATTGAGTTAAGTAGAAAGTTTATTTTTTTATTAAACTTAACCTATATCGATTTATTGAATTCATTTTATTTAATTTACTTTTTTCTATGTATGGTATTGCAGAAATATTTGATAATTTTTACTTATATTTTATCAACTTTGTCAACATAATTTGGTAAAAATAAATGAAATAAACTCTTGATTTTACGCATATGTATTAGATCTCAAAATTTATTTTTAAAATTTTTTGAGAATAAATGAAAATAAATATAAATACTTATTTCGAAATAATTTGTGCTCCTATATTTTAAAAAGAAACAAAACCTGCTATAAAAAAAGACTCAAATAAAAACATAAAAACTTATTTAGAAACTTACTAATAAATATAAAAAAAATGCATAAAAAAAATTATACTTTCCTAATAATTTAATAACAAATCAAATATTAACCTTAGTCACAATCACACAAAATATTAATTTTCTAAAAATTAATTTTTTTAACAAAAATAAGATTTTTTTAAAGAAATTAAAAAAAAAATTAAAAAAAAAACATTTTTTTTAAATTTCAGCTATAAGTTAAGTTTTAAAACAAAATTTCACAAACATTTTTTACTTAATCATTACTTTTTAAAAACAGTAGGGTTCAATTTTTGGTTCCTTACATAGCTCCTAGTACAGTATAGCTCATAGTATTTGATAATTAAGATTTTCAATCTTTCAAAAATTGACTTTTCAAAATAAATAAAAGTAAAGTAGTTTGGTGATTTTTATTTGATTTGCAATAAAAACAAAGATACATCTCGATAACATCTTTATATTTTACTTAACGATGCAACAAGACATTTTTGTATGAAATCGACCGATTTCGAGAATCTTAATCCTTGGTAGCATATTTTCCATTCAAAGGAGTGCCGCCTTCTGTGTGTGCATTCTTTGTGATTCTGAAAAGTCACAGAAACTTTTTATATGCAAATAAATCGAATGTTTTTCTTATTGTGGATGATAGTGTCCAATATAAAATAAATCAGTTAAAGGAATTTTCCTTGTTCCGCAAAATGTACGCAAAATCCTTTTATCATCTACAATAGGCATCTTGTAACTTCAGCTTAAAGCAATAACTCAATATAGTCGAACTTCCCCAAAGCGATTTTTCATAAAAACAGAATATCAGTAAAGACAATTTTTTAAACACAATAAAAGGAATCGAATAAGCATCCAAAAATATATAGACAAATTCGTTGTAGAAAGTCGTTAGAGGCAAGTTACTCCGTATAATGTATTTTAGGGTGACCATTTGAGTAATGTCTAACGATTTTAAAAATACCTGCATTTAGCGCCTGTAAAATTTAAAGACGATCCGCAAGTATTTGATGAACCCGAATATGGGACTTTATCGTAGCTTTAGTCACTCTAATGTGTAATATATTTGCTGTGTATAACAAAGCAGCTTTTTTAATATTAGGCGATACGATTCTATTTTCTAAATTTGTGGTGGTTCTACATGTGTAACAAAAGGTACTTTGAGAAAAAAAGTAGATACCAAATAAACTTAAGAGTTCGCCATTTTGAGAATAAAATCGGAATACTAAATCTTAGGACTATTGTTATTGCCCCAATTATTATTATATACTAGTACTTCTTTTATTTTATTAATTTATTTAATAATTGATTATCATTATTCGATTATCTATCTATATATTATCAACTAAATATATTTTATTTTGAATACAAAAATAAGCAAGGGTATTTTCTACAAATATCGGGGTCATGCAAGTTGTTTGTAAGCTAAGGTCCCGGGGTCAGAGATATTTAAGTTTATATACCCCAAAAACGGCAATTTTTTTTCTTCTAATATTTGACGTTTTGTATAAGGTGTAAAAATTGTTTTTGGAAGTTTTGGCATGACTGGCATTTGGAAGTGAATCATAAAATCCTTTGGTAGACGAGTTTTTTAAGAAATTTGAAGTAAGAACCAAAACAATGCGATTTTCAGTAAACATACGATTGAGACCAGAAAGCTAATTCGCTTAGAAATCTAAAAGTGATTTTTCAGGATTACCCCATATTAATAATGTAATCGTGTTTATGTGCTCTTAGCTTTCATGATTTGTTTCATCTTTTCAAAGATAACAGACTTTCTTAAAAACCAACACTTTGAATCTCTTCATATTTTCGTAGCCCTTTAATTGCTTTCCAGTTTCGTATATTTTTCGATTAAAGTTGGTAGCACTTAAAACTGGGCAGCATCAGTTTGCTTTAACATATCTGCTTTACAAGCCAGCTCCATTTACATAACTTATTTTCAAACTATATCCTGTAAATGATGTCAATTTCCTAAGGAAGTTCGTGCAGCGTATCCCAGTGTCTATGTTACCATCCAGGCACATCTTGCGTTGTTTTTACTACTACGAGTATTGTATGCATTCGCACAAATATTGGTTTCTAACTTTCATTGCCACTGCTGCAGTGCCAGGACTTCCTGCTGCTCCAAGCTGCCTCTGTACTTTTTTTTGCTTTAGTGTGTATGTGTATGTTGTGTACACAGGATCCTAACCGAGTCTGAAGCCTGTGGCTGCGCCTATATCCACCACTTGCTCTCTCACATCTCAATCTGAACGCCAACTTTTGTGTGTTGACCACAGCATTGGCGCGGTGTGCCCCAGCGCAGTGCATCATTTTTGCATTAGAAAAGTGCAGGACCATGAATACTCGTACTGTAAATAACCCATGGCACGGCATGAATTCACCCACTGGTCCCAATGGCGCTGGCCCCAAACTGCTTCCAGTTGTGCCGACCGCAAATTATGCCTGTCAAAAATTGCCGTTACATACGTAATCCTGAGAAGGCAAAAAAAAAAAAAACAAAAAGTGTAGAAGAAACTGAATGGGTTGCCAGCAAGGTCGTAGTTCGAAATCGCAACTAAATGCGGTTGGCTGTTATGCTCGCCAATGCCGTCAGTGCCCCCACTTGCAGCTCCCTTGCCCCTTCTCCCGGGCCCTTTCCCGCCACCAATATTATACGTGCACAAATGCGTGGCAATCTCTGGAGGTCTACACATGTTCCTCGCTCATGTACAGTTATGTTGCAGCCGCCATTGCTCCAACTCAACCCTCCGCAACCCCTTGTTGCAACCGCAAAAGGCGCGCTCAAATGGAGCTAAGCATTCAATGGTTGTTCCTGCAATTTGAAGCTGTGCAACGTGTGGGTTGCCAAGTGTGCCGCAACCGCAATGTCAGCTAAAGGGTGCTTTTTTGTACAGATATAGAGCTTTGATCTGAAATGAAATAATCTTTGCAATTAGCTTTATTGGGGATGACTACCGCATCCGCACCAACCAGGAGCTGTATGAGCTCTTCAACGACATGGACGTTGCTCAGTGTATTAACATCCAGCGGCTTCGCTGGCTCGGACATGTCGTTAGGATGGACGAGGATGCTCCAGCTAAACGTGTGTTCGATGCGGTAGTTCAGCGGCCGTCGGCGGAGAGGACGACCGTGTCTGCGTTGGAAAGACCAAGTGGAAGGGGCCCTGTCTTCGCTCGGTGTGACCAACTGGAGAAGGCGCGCGCAATGCAGAGGCGCCTGGAGAGACGTTTTAAGGCAGGCTGTAACCCGGTAATCGGGTTGTTATGGCCACATAAGAAGAAGAAGAATTAGCTTTATTAGCTTTTTCGGTAATTTCTCGCAATCTTCTTTCTTGCATCACTTTCTTTTTCTATCGTCTATATTGGTTATCTCTTGCAAAAGTCACTTTCTCTTTCATTATCTTTCGTTTTTTCTTCAGCTCCCCATTATTTTGCCACTGTCTGCTCAATTGCACTTCTTTGCAATTCGTTTTCATAACTTTTGATTTCTTGATTTGCACATTTTCGTTCCTCAGACCAACAAAATTTTATAACTTCAATAGTCAATAAATCAGTACGGTTTTTCAGGAAGTTTCACCTCCAAGTGATTAAAGTGCGATCCAATCAACCATATGTGAGGAGGGATAGAAAATCTCTTCTCAAACTGACGGCTTAATCTGTAATTGTGACGTTCCATAACCATTTTGCTAAAAACTTAATCTTGGAGGATGTAAATATGTGAGCTATGAACAGTACTCCTTAGCCGGACGTCCATAGCCAGGCCCGTCGAAAGAGAGGCGGAATGGAGGATTTTCCCGGGCCCACCGAATGATTCAAGCTAAAGGTGTAATAGATAGGCCAGTATATTTTCCCCTCCGCGTCTGGATATTCTCTGTTCAGTCCTGACATAATGGAGTCCTGCTAATGGAGCGGCACAGAGACAGTTTTCAGCGGCGTTTTTCAACCAAGGTCAAAAGACTGGTACGTCTTCTTCCTATGGCCATGGATAATGCTGCTGGGTTCTGGTTTAGTGTTATCAGATCTAAATAAATTGTGGCCGTTATTGTTGAAATATTAAACGTTTAAAATAACACCCTGTACAAGGTTTGGCTGTAGGTTGAGGTCGTTGCAGCGGCAGTGCCAGGATGCTAAAGTCATTTCTGACGCAGATGCAGAGAACTTTGACTAAATGTGTTTTGAGTACATTAAGATGAAAACGTTATTACGCTTTTGGCTGTTTCTTTTGCCAGTCATTATTCCAACATTTGTACGTAAGGTGACGCTGACTTTGGCGGCTCCAACTACCCCTTCAACTACTCCTTCAACTAAGATTTTAACTACGGTGGTAACTGCCGTAGTAGTGGCATATGGAAACGGAGATTAAACGCGGAAATGCTGCAAATGTTTGTTTAGTTGGCGTCAAAGTAAGCGCATAAACATATCGACCGGCAAAAGACGAGCTGCACCAAAAAAAATAAAATAGAAGAGAGTCCCAAATGAAGGCGGATATTTGATATGTCAATGCCATTTACGGTAAGTTAGCTCAACAAGTGATGGGCTTATAGGAGATTACACTCTCATATTACAGGCGGGTAGACAATTATGGATATTACTTGAGGATATGCATTTGGTGGCGTTTCCTAGTTACAGGATTACTTTTTCTTTTAATCTGATAAATAGAGCTATGAGTTAATGGCATCTCATCATGTAAGAGTCACAAAGTAACCAAGTAGATTAGTTTGACTTATATGGATAACAGCATTAACTACTCAGTATTTTTTGATATACCGCATTCGTAAGACCGGCTAAGTATTAAGATTTCAGCTCTTCTCTCTCGCCTTTGAAAGCTTGTTTTTCCCGAAAATATGTAATCCTAACTACACTATTAATCGAAACTCTGATCAAAATGTCAGAACTTATAGCCCTTATGGTTGTTTCATGATATTTGGTCAGATGTGAGATTTCAAACAAAAATGCTTGGAAGCATAACACATCGCTCTGTTAAATTTCAGATGGCAATATTGAACGGTGTAACCAAAAACAGCGAAAATCTACTGCGGGGGATCGCTGAAAGATATTATTCGACAAACTTCATCTTCTGAGGAAATATGCGCACCAGCTGATAAAGTTTGGTGTTTCTAGCTCTTCTAGTCTCAGAGATATAGGCGTTCATTTGGACGAATGGGCGGACGGACATGGGTCAATCGCTACCCGAGGTTATGATAAGCATTTTGGTTTAAGGACTTAGGGTAGTATAGTATATATTTAGTACACCTTTTATACTTTTTATACAGGTAACAATAATTTACATTTTCTCTTTTTTTCAGTGTAAATATATCTTGTGACCTATGTTTTTGTGGTTTCCTAAGAACTTACCCTTTGAATTGATTTCTATTTAGCATCATTACTCCAAACCAATGCTCATGATATTGTACTTTATAGACACCGTGTTAGTCAGCAGGTAGAGACCATTTTTGTCATGGTATGCCGAGAATGAAACTTTCAGTTCAACAGTTTTTACATAAATATTTTGAGGATGAATTAAAGGAAATTATCAATTACACTACTTCAAACGAAAAATGAGACTTTGTAAAAGAGTATTTCATACCATTTCTTTCAGCTTAACCTAATTTTTATAAAGTTACTTTCGTTACTAAAAAGCTAGCTTAAACTTCGTAATTTTGAAAAATAGTCGAAAATAACAATTTTTTTTACTTGGATTGTTTGTAACTTCAATAATTTTTACTTAATCTGTACATATCCTATATCACCATAAAGATCTATCTATGTTTTTCGAAAAAAATTTCAGAAACGGACCTTAAGAAAAAAAAAATGGTTGTCATTTAGTGTTTCTCTACCTAAAATAACCATAGAAACAAATTTGTACGAATGTTCACTCAATGGCTCTTAAATTTGTAAACTAGTATTATTAACTTCTGAAAAAATATTATTTTCAATATATTGGCTGATTCATTAAGACCTTTTTTTTTAATGATTTGGCAAATGCAAATTTCAAAGGAATGATGGGATCTTTATTTATGATTTCGAAAGGATATTTTACGGCATTTATTTTTTAAAAATAAACTCGTTCAAATGTTGGCCGTAACTGGGTTTTAAATGGTCCATCCTGAAGGTCCAATTTTCCAAGACTCGTTCAAGCATTTCCACTGGAATTTGGACAATAACACGAGTAATGTTGGCTTCCAAGGCATCAATCGTTGCTAGTTTGTCCACGTAAACTTTTCACTTTACGTAACCCCAAAGAAAAAAATCGAGCGGTGTGATATCGCACGATCTTGGCGGCCAAGGTGAAATTAATCGCTCACCAAATTGACCTCGCAAGAGAGCCATTGTTTCATTGGCAATGTGGACCGGAGCGCCATCCTGTTGGAACCAAATGTCGTCGAGATCACGGGCAACAATTTCAGGCAGCAAAAAGTCCGTTAACGTGGTCCGATAGCTTGCGCCATTGATGGTAACGTCCGCACCTTGCTCATTTTGAAAAAAATACGGACCAATGATTCCATTGGAAGCCGTGGAGCCAAAAGTGGGCCTCATCACTGAACAAAATTTTGTTCGAAAACAACGGATCTTCATTGATCTTACCAAGGGCCTATTCACTAAAACGGCGACGTGCAGGAAGGTCATTCGGCTTCAATTCAATTCAAGCCGAGATCCAAATGTAAAATGCGCCAGGTGGTTGAATATGACAGGCCAAGTTGTTGCGATCGGCGCCGAATCGATTCCTCGCGGACATCGTGAACACTGTCAGCTACCGCCACTATATTCTTTTCACTACGTGCTGGATGTGGTCGATTTGGTCGTGTATCATCAAACAATGAATACTGGGTTTCAAATTTGGTGATGGTGTAACGAATTGTGGGTTCGGTGGGTCGATTATGCTGACCATAAGTCGATCTCAGCGCACGAAAAACATTCTTTGCAGAACGCTGATTTTCGTAGTACAATTGTACAATTTGTAAACGTTGTTCTTGTGTAAGTCTTTGCATGATGATTTGCCAATGAATACTGAACAACTTTGCCTTTGACAGCTGTCATGGATCACGCGTGATCTACACGAAAATCCCTATTGAAAAAAATGGTCTTAATGAATCACCCTTTATTTTTATTATTTTGGTCTTTAAATTTAGAGCATAATTCGCTATATTCAAGAAGAGATATAATTGCGACTGTCTGAAATGGTAGCCGAATTGAAGTCCCGAAGAATTGTTGATAGACCGCTGCTTTTCAAGGATTGTAAACAGTTTGCACAATCAACCACACACAGTCTGAAAACCACATTCTGAATAATCACAGTCTGATAACTACATTCATTGTCAAGGTTATGTAACTCACCATCAAAATGTAGCCGCAAATATGTATTTAGTGATGATATAATAATAATGTAATTTTTGTTGTTTATACCGTGTAAATCTTTTTTGGTAAACTTAATTTAAATGCTGAAATTCCTAGAAACTGACTGACTGGTTACCGGCTTACTTGTTGTTCCTTCCTGGTAAATAAATCTCATTTGTATTAATGCGAAAAACCTCTTGAATTTTATATTTAAATTTTTAAAACACAAATAAAATTGTTCAACTCTTTGTTGACTTAACAAAGAAAACATGGATTCAGGAGGTGGTAAAAGGCAGCGTATCCTAGGCACAACAGGCCGTCGCTCTTGCGTTTCTGGAAGCTTAAACCGCTGCCATAGCTACGTCACGACCTATGGAGTCTTTAAGTAGGAAATATAGATTTTGGTAATTACCTTAAGTGTAAAAAATGTGTAGCATAAGTTTTAGTAGTTTAACAATTTGATTTCATATTCTACAGCGCACTGGAAAAATATGTTCAATAAAATTTGATTGTTTCTTCTATAAGAAAGCGGTATTAAACAAATCTGAATTACTGCAATAATTAAAAAAAATGATTATTTACAAATATACACAAATTACTTACAGAACTAATAACCAAATATCTTCAGTGGATCTATGTCTAGTAGCGTAATTATAGGGCGGTAGGATTGACCCCGCACCAAGAGGCCGCGAGGTCGAAAATGCATTTTTAACATTATACCTAAGTACAATAGGTACTTGTATTATTCTTATATGTCTATAATATATACATTTTTTACTTTAATTAAAAATTATATGTGATGTGATGGTGGCTCTAACACATTGAAAGGAACTTATCTTGGAGCTCAAAAACCCATAAAAGATATCGAAGCAAATTCCGTATATGTTCCCTGTGCTGCTCTTTAATTAAATGTAGTACAATACTTAATAATGCATTAAGAGCGATTATTTATATGCAACATTTTTTTACAGTTGAACAAATTTATAATTTTTTTGGGCATAGCATCAAAAGATGGAATATTTTATTTATTTTTATATTTTAGAAAGAAAGGGAGTCTTCAACTTCAATAATATTAAAAACATTAAGCCCTACTAGATGGGCAGGACGTTATGATGATGATTTTGCTTTAAAAGCCCGGTACGTTGAAGTCCAAGAAGCGCTAAAAAAAGGAATTCTGTCAAATTGCGAATCTGATAAAAAATTGAAGTTTTTCATTTAAAAAGAAGATCGACCTACAATTTTATTATGTTATTGGTTTATAACAAGAAATTTAGATCTCTTCTACCAAGTCGGGAGACTTGGGCTGATTTCAGCCCCTGTGAAAACCTCCGGTGGTAACAATGGTTCACGGATGGGTCCAACACCAGAATATCTACCGCAATGGGCATCTGGCCCAGTGTCTTTCAAGCGGAGATTCATGCCATAGAAATCTGAGCTCTTAGTATCCTTCATAAGGGAACTAGGGGAGCAAACATCTGATTTATTCAGATAGCCAAGCTGCTATTAGGGCATTATCATTCTGGAGTATCTCCTCCATCGCCGAGCACTTATAACTTATAACGACGGAAACACTTATAGTCTTTACGCCTCTCACAACCAAACAAAAAATGCCATTCACTTGAAATTTGGTACAGATGTTCGGGAAGAGTGTACCAACACAACAAAACAAAAAAAATATCGATAATCGAATATACGTTGCCCGCGAATGTATATAAAAAAAATTTAACTGAATCATTTTTCATTGAAAAATTACTTTTGGGACGAAATAGAAAAGTCTTTGTGTATTTATTAATAAAAAAAGAATAATTTTATGTCTTGCAGTTTTCCCAGTTTTCTATGGCCCGATGATGTTATAGATATTTTTGCGGAACATAAAGCTCGAAAAGAATTTTACTAATAAATATCTTTTTGATATTCAATTGTTATTTAATTGAAAATGTATAAGCCCATGCTCTTGAAAATAAAATTATTATTAGTATATAGTACTAATTAAATAATTAAAGTTTTATTTAAAAAAAAACTTAAATAGGGCTTCAAAGATCCAAAGATTTAGTTATGTCAATACATTTTATTAGTTGTTTATGGACATTAATTCCATTTAGCAACTAGTTGAGATTTTATATCTAGAGATGGCATGCATACTACATTATTTTAGGTTAATAATTTTACTAGAACTCCTCATCTAGTTCTTAAATTCTAATGATAAATTTAATTATCTGGGTTGGTTTTAGTCCGGTGACATTTTACATCATGATACTATAATCGCCAAGGAGGAATGCCTATTTACTAGCTTCATACTGCGTAAGTAGCAGAGTACGAGGGTGGATTGATAAGTTTCCGGCCTGACCAAGAAAAACAACGTTTTTAAGAATTTTTTTTTTATTTCTCAACATAATCTCCTCCAAGGCTGATACATTTCTCATAGCGGTGTTCTAGTCTAGTAATGCCATTTCTATAGACTGATTCGTCAAGCTCCTCAAAATACCCATTTACAGCTTCGATTACTTCTTCATTGTCCGCAAATCTCTTACCGCCAAGGCATTTTTTGAGGTTAGGAAACAGATAATAGTCACTCGCGGCTAGGTCTGGAGAGTAGGGAGGGTGCGGCATCAATTCAAACTTCAGATCGTTGATTTTAGCCATCGCAACGATTGACTTGTGCGCTGGTGCGTTATCGTAATGAAACAAGATTCTTTTCTTCGCCAGATGAGGTCGTTTAGTTTTCACCTCGTGGCTCAAACGTTGCAAAAGATCTGCGTAGTATTGACCAGTGATAGTTTTACCCTTTTCAAGGTAATCAATGTATATAATACCTCTTGCATCCCAAAAAATAGTAGCCATAACCTTGTTCGCTGAAAAACTTGTTTTTGCCTTCTTTGGAGTTGGTTCCCCTGGTCCAATCCTGTTTAGACTGTTCTTTGGCTTCAGGAGTGTAGTGGTGGACCCAAGTTTCGTCAACGGTTATGAATCGACGTAAAAATTCGCTTGGAGTACGCTTATACAACGTCAAATTGGCGGTAGAAACGATTTTCCAGCTTTTCCATTTTCAAGAAAAACACAGAGGCGTCTTGTTCAGTATGCTCTCAAATCTAAACTAACATGGCAATCGGGCTGAAACTATAGCTACAAGCTATCTAAGGATGGTACTATAGAACGCCACCTCAAGGTAGGCCTAGTGGCGCTATCTCTTGGTCAGGCCGGAAACTTATCAATCCACCCTCGTATATCTTTTTAATCTTACAGCATCGACAAGTGTTAGAACCTTTGATGCTCATTCTGCCCAGGTGTTTTTGTCCACTTGTGTTATTTTATTTAAACTGTTCAGATTGTAGGTTCTTAGGAGCTGCTTGGACTTGAAGGTTCAGGCCTTATCGTCGCTGCACCTTTACCTGATAGTTGATTATTGGCAAAACGTTGGGAAAATTTTGTGTCATTCTAGACGCGTTAGTTTGGTTCCAGTTTCCTGAACCAATTTCGAGCCTTTAAACAATTTCCGAAAAAAAGTTGAAAAAACACCATAAATTTGTATTTATTAATTATTTTATTCATAGTTTTTTTTTTATTTCTTTATTATTATTATTTCGTCTATTTCAATATAGTGTTTAATAAAGCTTGACAATCTACTCCCAAGGATAATGCAATTACAGTGTTTGAATGAATGTTTTTTTTGAATGCATTTGCTTACATTTATTATGAATGCAAATCTTCTTGTTACATATATATATATATTTATTTGTGTGTGTAAGTGTGTGTATCTGTGTGTGTAAAAATGCATGAGTGAGGCGTATTGTTGCATGAATTTTGCTTTGATTATCGATAAATTGAATGAAATACGAGTTAAAATACAATACATTTTAATTGTACAAAATTTTACTACGATTTTTCAATATTCATTTTTTCATTATAAAATTTTGAATGTTGAGTGAATCTGTGTGTGTAGATGTGTGAGTGTGTGTGTGTATATGTGAGTGCATTCCTGCATCCGTGTCTGTGTGTGCTCGTGTTTGTTTTTGTATTTCCAATCGACTGTATCGCATTCCAGAGCCAAACAGTTATTAAAATTATAGTTACATTTCCATCGTTTCCCATTTCCCCTACCATCGAGCGATTTTTGTAATATATTAATTATGTTCTATATTCTGGTTAAAGCAAACATATTCTGAATTTTTTTCATACTTTCTACAACGAAGTTTCATTACTTTTCATTTTATGTGTTTATTATATATTGATGGTTTGTTTTTATTACTTTTGGTTCCATATTAGTTTAAAACTTAATAAAAATAATGCAGCAGAATGCATTGCTCACATATTTTTTTTTTTATTTAGTAGAATTTTATGGTAGTTAATGAGTTTATGTTTGCTACATTTGTATCTACATATGTAAAATGTTCTATGTATGTACAATTTATATGCAAGTTAATTTTTTATACACCACAAATCATTTGAAAAAGAACTTGAATAAAAAAGCTTCACTCTGCTAACTTAAAAGAAGCAACTATATACATTAGGTCGTGTTCAAAAATGTAAAAAATGTATTTTAAATTCAAAGCTTAAAAAATATTCCAAAAATTAAATTTTAAACTAAATTACGAGGGCAATTTGATAAGTGTGTAAGTTTTTAGAAGAAATTTTGTTCGATAAACAAATGACATGATGATTACATCCTGTAACCCAAATCTCGTATCGTCCTGTCTGGAGTCCAATTAATGCATTTTTTTTTTCAACAATCATGACCAATGCCACCTAACCTTTAATACATTTTAGCTACTATTACCGGTTTAACTATATAATTTTTAGTACCTGAAGCTAACGCGTCTTTCCAAATATCTCGAAATTTGTTCAATGAAACAGTTTTTGGACTTTTTTTCAAAATTGCATAGACTTTCTGTACTCTCTAGCAGGCCTATATCTGATTTTCTAAGAATCCACATCCGCATAAAAACTTTCTCCATTGCTTAAGCAATCGTTCGTTGAGTTAAGGTACGAACCGAGATAATTAAACTGGTCGGTAAATTCGAAGTTAAGCTCATATATAGTTATTATACTTTGTCCAAAGCCCCAATCCAGAATTGAATTAAACAGTGAATTGCCAGCTAAAATAATTTTACTTTTATGTTCCATTTTCTCGCAATCCCCATTTTTTTTGCTTCTTTTTCTAACCTCAAAAAGGCTTCACGGTAATTTGAAATATTATAATAACTCAACTCAATAGAAAATACAATATTCCTTGAGTTAAGGGTATGTTGAGTTAGTAGTGGCCTATGTCCTTTACTTTTTGTTGTTGCAAAAATGCTCAGCAGGGTGAATACCCTTAATATAGACAAACTGTTGTATTCGATAGTAAAAAATTGAAATGTCCACAGAGAAGTTATTGGGTCGTTCACTAAGTAATTTCTTTTTTTTTAGTGCAATTTACACACGATTTTTTATACCCTGTACCATATGGTACTAAGGGTATATTAAGTTTGTGCAAGCCGAAAATGTATGTAACATATAGAAGGAGACGTCGGAGACACCCCAAAGTTACCTAAAATATGATCAGGGTGAATAGAGAAGTCGATATACCCATGTCCGTCTGTCCGTCTGTCCGTCTGTCCGTCTGTCCGTCCGTCTGTCCGTCTGTCCGTCCGTCCGTCCGTGTGAACGCCTAGATCTCAGAGATGGTAAGAGCTAGAGTTACCAAACTTTCACATTAGATCCCATATTATTTGATAGGAGGCAAGTTTATTTTATTTTTTTGATATCGGGGATAAATTATATAGCTCCCATGGGGGTGTTTGAGACGACCTCGACAAAAAAAAAGCGTTTTAGATGAATAATTCGTTTGTTTATGAAGATATCGTAACCAAATTTGGTATTCGAAAGTTTTTTATAGTTCTTAATCACTGTACCAAATTTGATCGAAATCGGTTGACTATATCATATAGCTCCCATAGGACCGATCGGCCAAAATAACTTTTTTAAAGAAAAATTCGCTATATTTCGTTTTTTAATAAAGATATCCTAACCAGATTTGGCGTTTGGAAATTTTTTAGAGCACTTAAGCAATGTGCCAAATTTGAACAAAATCGGTTGACTATATCATATAGCTCCCATAGGTCCGATCTTCCAAAAAATCGATTTTTTAACAAAATTTGTTGTGTTTCGTTTGTTTGTTAAGATATTGGGACCAAATTTGATATTCGTGAGTATTTTAGAGTTCCTAAGCACTGTACCAAATTTAATCCAAATCGTTTGACTAGATCATATAGCTCCCATAGGACCATTCGGTCCAAAAACACGGTTTTTATACAAAATTCGATGTGTTTTGTTTGTTTGTAAAGATATTTGAAATAAATTTGGCATTCATAGCTTTTTTAAGGTATTTAAGCACTGCGTCAAATTTTATTGAAATCGGTTGACTATATCATATAGCTCCCATAGGAACGATCGGTCAAAAAAAAAATTTTTGCTTAAAAATTCTTCTGTTTTTGGTTTTTTGTGAAGAAATCGGACTTTATTACAAGCTAGTGGTACAGGGTATCCTAAAGTCGTCCGCGCCCGACTTTACGTCCGCCATTTTTTATTGCTTAAAACATTGTATGAAATTATATATTCTCCATTTTGATACATCTTTTGCCATCTTTCGGGCAAGAGCTTGATTCCACGCTCATAAAATTTTTGATCCTTGCTGGCTAATCTGTTGTGATTGAAGTAAAGGTTCTTTCATTAAAAAAATTTTGCAGTGACCGGAACAAGTAATAGTCCGAAGGTGCTAAGTCTGGAGAGTATGGTGGGTGTGGTAGCACATCCCATTCAAGCTGCAATTCTTTTGGCGAGTCATCAAACTTGTATGAGGTCTCGCATAATCCTAGTGGAACTCTACACATTTTCTATTGATCAATTCTGGCTTCTTCTGTTTGAGTATATCAATCAATTTGTCCAGCTGATCACAATACACTTCAGAATTAATCGTGGTATTGTCTGGCAAAAGGTCAAAATAAACGATCCCTTTGAAATTCCACCAAACAGACAACATAACATTTTCTTGGTGACTATCGACCTTCGAAGCGGTTTGAGCTGGTTCATCCATTTTAGACTTTAAATTCTTGTAAACAATCCACATTTTGTCGCCAGTAACAATGCGCTTCAAAAATGGATCACTTCTTTGACGTTTGATAAGCAAACCACAGTCGTTAACGCGACGAGCAAATTTCGTTTTGTAAAACATGAGTAACGCATATGTAAAGCTTCGAATTTAATCCTAGACATGTGCATTCATGTGCTTGTGAACGGTCGCTTTAGACAAATTTAATCTTCCAGCAATCTCTCGAGTTGTTATTCGACTATTTGCATATACCAACGACTTTATTTTATCCACATCGGCTTCAAGAGGTCTTCCAGGACGTGGTGCATTCTCAAGATCGAAATTGCCGGAACGAAATTTTGCAAGCCAATTTTGGCATTGCCAACACACAATTTTCGCCTAGCATGAACTTCATTTTTACCCTTTTGATAGTAAAACAGTAAAATATGCCGGAAATGTTGTTTTCGATCTTCCATTTTCGATAGGGCACCAAACAAAAACTATTGAAAAAAATTTAACAAAATTCCTTACTATATCACCTGTTCAAATATGTAAAGTTGAAGCGGCTAAGTGTGAAGTTGGCGGCGAAAAAATCCAAGAGGATCAGCTGTTGTCATCAAACGAAATACAGGGTGCGCCATTTGAATGTGGTCGATGGAAATATTGAATAACTTTGACAAATTTCAACCGATTGACGTCGTCGAACACATTTTGGAAAGGTTATTGCATTACAATTTTAACCATGAATCGATTCACGCCCAAAGAACGCGCGGAAATAGTGACAATGTTCATTAAATGTAATCGTTCAGTTGTTGCAACACAGCGTGCGTATCGTCAAAAGTATCGTGGTCGTTCTGCGCCTAAAAGTGACACTATTCGTCGCTTAGCTTCAAATTTCGAAAATCACGGGTCTGTAGCGGACCGTCCACATTCAAATCAACCACGTCCTCGACGATCAAATGAAAATATTGAAGCTGTTCAACGGAGTGTTGCAGAGAATCCTTCTGTCTCGTACCGCCGCCGGTCTCAGCAACTAAACATCAGTGGAGCTACTTTAAGGAGGATTCTGAAAGATGATCTGGATATGTTTCCATATAAAGTGCAGTTAACCCAAAGATTATTGGAAACAGACAATCCGCGACGCGTGGCTTACGCCAATAACGTTATTCGAGTGAGTGAATCGGAGCCCGATTTTTGGGAGCGAATTTTAATGACTGATGAGACCCATTTCACGCTATCTGGCACTGTAAATAAACAAAACTGTCGCATTTGAGGGAAAGAAAATCCTCATACTATCCATCAAATTCCACTGCATGATCAGAAAGTGACTGTTTGGGCCGGTGTCTGCTCAAAAACCATCATCGGTCCGTTCTTCTTCAGAGTTGGGGAAACTGTCAATGGGTATCGGTATCGATGGATGTTGGCACACTCTGTTTTACCAGAAATGCGTGAAAAAGGTCTTAAAGGCTTTTGGTTTCAACAAGACGGCGCGACATGTCACACCGCGAAATCAACGATGAACTTCTTGCGTCAAAAGTTCCCAGGACGTGTGGTATCGAAAGGGGGGATATTAACTGGCCACCGAGATCGCCCGATTTAACGGCACCGGACTCTTTTTTGTGGGGATTTTTAAAAAGCAAAGTGTATGCCAACAATCCGAAGACTTTAGACGAGCTTAAGGACAATATTCGAGCCGAAATCACTGCGATATCCCTCGAGATGCTGGCAAATGTCATGGAAAATGCCAGAAAAAGAGCTGAATTTTGTATCCGCAATAAAGGAGTTGTTCAAGTTATTCAATATTTCCATCGACCACATTCAAATGGCGCACCCTGTAACTTAGTAAACGACCCAATAAAAACCGTTTCTATAAAGAATTACATGAATTTAGAAGAGTCTGTGGGTATTCATTGTCATTCATTCATTTAAACATTCATTGAAAAAAAACTTGAAATATAAAAAAATAAACAAATTTCTTAGTTGCTAAAGAGCTTCAAAATTTACAAAAATTTTTTTGAAAAATAAGCAAGCTCTATTCAAATGACCAGCAGTATGCAATGCTAACCATTCAACTTTTAAGCATTGAAAATATGAGTTTTGAAACAAAACAAAATTTCATTAAATTAACATGAAAGTTCTTGCAATATTTTTGTAGCTATTGTTTTTATGATTTTTTACTATGTGCCATTCAAATAATTAAGTACATAATAATAGTACATATGTATATTGATGCCACTAAATTCAAAAAACAAAATCTATGTATTTGGCATTACACACACACGCAAACACAATTCAAAATGGGCGTCTGTGCGTGTGTTAGTTGTTTTTAATGTATTGGTTCACATACTACATGTTTTATTACCCTTTATGATACATATATACTTGTATATTTACATATATGTATATATATCTTTTTGTTTTATGTCTAAAAGTTTTAAATGTTGTCACTTTAGTTGTGAGTAAATCGTTTTTGCTTTGTATATATTTATATATATATATATATGTTACAAATGTTTTATATACTAACATACACATACGAGTACATACAATTAAATTATGTATGTATTAATGTACTTATGCTGAGTTACAATTTACATTTAATTTATCAAGCTCGAATTTTAAACATTCTACACAAAAATTAATATGCGAAATATGCTTTAGTTAAATAAATATTTAATATATAGACAGCAAGTATCAGCTTTGCGATGACAACCATAAAAATATCGTTATCGATATCGTAGCTATAAATTACAATTTATTTAATTTACTGTTTATATATTAAATATTCTTTGTCTTTTTTTATAAGTATGTCATTCATACAGTTATATATATATATATAGTATGTCTATATAGTCTATGCCATTATCAAAGTTAATCATTTACAGCTCTAAATGCCTAAAACTTTATCGTCTTTTAAGGCTGCAAGCGTGAGCGAATTTCTAGAATTACAAATAAAGCGAAATGAAGTCCTTAACAAAATTGCATAGCTTAAAATATAAAAATGATAGCCTAGTTGCTGATTGGGATTTGTTAAATATAACTTTAATAAATTATTAAAAATTCAACACTAACAATATACGAAACAAATATATACAAACTATTTAAATAGGTATTGCTTTAAAATCTATATATTCCAGGATAAATAACAATAATGTTCAACAGCTAAAATATTTTGGCACAAATAATGTTATAAATCATAAGGAAAAATTCATTTTAATTTTGGCACGTAGTACATATAAATATGTAAGCAAATACAATCATACATATAGAGTATGTACCTATATATTGATATTGCAGCTTGGGCTATAAAACATTTTGGCAACAAGAGCGTTTTAAATATTAAAATTTTTATGTTTTTAAAATTTTTCTATAAATAAATTTATGTTTATGCACACATCTTTTATTACTTCGTGTTGTTATATATAATAATAAAACCTTTACATACATATTTACAAAAAAATAAACAATTTTAACTAATATTTGTTTTTTTTTTTTGCTAAATTTCAATACATTTTGGCTTATTGTTAAAATCGTTAGGACTCACTAAGGACATAATACTAAACTAGTAGGGGTTTAAAGGGCCTAGTATTACGAGCTGCCTAGTTATACTACGCTGGCGATTTTAAAAGAACTCTTTATATAAACTATAGATAGACACGCCCAGCCCAGCTTTTTTTATGTTTTGCATATAATGTAAAATCAAGGGCTGGGCTAAGTTTTTGTTTAAAATAAAACATTCTAATTAAAATTTACACAGCATTCGTTATTAAATACATATATGTCAGGTATAAGTGGATTACTAATACTAAAATACGTATGTATGTATGTGTCTACGAGTCTATAGAGGATCATGGAGAAAAATCTATGAGCAAGTGTTTCCCTATTAATTTAAAAGTGAGTACGCGCCACTTGGCTAAAAGCAAAGTTTTTCTTCTTTTTTATTTATGGTTTTTTTTCGTTTAGTTTCTGTCTAGCACCCTAAAAAGCGACTAATGTTTGACCATATATGAATATAGAATGGTTTAAATATTAATTTGTACACCTTATGTAGATCAGTTTTGGTCAAAAGTCACATCTTCTAGAATTTCACGCTATGCTTTATAAACATTTACCACTGTCATTTACAGAGTATCGATACTTTGCTGTTTTCTAAACAAGTAATTTTGCTGCATTGGGGTAACTAAATATTGCGTATACGTATTAAAGAACTGCACTTTTTGGCTACTAATTTTTGATAATTTTTGATAATAATTCATTGTACAAATTATTTTTATAGTATTTTTTAAATTATATTAAATATTTATTTGTAATAAAATATAATACAAATTATCATTAAGTTAAAATGTACTTCTATAAATTCATATATACAAAAATTCTTTAAGAATTTTTTCTTTTGTAATTTTGAATCCTAGTTAATATTAGTATTCAGTCAAATAATAAATAAAATTCAATTGTTAATGGTCCAGTTAAAGTGTTTGTAAGAATTTGCCAATTTCGCTTTGTCCTTAAACAAACTATTCAAATAGATTTCTCTTAAAGTAATTTATCTTTTCTTTCAATAATAAATATAGTTTTGCAATTGATTGAGACGTATTAAATAAAACTTTTGTGGCCACAAAAATATTCGTTTTTAATTAAAAAAAATACATACAATTCAAAATAAAATTTTTAATAAATATTTTTGTCTTATGGCCACATTTTGGTCAACTCAAAATATATGGCCTAAATGCTTTTTGTATTTAATTAAATACGTACAAAATTACAAAATTGCATTCAAGGAGTGCTTTTTGGTTGCCAATCAAAGTTTTGTGTATTTTTAATACCCTGCATTTTATGCAGATAGGCTGCATTGAGTTCATGTCAAAAAAGTGATTAGGAGAAAAAAAAGAATCGATCTCTCAGTTTTGTCTGTTTCTCAAAGACCAAAAGCGAAAAGCGAAAAAGAAAAATTTCATTAATTAAGTAGTCAAGCAAAATATTTTTATTATTTTTTATTTCTATATCTTAAAAATATTCAAATCGCTTCGAAGTTAGAGGAAGTTAGGTTTCCAGAGTAAGTCTGCAAAAATTGCACATTTGTTATCAATCTATTTTGGAAATTGCAGAATGTTGGCCTAAAAATTACGATTCTGGCCCATGTTGCATTAGATATGTGCTAAAAAGAACTCGTTACGTTTTAAATTATGAAAATCAATTTGTTTTAGCTTTTGTTGAAATTTTATCTCAAAATTCTTAGGCGCAACCTCAAAGTATGCAACATTAAATTTATATAGGCCAAAATTAAGTGAATTGGAACTCGATTGAGCTAAAAGGAAATTTTTGTAGAAAAAGCCTTCTAACAATATTAATTTAAAATTATTTTGTGTTTAACTATACAACTATTGCTATAACTATATAAAAAAACTAATTTAGTACTCTTGAAAGAAAAATGACCGTTGAAAAAATATCAAACATAAATTTTAATACACAAACTAAAAGTTTTTGTATTCAATTCACAGAATTTTAAAACTAATTTCTGAAATAAGGATTTTTAAATTAAATATTTTAATGCTATCTTTTCTTCAAGTTTAAAATCAGTAGAAAAATTAGGTTTTTGTGCAGACTCATGTCATAATCGAAAATTACAGCACATCCGAAGCAAAATAAATATTTTGAATCGTCAAACGATATTTTTTTTTTTTTAAATAGGTATAAAATATATAATTTAATATGAAAAAATAAACCTTTTTTTTAATTCATTCAAGTTTTAAACCAATTTCTGAAATGCATAATATTTATGTCTTTTTTTTCGGAACACATTTGGAATCAAGAGACCTAAATTGTTAATTTCGATCGAGTCAATTGCGTAAGGCTAAAAAATGCAGATTCACCCACAGCGAGCATGGGCTGATCTTTCGTTGGGCTGGATGAGGCTCTAAACAAACTCTTGTCTAGAAGACAATATCAATAAAATAATTTAAAATTTAAATTTAAACCAAATAATGAAAAATTACATAAATAATAATTAGAAAATAGAAAATAATGCATACAATTTTTTAAGACCTTCTGAATTTTTAACTTTCGTAACATACTCTATGTTTAAAGTCTCGAGATCTTCGAGCTCAGTGGCCAGTTCCGCCTTTCCTCTCTCTATTTCGACAATCCTGCTACAAACTCCTCTCTTCTTAAGCATTCCTAATTTAAATTAATTAAAATTAAAAAAAATTTTTTAAAAATGTAAAAAATTTTTGGTATCCTTAATATGTTTTAGTTATTCCAGTAGTAGAAAGGCACGCTAAACCAAAAATTAAGTTCAAAAATTCTTTCATGGAATGGACTTTGAGATATTTTGGTTTAAGCGTGCCCTTTTACTTTGGAAAGGAGTTTGTTGAAACACGTTGAGAATAAATTTTGCTGTATACTAGTGAAAATAACCCATTTTTAAGCAAAATTAGCTCGGGCCTTACCTATGTCTGAAAGTGCTTATTTTTTTCGCCATACTCGTTACTTGAAAAAAATATACATAAATGAAGATATTGTTGTGTTAACAAATTTCGATCTACCAAAGTTCATAAAACGTTTTTTAAAACATACGAAAAAAAACACGCAGGTAGTCAGTTCTAAGAAAAACTTAACGAAATTATAAGGAGAGTATTTTCGAAAATGAGTATTGCTTAAGCGAAGTTACTCACTTAAAAATATTGTTAAAGCTATTAATTAAGTTATTAATTAAGTTAGTAATTAATCAGCAGTAAATATTGCAGCTCTCTAATACGCATATATTATATATGATATAAAGTATGTAAATACTTCAAATATAAATACTTTATAGCATTTTCTATTTTTGTAATATTTTTTAAACACACACTTTTTAAGAGTTTTAGTATTTCATTGTTTGTTTTTTAATACTCTACGCATGCAATCTAAAAAAAGTTTCGTTTTTTGGCATTTGCAGTCAATAGATTAATAGTTTTAGGTACCTATTTCTAGAAGTTCAAAAGTTTTGGGCAGTACGATAGGAATGTTCCAGATTGCATGCATATCTTGGTGAGTATATAGTAAGTATGTAACGTATGAATGTGATGAACAGAATTTTCTGCTCCAAAATGATATGAAGAAAACGATTGCCAAAGTGATTATATGTTATTATTTAGTTTTGGGACTCATCGAAGCATAAATCTATTGACTGTTACTAGGTGGCATCTTTGTTGTTGTTGTTGTTGTTGCTATTTACACTTGAGTCCCATAATACTAGAGGGACACAAATTCGCCACCGCCCTTGTCCACGCTGGAAACAGACTCTGCCTGCTGCTGTTGCTTCTGCTGTTGCTCCTGATGTTGTTCTCGGTGTTCAGTATTAGATGTTTGCTCCTCGGCTTCATTGAACAGTGTCTCGTTTTCATAGCGTTCCTCATCGGGCAGCGATAGCGTGGAGTTGCCCAGGCCACCGCTAGCTGTAATACGACGACCCATGTTATCGTACTTGGGATAGGCGGAACTGTCTCCGCCTGCTTTGCATAGTGGTCTTAGTGGCGTCACCTCGATGGGCGGCGTATTGCAGGCGGAAGGTGGCGCATTGTTAATGCAGCTGGCGCAGCTGGCGGCGGAAACGGGCACCGTTGGATGATGACACTGCACCACGGCTGTGACAGCAGGTGGTGGTGGCGGGGGCGGCACCTCCATGGTATTGGTGCCGCTGCAATGATAGGCTGTCTGATGCGCATGCTGATGCTGTTCATGAGTATAGGCGCCTGTTTCCAGATTGTGATACGCTACGATCTCATCATGCGGATAGAGACCAGTTTGCTGTTGTTGCTGCTGCTGCTGTTGTAAGGAAGGATCCTTTTTCAGTATGCCGCGTCTGGTTGTATTGCGTGGCAGTGTGGCAAACTGTGAAATCGTTTGTCCATCGCTTATTGACAGCGTTGGATCACCGCCTGCATTGCATTGCGTTACGTCTTGCATGCGTTTGGGTATATTTAATAGATCCGGATACATATTTATGTCGGCGCCATCCAACATGTCCTGCGTCACCGATACGCGTATGAATATATTGCCGAAAGTAGGATTCTGCACTATGTTGGAGCAAAACTCTGGCGGTGGCGGAAATACGCCCACATTCAGCGGAAACTCTTCCGAAAGCTGACCCTGATGTGGATGCGTGGCCGTGTAGGAGGCCATGGAGGTGGGCACAGTCATTAGACCACAAGTGGGATCCTTTACGGTCATTAACTGCTGTCTGGCATGCACATGTTGCTGTGAGCTATGTGGCACCTGTGACTGCTGCTGCTGTTGATTGGCCGCCATTTGATGATGACTGCTGGGACCAACCAGCATGCTGCCATGTCCCAGTCCAGAACGATGATTCTCAACAGCATGTATTTCAATTTGATTGAATCCCAGCGCCGAGTCAGTCTTGTTTATGGCGCTGGGATTGTTGTCAATGCCGTAGCTATCACCGCGATCATTGGTGGTTGTGGTCACACTGGAATCCAGCAGTTTCTTTTCCTGATCGTTAAAGCTGACGCTGCTCTTAACGCCCGCCTTGTTGGCATGTCTATGTTGGCGTGTGGTGCGTTTACACAGACAGACCACAAAGGAAATGGCTATAAGCAGAAAGATGGTGCCAAAGATGCCCATGATAAGCCCGAAATACCAAAAGGTCTCTGGCGTCTTAACCAGCACATGCTGCACAATCTCGGTCAGATAAATGCTTATATTCTGTGTAACAGAACCAATGACATTAGCGCCTGTGCAGGCATACGTGCCCGCATCCAGGCTGGTGACATTAAACACTGTCAGATTGTTCCATAGCTTGTCGGAGGCAATGTTCTCGGCATCGAAGAGCACATTATCATTGTCTAGTATCTTGCCATTGAGCTCCCAGGAAACTTCCGGCAAAGGATCTCCATAGACCAAACAGCTAAAGGTAGTATTGCTGCCTATGTCTATGTTCTGCACCTCCTCGTTGTTAAAGATCTCAACACGCGGCGCGCAGCCAAAGAGCTCATCGTCGACGCTATCCCAAGTGCGATCCTTCTGAGCGGGCGGGCCTTTACACAATAGACTCACAGAACTCAGACGACTGCTGACATACCAGCTGCGAAATTTGCGCAACTTGCAGTTACATTGCCAGGGATTCTCCTCCAGCGACAAGGTTTTCAGATTGGTCATGTGCTGAAACACATACTCACTGAGGCTCTCCAGCAGATTGTTTTTGAGATTAAGAAACTCGAGCTGATTGAGATTGGCCAGCGACATGGGATCTATGTATGAAATAAGACAATCATGCATGTCCAACGTGCGCAGATGCGGCAGTATGGGAAATTGATAGGCGGCCAAACGCTTTAAAGGGTTGCCATTTAGATATAGTATGCGCAGACGATCATTGCCCATAAAAGTGTCCTTATCCAGCATTTCCAGCTTATTATCCGACAAGTCTATCTCAACGAGTATCTTGAGATTACGAAATGTTTCTTTGTGTATGTACTGCACCTCCGATTTCTTCAGATAGATGCGCTGCAAGTTGAGCAGTCCCAGCGCAGAGAACTCCTCACGATTCAGATATGGTATATGATTATCGTTGAGCACCAACACCTGCAGCTCCGTGCTTAATGTGGTTGGGATAGTAGATAGCTGCAATGAGCTGCATATGGCAGACTTTTTGCCATTCGTCCACTTGCAGGTGCAGTTCGAGGCGCAGCTTAGTGACCAGTCATCAGCCCATACCCAAGTGGTCAGGCAGAGCGTCAGCAGCGCAAAAGCTGTAAGAATCGACAAAAAAAAAAACATGTCACAAAATATAGACAAAAATTACTTTTGACAGAGTGCAAGCTAAGCGGAAATCTCAGGATTTGGTTTTTTTTTTTGTTACCTGGCAGCCAAGGTGAAGCGTGTGCTCTGGAGTGTGCACTCCCTGCGCCCTGGCTACGTCCGTGCATTGGTAGCATTTGTTGTGGATCCGGTCTGGCTAGGCGTTTGCTGCTAGGACGAACCCCCGTTGTACTGCTGCTGCTGTCTTACTCCAGAGTCGGCTACTTGCGAACGGCAAGGCGTCCTCGACTCGACAGTGTCAATTGATGACTCTAAATGGCTTTAGCTGATTCGATTGCCATGTTTCACATCATGTTGCCACTCGCAAAAAGCTACGTTACATACTACTCAGCACTTTTCCCACTCACATACTCACGCACAGCGAGTGCCAGGGTGATATGGTGGCATGATGGAGTGCTGTCCAACCCACAATGGGAATCTCTTTGCTATGCTTATTGTTGTTGTAAATTGGTGGCTGGATTCTTTCTATTGATTTTGTTTTATGTGCCTCCAGTAGCTGCTGCTTCTTCCTTTTTATATAGTTTGGTGAAAAAACGATAAGTTTTTTCTATCGTCCTTGTGCAGCTGCCGCCAACAACTTTACGCTTTAAATTTGGATATCTGAAAATGAGTAGAATTGAACAGAAATTCCGTAAGTCTTTTGTCTGAGTACAAAGCAAGAGGGGTCTGCTAAACAGGGCGCAGCATGAGGCAAAGCAGCATCTCGGCATGCTTTGGTAATTTTAATTTACAGAGCTTTAGCTTTTGAATGGAATAAGGAAAAAAAACAGCAAGCACTTGTTTACCAATACACAAACAGGTGAAGAATGGAAAGGGTCCTTCGAAGCGTAAATACCCTTAAAAGCTAAATATACAGTAAAGAATGTGACAGCTGTGAAATATTTTCTGTAACAAGTTTTACAAAATAAGGAGAATGGTTGGAATCGAATAGAATCGGAGTCGGAAACAATCCGAAAAATATGTCGGTGGACCAAACTTTATTCGCAGTGGGTGAGTAACAAAGGCTATACAGAATCGCCGATATTTCGTAGCAGGAAGTATATTTTTTATCTTGGGATAAAAATATAGTGCACAGATGAGTACACAAGGGAAATCTCTTAAAAAGATATCTGGAAGACTTTTCCACTACTTCTGCTTAATGGGTAATAGTCGAATATTACATATATGTATAGGTAAGGTGAGAGGGGTTTTCCCATATTTTTATTTTAGCAAATTTTTTTTTAAATTTTAAATATTTTGCTCAGACATTTTTTTACCTTGAAATACAAAGGGTAAGTGGCGGATGCACGGGCTAGTTTCTGGCCTAGAGTGCCCCTCAAAGTTTGAAGTGAAAAGCCCCCTAAGAAAAATCCTGGCTCCCCGCCTGCAAAGGGTGTATTCAATTTATGCACTTTGGAAATGTTTGTAATCCAATGCAAAATCAGTGTTAATAAAGAAACCGCTTTGAGATGAAATGAGCAAGATCTGAATCTATCACTGCATAAAATAAATATTCCCGTGTAATTATGAGAATTATACATTATGCTTAAATCTAATTGAAACGATTTAAAATTCTATTATACATAATTTTGAAACCATCTATTAGTTCAAAAATAGTAGAGTCGCTTCCTCCTTCCACAAATTTTTTAATTCAATAATAATTAATAATCTAATTTTTAATCGTGCAGTAAACTTTAATCTTTAAACATTGCTGTACTTCTTAAAATACTTAAGAACTATAAAATGAACTTTCGCTTTTTTACAAATAGAAGTAAATGTTTTAGATTGACTTCTCTTCAAATCTATTGATTTAGATATATAGAATAGTAAGCAAAAATTTTATAAGTAGCTTATAAGATACTATTTGCATCTTCTCTGACCAAACGAAAACTGTTCATAAACCATTTTTCATAGAGGCCTCTTAAGTCTATTCAAATTTCAATTTGAATTTATAAAAAGTATAAAGAACAAAAAAACTTCCAACACTTCCAACTTTTATAAGATAAAATATTAACTTTTAGATATAATAATTAAGTCTTCTTTAATTAAGAAACATTACAGAATTTAATTTAAATATATAAAAATAACGACCCAAAACTAACTAAAAAAAAAATAGAATGCGTCAACTTCTGCAAATTTAATTTGAATTAAAACTAAATTTTAAGTAATTTAGTTTGAAAATTTGTGTTTGAAATGATTTAATTTTGAAAGCATTTGGTAATTGTGCTTAAAGATTTGTAAACTAATTTTTAAAGAACACATTCGTTCCCATAACTTTAAGTGGTTCTTAAATAAAACTAGCTTATACGAAAAATTAACATTCGTAAAACAGAGGTTTTTCCCAAATTATTCCTCAAAAACACTTTTTTACGGAGGTTAATTTTTCGGGGAAACTAGTGTAATGTATTTATTATAGTAATAGTGATTTTCTGTGGGAAACATTAACCTTTCCAAAAAAAACATTCTTATAGTTCGAATGAAATAAATTTTGAAAACAGTTTTTTTAAAAATCTTTATATACATTCTCAAATATTCATCTGCAAAGAACGGTTCTTCAAATAAAAGAAAATGTTTTTCAAAGGCAAAACGTTTACTTTTGAAAGCGAATATCTTGATTTTGTTTAATCCTTGGCGGTTATTAGTTTCGACAAATTGTTTCCATTTAAAAAATAAAATATATTTCTTTTGCAACTCCAGCGTGTAGTAATTTGTCCGGCTAAATTTCGAAATTAAGCTTTACAACTAATTTGTGTAAAAAGTTATCTTCATCTGGAGCCAGTGCCTGCAAATGGATACGAACCGTAATTGAATACGTTTATCGAGAAACTGATAAAAACTTTGCATTGTGAAAGTTCCGGGCAAACTTATAATACCGTTCAACCAAAGAGTATAATAAAACTAAAATAAAGCAGAATACAAAAAAAAGTCAAAGTCGAATTCCAAAAGCGAAACCTCTAAGCTTACAATGGATACACTCGGGCAATTGGCAGAAACTTTAAAATCGCCTTTCAACTATTGTAATTTGTTTTATTTCTTGTTGCCTGGCTATACGAATGTCCGGCTGGCTATCCTGGCAATGTCTGCTATACATCCTTATGCCTCCTCATGGTCGTAAACTACAAAACACAATACCTTACCAGGCACATACACAGAGAGAGAGATATATGTAGAGTTTATAGTATATATGTAATTGTAGGTACACAAAAAAAAAAAACAAGCGTCTTTAGAAAATCAGCATCAAAAGCCTGTCGAATGTTTTGTTTTTTTTTGTTTGTACCTCAAAGAGAATCCATGTGGTACTGCTGTTCCTTTCTACGGACACCCAAACCCCGCTTGTTTAGTAAAAGAAGGGGCAAAAAATTGTGGCGTACTGAATTACCTATAACCAGAGGCGTACCTATAACAATACTCTCACGGGGATAATGATATTCGAAACAGAAAAGGCGTCAGTCCAGAGGCAATGTTAATAGTAAAATTATGCCAGGGAAAATTCAATACAAGCCTTGTTAACCATCAGATTAGAACAGTGAAAAAATAAGATAATTCATTGTCTTATAGGCATGCGACTGCCACCGATCCCCCATCAAGTTCTTATGAAATGACAAGCTTAATTAGCTTCAAAATTTGAAGTCATTAGCTTTTACGGGATAAGGTGAGATTAGATGATATAAGGCGAGATAATATGAGATCTTATCTTAGATAAGATGAGATCTTATCTTAGATAAGATGAGATAAGATGAGAAGAAAGATGAGATAAGATGAGATAAGATGAGATAAGATGAGATAAGATGAGATAAGATGAGATAAGATGAGATAAGATGAGATAAGATGAGATAAGATGAGATAAGATGAGATAAGATGAGATAAGATCAGATAAGATGAGATAAGATGAGTTAAGATGAGATAAGATGAGATAAGATGAGATAAGATGAGATAAGATGAGATAAGATGAGATAAGATGAGATAAGATGAGATAAGATGAGATAAGATGAGATAACTTGATATAACATGATATAATATGATATAACATGATATAATATGAGATAACACGAGATAACATAAGATAAGATAAGACAAGATGGGATATGATGATATAATTTAAGATTATTCCAAGACAACTCAGATAACTAATTTCTGAGTGCAATTGTGAAGCTTGACCGCTTTGCCGAACCCAAGTCGTCGTTGTCGTCTCGCAGCCACCGCCACTGCCCAAAACACATCCTGACCACATATGTGTACGTAGACCAAGTCACAATGAAATACGTAAAATGTTCCAAAGGTTCATTTGTCAATTTGCCATTTTGAATTTGTATTTGTATTTGAAATTCACTTGGCCGCTTTTGCGCCATACGGAAAACCCATGTTCGAATACATTGCTCATTCCTGCCCACATCCCTGGTTGTCATCATAGTCGACGTCGTTAGTGATTCCTTCTTCTACAGCCCATTCCTCTGCTCCGGCTTTGCTGACTTGGCTAAGATGCTTTGCCAATGCGGATAATATTTCCTGTGTTATGGTTGCAGTGAAGCCGTTTCCAGTCGCAGTGCCAGTCGCAATCGCAATTGCAATCGCAGCTGCTGCTGTCGCTATCTCTGTCTTGCCATTGCGTTGCCATTTCAACTATATTTTTCCCCACTGCCTTTGTGGCTTTGCACGAGTGTGAGTGTGTGTGTGTGTGTATGTATCTGTGTGAATGTATCTGTATAAAGAGTGCTTTACTATCGTCGACAGTTTTATTTCTGCTGCTTTATGAACACACTCAAACCTTTACCAACACTGAGACACAGACAATCACGCTCACACACACACACACAAAGCACCGCAGTGGCACTCACAGGTTCGTTGATATTCATAAATGTGGCACAGTGGGCCAAAACGTAGTTAATTTGATGGCCAATTGCCAAATGCCAGTAAGGCAGAATATTAAAAAAATATTATGCTATATGCAGGCATATAAAAAATGTAAGAATTGCAACCGCATGCCGTAAACCAAATCAATTAACTGATGTTCCACATAGATGTAGAATGTGGCCAATGACGTTGCCAGATACGAGTTTCAGATACATTTTCGCTTTTGTATTTAGTAAATAGTACGTACTAGTTACAATTGATACTGTTCGCATTTGTTGCTGCTGCTGCTGCTCTGGTCCAACTCGCAGATAATCGCGGCGTATTTCTTAATTGTTGGCCAAAACGTAGGCAGACATTTTAATTTGCGCTCTTGACTGTACTTGACAGCTTCTTCTAAATGGAGCTGACATGGCATAAGATTTCATTCAATTGCATTTAAGTTGAGTCACAAAAATTGTTAGCTCAATAATGGCCATTCTTCTTGAAGTATTTACCAAGAGCACAAGCTTCTAACAAACGAACAAACATATATTACATGGTTATTGTAGCAGTATATCATCTAAGCCAATTCAAACTTTTGGCTCTTTGGAGGAACTTCGCTGCTCTTATTTTACAAGAGGGTTTTAAATTATTACAAAAACTGCACACTTTTACTGTTAAATAAATTTATTACCTTAAACGAGAGAGTTACAACGTACTAGGTAGGCCTCTACAAATTTGTAGGTTTTGAAACGATTCTTAGTGAATCCCAAACTTGTTTGCGTAATAATAAAAAATGTTCCTTCAATAAGAAAAACTTGGTATACCATAAAGTAATATGAATGTATGTGCCCAGATATTATGGTTAAATTAAATCTATACCCATATAACTTTTTCAGAAAACATTTTTGAAAAACGAGTTTTAAGTGGGTGGCGTCTTGAAATCCTTTTCACAAAATAACGTGTTTTTATACCCTGTACCGTATGGTACCAAGGGTATATTAAGTTTGTGCAAGCCGAAAATGTATGTAACATATAGAAGGAGACGTCGGAGACACCCCAAAGTTACCTAAAATATGATCAGGGTGAATAGAGAAGTCGATATACCCATGTCCGTCTGTCCGTCCGTCCGTGTGAACGCCTAGATCTCAGAGATGGTAAGAGCTAGAGTTACCAAACTTTCACATTAGATCCCATATTATTCCATAGGAGGCAAGTTTATTTTATTTTTTTGATATCGGGGATAAATTATATAGCTCCCATGGGGGTGTTTGAGACGACCTCGACAAAAAAAAAGCGTTTTAGATGAATAATTCGTTTGTTTATGAAGATATCGAAATTTGGTATTCGAAAGTTTTTTATAGTTCCCAATCACTGTACCAAATTTGATCGAAACCGGTTGACTATATCATATAGCTCCCATAGGACCGATCGGCCAAAATAACTTTTTTAAAGAAAAATTCGCTATATTTCGTTTTTTAATAAAGATATCCTAACCAGATTTGGCGTATGGAAATTTTTTAGACCACTTAAGCAATGTGCCAAATTTGAACAAAATCGGTTGACTATATCATATAGCTCCCATAGGTCCGATCTTCCAAAAAATCGATTTTTTAACAAAATTTGTTGTGTTTCGTTTGTTTGTTAAGATATTGGGATAAAATTTGACATTCGTGAGTATTTTATAGTTCCTAAGCACTGTACCAAATTTAATCCAAATCGTTTGACTAGATCATATAGCTCCCATAGGACCAATCGGTCCAAAAACAGGTTTTTTATACAAAATTCGATGTGTTTTGTTTGTTTGTAAAGATATTTGAAACAAATTTGGTATTCATATCTTTTTTAAGGTATTTAAGCACTGTGTAAAATTTTATTGAAATCGGTTGACTATATCATATAGCTCCCATAGGAACGATCGGTCAAAAAAAAAATTTTTGCTTAAAAATTCTTCTGTTTTTGGTTTTTTGTGAAGAAATCGGACTTTATTACAAGCTAATGGTACAGGGTATCCTAAAGTCGTCCGCGCCCGACTTTACGTCCGCCATTTTTTTCGTTAATATCGCAATCGACTTGCGGATCGCGGACGACTTTGGGATACTCTGTATAACCACACTGCAATCATATCCAATATATTGCTTACGAACTTGGTTGCCATACTTTCAAAAACAAACAAAAAATCGAATTTATGGGAGCTATATTGTATGTATAGTCATCCGGTTTTGATCAAATTTGGCTTAATGTTTGGGTATACTAAAAAAACTGCTGATTGCCAAGTTTCGTTTTAATACCTTCACAAACAAACGAATTACAAACAATTTTATACTAAAAACTATGGCCGATTGGTCCTATGGGAGCTGTATGATATAGTCAGCCGATTTTGATCTTATCTGAAAGTTTGGCTGCTCTAGCTCAAACCATCTTTGATACTTAGGAGTTTATATGAAAATCTATAGTCGCCCTGATCATAGGTTAGGTTAGGTTCACTCAGGCCAAGACCCATTGCGATACCGCTACAGTGAGCTATTTCACCACTCTTCCCGACTTGAGTGGTCCCGTATAATAGGTGAGGAAGCCATCCATCCGGCTGTTTAAATAAGCCTTAAAAGGCTTTTTGGAGTCTGTTCAGAGAGCTGAGATAAATCGTCAAGAAAGTGTGACTTTAAGAACCTAAATCTTTTACTGCCCAGCCCAGGGCAATGACAGAAAAAGTGTTCTACCGTCTCCAGCTCCTCCTCATCGCCACAGCTTCTACAGAAGTCATGGTGAGGAGCATTTAACTTGATGCGTGGTTACCCACCAGCCAGAGTCCCGTGATCACGGATAACAGATGAGCTGACATCTGAGAACAGATGAGATGGGGTCTATTCAGACAGCAAAGTTTTTTGGTTTTTTGGCAGTTTACAGCTGGCCCAGGCCCTCCTTGTCTTGACGGAGGATGCTGGTAGTTCCTTGTCTAGCCAGTTCAATACAGTTACCCTCGAAGTCCCTATGTCCTGGGACCTATATGAGGTGCATTAAAAACTGCTGAGCTATCTCATCTAGAGACAAGCGGCAGTTATTCCCTGACTTCATGCACGAAGTCATCGAAACTAGGAACTTAATAGACTCTCGGCTGTTCGAGTAGATACATAAGTTCTTATTTCGAAATTGTGGATTTTTTATTGTTATTAAAGCCTCCCGGATTGCCTGAAAAACACTGCAGTGGTCCGGGAGTCGAAAATCAGTTCTAACATTGAAATCCTCAAAGTAAACGCCTCCGTATCGTCTAGTTTGGAACCGTCCGTGTATACCTTTATCGAACCCGCTGAGCCTGGTACACCTGCGTTCGACTCCTCCCTGGTTGGAATATAGGCTCTGAATTTGGTAATGAAATGTTCCTGCGGTATGCAGTAGTCTGTACTTTCGCCCTGATCATACTTTTAAATGATTTTTTTTTTTTAAATGAGTCGAAAAAAGGACTTCTCAATTTAGTTAAACAAATGTTTCATTGCATATAAGTTTATATCACATAAGATTCGCATTTAATAATTTCGTTGTAAATATTTTGAAAAAACCTTGATTAGATACTCGCTTGCACAAACGTTCATAAATTTAAAACCTGAAAGTATAATTTTTAAGCTACACAGCCATTTCAAGAGGCATAAAATTCGTTAAAAGGTCAATAATTTTTTTAGAGTTTTTTGTTACGACGATAGTTTTAATTAATTTTCATCATTATTTTTAGCAGTTTTTACGATTCTCAGATCTACTAACAAAATGTCGTAAAAACCTTGAGCAAAATTAAATTACGAAAAATGCAGACAGCATCTAAAAAGAATATGCATAGTCATAAAAACTTGTAAAAAGGTAACGTGACACAAAATTCATGAAGCGTTAAAGAAACGGCGGCGAAATAAAACATAAATATAAAAGTATAAATTATTTTATAAATCAACAACTGGAAGAAAATAAAGGAAAAGGGGAAAAAGGTAACATAAATAATGTCTATGTTGGTATAGTAATTAATGGCTTTATTTTTTATGGAAATTTAATTTCTTAAGCTTAGAGTGATAGATGTTGGTACTTTGGAAAAAAATGAGAGCATCTTAATAAATTCGTAAAACTTTAATTGCATTAGCAAAATTATATTATCGCCCAAAATGGGTATTTGTTTGGAAATCGAAGGTTTTATTTTAAAAGATCTGACATTTTTTACACCGATTTACATACGAGGGTGGATTGATAAGTTTCCGGCCTGACCAAGAGATGGCGCCACTAGGCCTACCTTGAGGTGGCGTTCTATAGTACCATCCTTAGATAGCTTGTAGCTATAGTTTCAGCCCGATCGCCATGTTAGTTTAGATTTGAGAGCATACTGAACAAGACGCCTCTGTGTTTTTCTTGAAAAAAATTGATTCAAAAAAACATTTCTACCGCCAATTTGACGTTGTATAAGCGTAATCCAAGCGAATTTTTGCGTCGATTCATAACAGTTGACGGAACTTGGGTCCACCACTACACTCCTGAAACCAAAGAACAGTCTAAACAGTGGATTGGACCATAACAAGGTTATGGCTACTGTTTTTTGGGATGCAAGAGGTATTATATACATTGATTACCTTAAAAAGGGTAAAACTATCACTGGTCAATACTACGCAGACTTATTGCAACGTTTGAGCCACGAGGTGAAAATTAAACGACCTCATCTGGCGAAGAAAAGAATCTTGTTTCATCACGATAACGCACCAGCGCACAAGTCAATCGTTGCGATGGCTAAAATCAACGATCTAAAGTTTAAACTGATACCGCACCCTCCCTACTCTCCAGACCTAGCCACAAGTGACTATTAACTGTTTCCTAACCTCAAAAAATGGCTTGGCGGTAAGAGATTTGCGGACAATAAAGAAGTAATCGAAGCTGTAAATGGGTATTTTGAGGAGCTTGACGAATCAGTCTATAGAGATGGCATTACTTGACTAGAACACCGCTATGAGAAATGTATCAGCCTTGGAGGAGATTATGTTGAGAAATAAAAAAAAAATTCTTAAAAACGTTGTTTTTCTTGGGCAGGCCGGAAACTTTTCAATCCACCATCGTATTATACCGTACCGTAGCAGCTAAATTATACTGCATATACCTACATTAAGGTGGATAAATTTTTTCCAAAACATTCAAAATTCGACTCAGACCTTCTTCCTCAGGCTAAAAAACGTAATTTTCCCATTAGCCAAACGCGCATTTGGGGGATTTGGGGTCAAGGTTTTTGGAGCGCTGCAAGATGGTGTTTTTTTTTAATTTTTTCGCTTATTTTTTGTAATTTGCCAAAGACTTTTTATATAGTTCTCTCACTGTAACGTATTACGTCAAAATCGAAAATATGATGTCAACAATGGCGTACGTACCCTGTACCACTAGCTTGCAATAAAATCCGGTTCCTTCACAAAAAACCAAAAACAAGAATTTTTAAGCAAACAATTTTTTTTTGTGCCGATCGTTCCTATGGGAGCTATATGATACAGTCAACCGATTTCGATCAAATTCGACACAGTGCTTTAATACCTTAAAAAAGATCTGAATGCCGAATTTAGTTAAAATATCTTAACAAACAGACGAAACACAACGAATTTTGTATAAAAAACGTTGTTTTTTGGACTGATTGGCTTAATGGGAGCTAAATGATATAGTCAACCGATTTTGATCAAATTTAGTACAGTGCTAAGGAAAAAACTTACGAATACCAGTTTTGATTTCAATATCTTTACAAAAAAACGAAACACAACAAATTTTGTTCAAAAATCGATTTTTTGGAAGATCGACCCTGTGGGAGCTGTATGATATAGCCAACCGATTTCGATCAAATTTGGGAACTATAAAAAACTTTTGAATACCAAATTTGGTTACGATATCTTCATTAACAAACGAATTATCCATCTAAAACTTTTGTTTTTTTTCGAGGTCGTCTGAAACACCCCTATGGGAGCTATATAATTTAAACCCAATATCAAAAAAATAAAATAAACTTGTCTCCTACGGAATAATATGGGAACTAATGTGAAAGTTTGGTTACTCTAGCTCTTACCATCTCTGAGATCTAGGCGTTCAAACGGACAGACGGACGGACAGACGGACATGGGTATATCTACTTCTCTATTCAACCATCTCCGACGTCTCGATCTATATGTTTTTCGAAAAATATAAGTTTTTTGGACTTGTAAATGGAAATTCAAGGTGTATTTTTGAATATTTTGAAAAAGTGCGCGACTCGAAACTCATTTTAGACGCATATTTGCTGTTATTTATTCATAAAAACAAAAGAATATCAAAGATTTGAAAATCCCAAGCAGTTAAGATTATTAAAATCTAATAAAACCCGAAAACATATTGTAAAAAAATTTACCAACTATAGACCACATATCTATAAAATAGATATTCCAGTACAAAATCTGTGTATGCAGTTTCTTGTTAAAAACAAAATCAATATTGGAATTTGATTTCATTGATAACATTGTCGGTCATCCGAGATCGAGAAGTGTGGACAGAGCATGGCTCTAGAGTAATCTTGTTATATACTTAACGTAAGCATGTGCTGTATGCATGGACAAGGCACATGGCTTAGGGTGCCTTCGGTCACCTTAATTATGAGTCCGTGAGGGTAAAAAGTCAAAATATACATGGTATGCTTTCAAGGAAGGTCCTTTTTTGTAGCACCTAACCTTGCCTCGTATAATTTATACCACCATGCATAAGTAACTAAGAAAAAGGAATAATTGTTAAAAAAAACTAGCTCAAAGCTTGGACTTATTCCAATCTGTAATAATCATTGAATGCTTTAATGTTGGTTTGGCAAATCGAAATCGAAGCACAGTTCAAAAACGTAAATTATGTTATATTTCAAAGTTCATCTTCATTTTGTTTTTATAATTAATTTAGTTTATATAAAATTATGAATTATGCAGTGTTTCTATACTACCCCAAAAACTCTCTTCACCTAAATAGCCTTACCTCCCCCACACACACACACACATACATACATGCTCACGAATTTTAATTAAAAAATAAACTTTTTGCCCAACTAACAAATAAATTTAGCTTGCAAAAAAAGTTTATATATTTATTTATGTATATGATTGCCTTAAGCTCCGCCCGTTTCATTTAAAAGCTGCATTAAATTTAATTGTACCAACTACAGAAAAACAAGGCACTGTTCAAGGCTAACAATTTGACACTAGGCACTGCATTGCATTACCAAATTAAAAACAAAAACTCAAAACAAACTTTTAGCCCAGACCAAACAAGTTTTATAACGTCCATGGTCGTCTTGTCCAGCATTGAAGCAAAAGCTGAAGCTGTCTGTACCACGGTGCGTATGAAAATGCAAATGTTTTTGCCCACATTTTCCATCTTCTTTTGCTTCTACTCATGCTTCTTCTTTTGCTGCTGCTTCATTGCTTCGTTGCATGAGCACGTGCGAATGTGCGTGCAAATACAAATTGCGATAGAAAACTTTTAAATTGAGCAAACATTAAAAAAAAGCAAAAAAAAACACATTATGCAACAGTCGAGGTAGTTTGCGACTGCGGAATACTCTATAAATTTGATGGCAACTTTAATGCTTAAGAAAAAGATATAACTCTTTTTGCTTGCCTGCAGTATAACAAGCAGTTTTCCACTTGAATATTTTTTATTTTCGAAAATATATTGAGTGTACAAGGTAGTGAAAACCGAATTTCTTATATAATATATATATATGTATATATAATAATCTTATATATAAAAAAAGTGTATGTCAGTTTGTATGAGGTTGGACGCCAAACCCTTTGTCCGATTTTAATGGGACTTTTTTTAAAATGTTCAGAAGCTTCCTGGGACGAACATAGGCTATGTAAAAATATTATTAAATTGCGACGAAAATACTAAAAAGGACAATCTGATTTTCCAATACATTTTTTTTTTAATTTAGGTTGGCATTGTGTACATTGTCAGATTAACTAATATTTTTTAATTGTTTTTGTCGAAAGGAAACACAAAAATTGTAAACGTTATAAATTTTATTTTATTGAGGCACACAAAATTTCATGAGAATCGGTGCAGCCGTTTCGGAGGAGTTAAAATGTAAAAATGGCGAGTGGTTGAAAATTTTATGATGAAATTAATCCACTCATCGATCAATCGTACGATGTTTTCCAATCGGAAAGATTCCAGATCTAGACGAGCGAGCGTGCCGAAGCGCAGCGGAGGCCGGCTAGTCCTAAATAAAAAATTTATAATTTCTTAAAAACTTCGGGAAAACCCAGTTTAATACGCGGAGCCGAGTGTGCCAGATTTTCAAACATTGCGGCAAATTTTCAGCTCGAAGCCTTGGTAAAATTACGGCAGCACTTTCGCAAAAGTTTCAAATGTCCTCGGATGTTCTCAACTAATTAGAAACACACACAATTCCTAAACGTCATAGTTTCTGCTATCAAAAAAATTTGCAGGTCATTAATATATTGTTTTTAGCGCTAAAACAAAACAATTGATGCATTTGCTAGCGCCATCTACATTTCACTTTCACCAAAATTCGGAACTGTGTATTTGAGTCAATAATTTTGATAGTTCTGTTTTTTTTTAACGTTTTTGCGTACTAAAATGAATAAGAGAAACACCAAAGCGAAAAAAAGAAATGAAATATACAGAAAAAAGTGTTGTTTGTTCGTTACGATTCTGTATACTAATTAAGTAGCTCCAAAGATAAGATTGATACCAACCAAATCGAAAAAATAATAATAATAATAAATTCCCTGACCTAATTAAATAACACTAAAAAAATATTTCTATTTTAAAAAAAATATAGTTACAAAAACCCCAAGAAATTTATGCTCCATTTTATGCAACTGCAGCTTAAACCAGTTGCGAATTACAGTCACAGGCAATGAAAGTTTTGTATCATCATTCTAAGTTACTGTCTATTCCCTATGGCTGCCATCTTGGGTACGCCAATTTGTAATTTGGAAATTCTACTCAGATTCGTAAAAAAAAAAAAACAAAATTTCATGAGAATCTGTCCAGCCGTTTTGGAGGAGTATAGAAGTCACATTGTGACACGGGAGTTTTATATATCAGAAGAAACATGTTTTACGTGTTACGGGTGTTCTCATGAACGCGTTAATGAATGTCCAATCTGATATTCGCGTGGGTTAAAGGTTGTCAATACGGAGGTATTAAGTCTATTGCGATGTGTTTGTGTGTATTTGTTTGTGAGATATACTCATTTTTGTGAATATCGTGAATAGTAGCATAGTAGTAAAATTATTCAACACCAAGTATCGGACATTAAGTGCAGACAGAAGCATAGTCGCAATAGGTTGAAATATAGTTTCTGTGGGGCATGAATTTATTAAAGATGCGAGCTCTCTTAAGAATACTTAAGTTCGTCCATACGGCTTTTTAGAGAGTGGAGAGTCAACTAATCCAAAAATTTTATGATTGTCTAGATAAGCTAACTAAAGAATCTTACGATGTTTATACACTTAAAGAGTATTGAATAAGTTTGGGCAGGACAACGTCTGCCGGGCCCACTAATATAATATATATATAATAATATATATATTAATAATAATTATAATATATAATAATTTTCTGTAAAATTTTTTTTTTTAAATACATTTTTTCACAATTTTCTTATTATTTTCGGTAGACATGGACCAAGATTTTCGATTCCAAAGTTAAGTATTTTGGTTTTTTGGCAGTGAGTGATCAGAAGATGAAAGCTTAATAAAACTTAAGGGTTGTCATTGCATTAGGGGCTGTACTCAAACTACATGACCGCAATTTTTTAACCTCTCTGCTCCACTTGGTGATCAACCATAGTATATTACGTAGTCATTCCAAGCATGTAAGTCCTAGTAAAAACAAAAATGGTCCACTTTTTCTAGAACCCATAAGTAAAAAGAAAAATCCTTTACTACCGAATATTATTGACTAAGTGACATAAGACAGAGTGACCAAGCTTGGTATTTCCCGTTTCGTAATTGGATAAAAAAATGCGTCAGAAAAAGGATTATGCGTATGATTTGCTAATTTTTTGTAGCTCTTTGGGGCTTTGAGATCTAGACAGTACATATCATATATACCCTTGACCGCAGGGCGTGCAGGGTATAAGAATATACTACGAAAAAAAAATGGAAAACAAAGACGACAAAGAAATGCTAAATAGAAAAACAAGAGAGAGAGAGAAACATGAAGCGAGCTGCTTTTAACGTTTATACGTCGCCTGTTTGCCTACTTATTTGTTTGCTTGTTAGGGACTCGCAAATCTTTCAAGGACAGCAAACAAAGTGGAAACTGTTAACTGTAGACCGTAAAGTTGTAAGGATAGGCCAAAAGCAAGGTAAGAGAGCAAAAGAGCAAAAGAGTGAAAATGCGCATATAATCGGAAAATGTCACTGAAAAATAAAATTAATGACACTCAACGCCTCAGGCCTAGATTAGTGACCGTGTTAAGTTTTATTGCTGTGCGGAAATGGTTTCATAAATACATAAGCACATATATATATATATAGTGTATATATATGCGGACACACATGCATGTGCTGGCGCAAGGATGCAATGCAATTATGTTGCAAGTAAAGTACGCGCTATGGCGTACGTGTGAAACAGGACATTCGCCTTTGAAGGCAAGACAGGAAGACGCTTAACGCTGACGACTGAGCCACCAGAATTGAGATTACTTGTTGTTGTTGTTGCTGCTGTTGTTACTGACTGTCAGAGCTTACAATTGTTTGCCAGCGTAGTCAACGTGGTTGTCGTCATTGTTGTCCTCGTCGACATCCACGTCCACGTTCATGTTGTCGTCGTCGTCGTGGTCGTCGCAGCTATTGCTGCAATTCCGTTGGAGCTGCTGCACACGCCGGGTAAGCTTGTCCTGCACTTGGCAGCTTTACAACTGAAAACCATTTGAGCTGACGCTGCTGTGGCACAGCGGGCACAACAGACATCATCGAAGTCGACGTTGACGTCGACGGCGAAAGCAAAGGCAACGTCAGCGACATGACCTCAGCTATAATTTTGGTATATCTGTATTTGTGTGTGTTTGTGTGTGTGTGTGTGTGTGTGTGTTGGCAGGCATCAGTATATTTGTGTAGAACCGCAAAAATACACAGCGATGACGATGCAACTCTGCAACAAGGAGCACAAGGAGCAAACGACAATAAACACAACAATTGTGCTCACACATAAACACACACACACACATAGAAGTGCCCTTACAATGGAAACAGTTATGTGTGTACATGGCGGTCTCGTGTGTGTGTGTGTGTGTTCGTGTCTATATATATTATGCCAAGGCAGACAATTACAATACAAACAAACATGCAACAGAATGCCGCCTAAGGAAGTAGTCGCAACAACAACAACAACACCAACAATTACAAATACAATAAGAGCAGCGCAGAAGAATATAACAAAGTGGAATGCAAAAACGTAGCTAAGGCTAATGCTAAAGTAAAGCTCCTTCGTTCATGTTTCTCTCTCATCATACATACACTCGCTCACACAAACATACACAGAGACACACACACAGCTAGCCAGACTTGGGTCTGTACGCTGAGCTGCTGGCAGATAAGAACTTTGGCACTAAGCAAAATGGTGGCTCAAAAGGAAAAGTCCAACGATCTATTACGAATGCACACACACAATCCAACAGGGATATACATATACTGCTTATGTAGTATGTCTATATATAAATATACATACATACATGTATGATGAACACACGTGCCGACCATTTTATTGCATAGTGGGCACGAATTAAATTTTGATTTCTTAAAAACAGTTGTACGAAACAAAAGTTTTCGAAACTTTGGCAAATTTTTAAATTATTAAGTGTTAAATAAAAAATGTTCCCTAAAAGATGGTAGATATCGTGTTTAAAAGCGGAAAAATGCCAAATGAGAAATTCTGAGAAGGCTAAAATAAACAGGCATAAAAAGAAAATAGGGTTTTTCTTAGAAAATCGTAAGAACCGTGATGAAATCAAGAAACGAATTTTTCCTTTCATTTATTTTGTAAAAGCCTTACAGTGTCGCAAAAACAGTTTTTACATCGATCAAATAATTTGCAAATGTGTTGTGGTTGCATATAACTTAAAGTGTAAAAAGGTAGCAGATACCTGATATTCGAAGAAAATAATATTCCTGAAATTTTTCCTCGGCATTGCAAAACACAAAATAAAGCGACTTCTATTAAGAAAAGAAAAAAAAAAATCTTCTTCAAAAACGACTTCTAAAAAACGTCTGTTTGTAAAGAGAGTAGGCTGGGCTTGATTTTATGAGGCTACGAATGAATACTGTTGAGTCACGTCACTTAGTTTTAATAAAACAAGGGTAAGAAGTGAAGAATAAAATGTTACAGTAATAAGTTAGTCTGTTAAGCCACTGAAGGCAAAAACTGTCCGTTAACATCGCTTGCTGCCAATCCGTGTACTCCATTCTCAGCTTAAGCAATTAAAAAAAATATACAATTAGAAATAATAACAACACTCTCTTTTTCGGGATCATCAATATTCCTCCTTTATGATAAGTCGAGGCTGTTGTGATAAACAAGCAAATCAAGAGACTCTATTGTAACATTTTAATAACTATAATAATACTCCCAAGTAATACTAAATCCAGATTCTAAGCATTTTATACATGGATAATTATCCTACATATAGTATCTGACAACGGTTGCTTTTATTTAAAATTTTAACAGCTTCCGCTTTAATTCCCATTCATTATATAACTCCATGAGTGTGTCCCTGTATGTGCATGTTTATGGGATTGTATGCAGCTGCTGTCTTGGTTGTTTTCCTTGTAGTTGTTGTTGCTACTGGGAGTCAGACCGTCCGTCCGTTCGTCCGTCCGGCTGGCATGCAGGCTGTGGCAGCTAGCCTACCACGTCGGACGTGGCCATTGAGTGAAGTGAGTTAAGCAAACAGCAGCTGGAGCACCAGCATAACCAGCAAAAACAATGACACCAACAACAACCATAATAACAACAACAACCACAAGAACACACTATATGCCAAGCAGTTTGCTTACCAAAAGGATGTTGACTTGGTTTTGAGAAACTGCAGCTATTCGCATAGCATACTCATATATTCATTTGCATGACATACACATGGAGGAGTTCCAACTGAAGCCCACCCAGCCACCCTGTAACCAGCTGCAGACAATCATTTCCATAGCCTGCCGGTTTACACTAGCTCCTTGCAAATTCTGTATGCAAGCTTCCAAATTAGTTGCAATTCTTTGGGCCATCTGGCCGGGTCAAAGGCGGCCCACTTTGTAAGTAAATACACTTAAAGAAATTGGCATTGAACTAAAAAATCTAATAATAAGCCTTAAATTGATGTAAAGAAAGTCGATTGAAGAAAGTCTGCTGTGCGAAAATAAAGTATGGGACTAGTTGTCTAGCTTTGTGAGGGGTGTTTTTTTCTTGTGTTAAATTTTTTCCCAATATTAAGTTTATTATAAATGTTAAGATTCCACACTTTGTAATATTTAATTACGAAGAATACAAATTTAAATAATCTTATCGATTTAAAAATGTAGCGTAGTATATATCAATAGACATATATTTAAATATTCTACGTACCAAGCTGCCTCGGTCCTAATTTATTGTATATTGAATTCCGCCTTTTATTCGCAAATAAAATTCATGTTCTAAATACACATTAAAATACATCAAGTTTAGATTAGTATTATAGATTAACTCAATACCCAGAGGATTTTCAGTCATCAAGTCTTAAACAAAACAATAAGTTGCCTGAAACGCACTACTTGCTGTCGTTTCCCTTTCGAGAGTTAGCTTTTAAAACACAGGAAAAATTACTCTCTCCATTAATAGTTTCACTTCTCTCACTTCCCATCATCGGCTCTTTTTTGCCTGTATTTGATTAGATTTATTTTAAATTCAAGTAATCAAACAAAAAAGTTGGGGTGAAGCTTGATAAAGATACATATAAAATTTGTAGACTACAAAAAAGTTACTTTAGTTACACCATTAATAAATCAAAATCGGCTGAACCGATTTTTATGATCCAAGATTTGTTGGATTCTTCTTCCCCCTGGTTAAAGGAGTAACTAATAAAATATTAAAAAAATCACATAAAAAATGCCGCGAAATTCCCTTATGGGGGGAGAGGGCCAGATATAGACAAAAATCGAACAATCGAACATCTTCATATTCTAACTAGTATGCGCATACATATTTTGGTACGAATTCAGCTACATAGCTATTATAGATGCTTTTACTATATAAAAATCGAGCTGGAACCTTATCGAAATAGATATAATAGCTTAGATAACTTGAATAGAATAAAGAAGACCGTTCGAACTATAGTTATATGGCTAATTGGCTTAAAACCTCCGTAAAGACAACCTCTAACACACGCAAAAATCAGATTTGAAATTCATTAATTCGTTCATGAGAAAACATGTAACACGAAAAGCATAAGTTTCTTCTAATACATATATAAAATTCTCGTGTCCCAATGTTAGTGATCATACTCCTCCGAAACGGCTGGACCGATTCTCATGAAATTTTATGTGCCTCAATGATATAAAATTTATAATGTTTATAATTTTAACTAAAAAATATTTGTTAAATTTAAATTTAAAAAAAAAAGTTAGGCGTGGCAACCCTTATCAATTAGGGGTATGAAAAATAGATGTTTACCGATTCTCAGACCTACCCAATAGGCACACAAAATTTCATGAGAATCGGTCCAGCCGTTTCGGAGGAGTATGTTGACTATTATAGCAGATGTCTGAAACCTATGAGTAGCGAATCGCCTATGCATCCTGTTGATAATTTCTAGAGACGGAATTTAGTGCCGAAAATAAAGTTATTTTCATTTCAGTCCTCAGCCAAAACAGGATGCTAATAGTGTTGCTCAAACCATATTTCTAATTCATCTTTGATTAACAGCTCATTAACATAGAATGCTGAACTCGGTTTTTTCCGCTATACAAACCGTTTTGAACCCATAAATTCTGAAATTGAAATAGGGCATTCGTCCGTAACTCCATTAAAATCCCCTTTAATTTAAACAACACATTTTTCCAACTTTTTTTTTTTTAAAACACAATCTTTTTTCTCAGTGTACAACTGTTTCATAGTCCGAACCGCAGCGCGGCCAACAAACTGTGGGCAAGGGCCAGCTGACTGCGGCGTTGCCTCTGAATGCGGCCAAAGCAATGCGGAAGAATATTAAGCGGTTTTTAAGCGCTGCTTATGTATATACATACATATACATATATATATGTAATAGTATACACAAAATATACAGTACATATACATACAGTGGCCATAAAAAGGGCAAAGACAAGAGGTATTTGGCTAGTAAGTCCCTAGTCTCAAAGCTTGGATCATTTGGTGATTTACAAATTACCTACAAAATGGTTCAAATGCTCGACAAACGCCCAAATCCAAAAGCATTTGAAAAAGGAAACACTCTGGAACGAACAGGTGGAAAAGGTGCAAAACCAACAACAACATGCCGAACAAAGATAACAATCGACATCAAGAGGATATAGAGATGGTGAAAAGGGAAGCTGCTGGGGAGAGGGAAATCTGTAAGTGGAACTGGACAACTGCGGCTATGAAAACTTTTTCGAGTATTTTTATTTAACTTTTATTTGTTTTTTATGCCGCTTCGCTCGGGCGCTCTAATATGTCCATTGGGTGCTGACTTGGTTCATTTACATTGCCAAGGCGTCGTCTGTCTGTCTGTGTATGCCACATAGTGGGGCACAGTGGTGCACAATGGAACGGACGCATTGGGGCACAGTGTATGCTCGACCTACTAAATGCTGCTTATCAGTCACTGCGCAGCCCGCTCGTCAACTTCTGAGCCCTTTAGTTGCTTCGGCTCTCATTGTCACATTTTCCCTTTGTTACCTTTGACCTGAGCACAGTTTTGTTAAGAGGACAGCTTCATCAGCTTCATATCGAATGGCACAAACAACCATATAGATACATTTCACCCATGCTGCCCCTAATAACGAGGGAAACACTTTGACGAGTCGCAAATTGTTTGATGTGTTAAATAATTGCCAAAACGTTTTTAATCTATTTGTGTGGACGGGGGTGTTTCGGAAAAGGCTTGCCGAACATCAGCTAGACAAGAAATTGCTTTTGCACTAATTAAATATTGATTACAAACTTGTTAAATTAGGACATGGGTTCACACAGTTTGGAAACCGTTTTCGGGGAATCCTATTTCATGGGTTTGTGAGCCAAGAACTTTTTTTTTTAACTACGATTTTAACTTAAATTCTGTTTTCAATTCCAAGAACTTGTAGGCTTGATTGTTATTGCTTTTGTGTTATTGGTGTGAGTTTTTATTTGAAACAAGATTAAATTAGTAAAGCAGCAAAAAAATAATTTTAATTGTTCTTTAAATTTTATTCTGTTGTTTGTTAAGGCTAGCCATTACCATTACTAATAGTTACTTGAGAAATTTAAATAACTAAATTCATAATATAATAGTAAATGAAACACACCTTGTTGTACTTAAGAATCCCTTAGCCAAGTACTTAAAAATCAAAATATTTAAGCATTAAATATACCGAAACTAGGTCTAAAATTGTGAATACGAATTTTAGGACACGATTTTTGTGGCGTATTTAAAGAACACATTGTAACTATTTCTAGAATGTCAGGGCTACTTTTCAATCTATATTTGAGACCAAAACATTTATATACGATTTATAAAATAAAATTTTAGAGACCCTGCTTATTGCGCTAATTACATTTTTATTTTAACAATTTTTGGTCTTATTTTTAGAATTTGTTTTTGTAGGAATTTTACCTATTATAATTATTATAAGGCACTTAACTTGATTTTAGATTTTGTTAGCTTCTTGAATAATATTGCTTTTATATAAATTATTTTAAGAATTGATATCAATTACGCTGAAAATCTTAATTTAAAATTTAATTTTTAATGGGTGTTTTCGGATACTTCGCTGCTTTGATTTCTATGTAAGATTTTTTTTATTATGATTCCATTTCGATTTTTCTAGAGCTTTCATTTTATTTGCAGCATCTTAATTCTACTCAACTATTTTATATAATATAAAAAATAATTATTTTATTTTACGAAAATAATTACCTACAAATCTTAATTTTTATGACAGAATTGACGAATATTTTTTACCGTAGAAAATATATTTTTAATTTTTACACTCGAAAAATTAAAGCTTACTTCGCGGTTCCAAACATGGCTGTATAAAAATATGAAGGAAAAAAAAGCGATGGGCGTTGTCAATCACTTCGCTAAACTTAAAGGGGTTTCAGCTAAGGGGTTTCTCTCTCTCGGAAAAGTCTCGCTTTTTGATCAAAGACGTGTACGTGGTTGAGTCTATTGTTGGGAACTCAACATTTGGAAACCCTATAAAGCTTTGCCTTTATGTAATGCTGCACAAAAATAATTCATTATACTAAAAATATGTGCAAAATTATAGATCGCTTTAAAAATCGCTAGGGACCTCTAAGAAATTTAATTTGATACCTTAATATGTGTCGGGACAGATTATAATATAATAAAGAAAGAATCTCGTCCTCCGTATGTGATACAGAACTCTGCATTCCTCACAAATTGTTAATTTTTCGGGACCCCAAACTATCCCAACCACTTTTCGTTATAGAAGTGACACATTTTCTTAATATAGTATCTAGAAAGATGGTGTACGTTAATAGTCGCCGCGGACGACTTTGGGATACCCTGTATCAGCGTATTGCCAAGAGATATTTCTTAACCTTTGGTTAAGTAATTTTTTTGACGTATTTTAGAATTGGTCTTCAAAACTTTATGAAACACTTAAAAATTTAAAAGGTAGGCACCATATAAAATTTGTATGTCATTTATTTATTTTAAGAAGTAATATATTATATACTCTAGTGACTTTGGTAGTGTTTGTAACAAGCATAGCAAAAAAGTTGGTTCTTACCAAAAAAAATTCCAACGTCAGGTATTGATTGAACAAAGGAACTATTTTTCTGATAACAAATTTCTTCAATTTGAAATATTAAACAAAACAAAAAGCAACTAACTCAGCTGTTAAATGGTTGTCAGAGAAAGCAGTTTTACCAACTCCAATTTGTGAACCTCTAGAAAAAACACACTGTAAAAATTGAAGCTTTTAAATTCAGTTTGATTTATATGAGCCTAATGAAAACAAAAGCATATTATTACATAAAATCACTGGCTATCCACGACCTAACGCAAAGCTACAATTCTCAACGTATAAATACTTTTTGGGAATGGACGCCAGCAGAGCATACCACGTCGCGACCGTGCTTTAAATGTTCTCCGTTCCAGAGTCCAGATCAAGCTTAAAAAAAAAAACCGTCGGTTGTCTGGTTCAATAAAAACAAAAATATGCGAATATTCTAGTTCAATCCCGTCGGGCTTAAATCCAATTAGCAGTCTTAAAAGCTACAGTTTCTAGTTTTTGATTATCAAAGCAAACAAATTTTTGACCAAACAAAAAAAAAAGGAATATATTTTTGGTTCAAAAGAACTTGCAACAATTTTGCAGCCTTTGAGAGTTGATTTTTAGCACTCATTAAAATTTAAGTTGAATACCAATCTTTAAAGCTTACATTGCTATTCATGGTAGCGCTCGACCAGGTGCTCAACCAGATGCAGTTGGTATTTCTACATATACAGTGCATAGCTCTAATTGCTTCGTGTTAGTGCCTCCTAGACTGGAGGCGGGCTCTTAAAACATTGCGACTTTTGGCTGTAACTTCAACTAATTACAAGCTACTCTGCAGCGGTCAACAACCAACTAACCCAATTAGAGTTAACTCCCATGGGAATATTGCACTAGGATATGAGCCTGGGACAGAGTAGAGCGAGCAATAAACATGAAGTTTTGAGCTTTGAAGCGATTCGCGCGCAGCTGCTGCAAAACTTTGCAAAAGAGATAAAATTGGCCAAAAACCAACCACCCCCCACCCAGCTGGAGAGTGGGAGTTTTACCTTTTTTTTGCTTGTTTGAGCCTGCCAAATGAAATTCATTTGATATTCGTATTCGAGGTTTATGGCACTACAACCACACTGAATACCTACTTAGTTCCACATTTAAGCCAACTTTGCTAATTCGCAGCGAAGACGTAGCAACATTTCAAAAAGCCTGAAAGCAACATAGAAACCATGAATGGAGGAGGCTCAGAGAAAGAAAAAAAAAAACGGACTCAAAGCCAAGACAATGGCGGCTAGTGTTGGCAAACGACAAAAGCAGCGCGCACCGGATGTCGCATTCTTCATATTTTCCACATCTCCATGAATAAGCACAAAATGACAATAATAAAACCGTCTTCGCTGATTTCGGGGCTTAGGCGAACTGGGTCTGGGACAATTAGGTATCCTCAAACTACTACAACTGCAACCAAATTGAATGGCTCAAACTTGCTAAAAACTTTCCGTGTCGTCTGCGTCCTGCTTTTGTCGCCACTTTTGCTTCTTATCACAAGCTTTGCTAAGGGCCAACTTTTGCAATACATTTCGTGGCCGATTTGTAAGAGGCTCCTCCACATCCACACCCCCACCCACACACACGCTCTGTGTCAGAAATTAGCTTATAAATACGTAATCAGAGCTGGACGACAAACACGCGACTTGGTCGCCTTCAGTCAGCCGAGCCGGTTGCCCACTGCTCTGAGTTATTCCAATGGCAGGAAATTGTTATACTGCAGCGCCTCAAACTCAAGACTCTGACTCAAGACGCAGTGCGCCTGGGAATATCACACGGCTCTGGCTCAATGTCAATTCCTCATCTTTTGCATTCCATTCATTGCTTGCTCGTTTGTCGTGACCCCGTGACGGCTTTTTGCATTTTTCATGCCACCCTTTTATGGCCTTAAAAATAAATTAGTTAAGCTGTAAATATGATGAACTGCTGCCCATGCTGTCGCTGTCGTCTGTAGCAGGCGGCGAACCCCTCGGCCAGCCCCAGCTCTGGTCAGGACCCAGTTTCGCTTGAGCGACAAAGTTGCAAAAGTTTTGCTGGTCGCCAGCGGCGCGCATTTTCAACAGCTGAAGCTGAAAAGCTGAAGAAGCTCAGCTAGTGCCAACCTGCTCCCGGCTACCACTTGTCCTCCACCAGCACACTCGCATACACACGTACACACACACACACACACACACACACACACACACAGAGCAACAGCAGCTTTAGTTTAGCTTGATTCAGTTAGTAGTTTAAGAGTTAAGTAGTTTTGAAAAGTTTTATGAATTATTAAGAGGATTTTCGAGTTTTACGCTAGCCTTTCATTTTCATTCTCGCTTCCCTTCCTTGAACCAACTATTCTGACACTCTCTTTCTGCACTCGTCAGCAGCATCCGGCAGCATCGTCGTCGCAATCACCCAAACCTATAGAGCAACGACGTCGCCTGAAAAGCTGTCGAAATATTTTGCACAATTTTTTATACTCTTGATGAGGGTACTCTCATAGTATCTAAGGCCCAAAGGACATGTGGCAACAAAAGCACAATCATGCATAGCCAAGTAGATTTTTGACCAAGTTTGTGCAGGCGTATAAGTTCTTTAATTTTATTTTGAGTTATATCAGTGCATATGGTGACATAAGCTGGAACCGATTATCTCAAAACCACAAAACAAAGTCGAAAAGTTTGCACTGAGATAAAACATTTTAAAATTTGTTTAAGAAAAGTGTTCCAAAGTGAGCCAGACGATTTTGACTAAGTCTCTCTAAGTGTCTCAAAAATCCGAGCTTGTCAGGGTTCCGACATAAACTCAAAATCGATATATTTTGCAGGTCATCTTAGTTCACTGACTTAAGAGAGGCGATTAGAGCTAAGTTCTGCACACAGTGACCCCAATGACCCCTGCAGTTATTCATAAAATTCGTTATTTTCTTACTTTTTCTTGAAAATACTTATTTTGGATAATGGAATACGATTCTAAGATATAATATTTCAAAAATATCTCAAACTGGAATGTTGGCAGATATGAAAATCACAAGTTATGTATACAAATTTTAGGAATGACTTCGTCAAAAGAAGTGTCTTTTGGAATTTGTAAACACAAACCCGAATGGCTTAATAAAAAAAATAAGTTTAAGTTCACCTTGAGTCAAACTTAATTTAGTACGGATCATCATTAGTTTCCACTCCACGAAAACTCATTAGCAATAAATGTGTCTATAGCACGGATACTTGATATCTAAAGAGTTATCATATACTTGATCTTTTATTTAAATGCAAATTAAAAAAAAAAAAATGTTTTCTTACTTACCATTATAAAGCGATCAGCAATTTAAAAAATTACTTTTCATAATATATCTGAAAAATAAGAAAATTTTATTAGAGTATTTTAAAATTGGAAAGCTGCATAATAATTTTAAGAAATTTTTTTTAGTTTTGACAAAATTGATTTTGATTACAAGTTTTAGATTTGAAGGGAGTTTGTATTGAAATCCAACTTACTTTAGGATCATAAATGTCGACTTTTACATAAGAGATTACTTTCTTATGGCGACGATTTTTGGGTTTCTCAGAGTTTTCGGAATTTTTATTTTTTTTTAAATTTATTTTCAGTAGTCTTATACTTACACAAGTCTTTGGAAATTAAAGACTATAGCTTAATAGAACATATACAATACTATCTAGAAATATTGAATCCAACTTCTTAACGAAGGATTCCCACAGGAAGTTGAGTTTTATAAAGGGCCCTCAAATTTGAAAAAACGATAACCCAATTAAGTTCCATAGAAAAATAGGAATACGCTTCGGGCTCGACTATAGTCACCACAAGAATCCTACTTTTCTTTGGACTGCCCTAATTAGAAGTTATGAATTACAATTTTTTAATAAAAAAGTATTCGGTAGGTTCCGACCCTCCCAGCTAACTGAAAGCGTATAAAATTTTCGGTGCTTTGCATTTTTCTCAATTTTTTTTTATTTTGTGTGTTAATTTTTCATGTTGAATTTGCTGCTGATGCTGCCACTGTTTGTTGCTGTTGTTTTTTTTGTTGCCCCTGTTGTTGTTCTTGTTGCTGCTGCTGCTGCTCCTGGCAGCACAAACATTATTTAAACCGTTGACTTTTTAGCTAGGCACTCTCCCTAACCGCACCCGACTCCTCCAGGCACCCGCCAGCCACAATATATAAAAATAAACCAACCATTCAGGCATCCGGCCATCCGGCAAAACTGTAATAGCAGCAAGGGAACGCACCCTTTTGCCATGTGGGGCTCGGCCCACCATATTTGGAACATGGTCCCGGTGCCCGTTAGCCATCACGTTCATTTGGCAAAAATTAAATACATTTTATTGTCAATAAAATTATAAATGCAAATTATAATTTTGAGCTTGCCATTGGACGCCGCCGGAGTGCCAGGCACAATTAGCCCAAACTGGGAGTAAGCAACAGCAACCAACAGGCAGCTGGCCCGCTGCGCTGCGGGGCTGCTGATGCGAGATAATGTTCCTGCCACTGATTCTGACGTCAATTTGAAATTAAAAACTTTAACATGTCACCCAAGCTGCGAGAGTCCTTATGTCCTTATGCAGTGGCAAGAGACCACCGGTGAGGGAATGGGTGGCCAAAGCCATGTTAATTCACTTTACAAGTTGTTGCGCGTTGGTTTCCGTTGAAGAGCGCTAATTTCGCTTAGCTGGAAAAACCGGCAAGCTGGGAAACTGACAAACTTTTTTATGTATTTGTACTTCGGTATTTTTTTTTTATTTTTGCGCTCTCTCATTTTGATTTGCTAAGTGAAACTTCGATTATGCGCTACGGGGATATTTGGAGGCGATTCGTTTCGGCTTTTCGTTCGCCATTTTGTGTGTGGCACGTGCATTTCGCATTTCCTTTATTTTTTTTTTTGTGTTGTGGGGCCAAAAGGTAAAAGCTTCTCTCCCAGCCCATGGATCCACTTGAGTGTAGTGTGAGTTTAGGCTGGGATGATGGGTAGCACAAACTTTTGCCGAAATCGACTTCGCTTATCCCTACTTCAGATAACACGTCTAGCGCCCCTTTTGATAGTTCCCAGGGCAGTTGTTGTGTCTTCTTAGGTAATTTAATTTGATGTCCCCGGTGTTTGCTTGAAAACTTTTTGCGGGAAGCTTTTTGGATATTTTACAGCACTGCTTAGTTTGTTACTTCGACTTCTTCGCTACAAGAGAGGAACGAACGAAATTGTGGCGATCAAGCCCTAGGCATGACATTCAATATTGCATGAATATTTGGGCGCCAAAAATATTTGTTCGCGATTGGTTAGGGAAATACCAAGGCGATTCTTTAAAAGTCGTTTTAAGATCGTGACAGTGACGGATCTAAGATCGGTGAACAGCACTCTACCATATGAGCCAAGACGTCCTGAACTCATCAAAAGTTGTTCGCGGGCGAAAAACTTGTGTCAACAGTCTTTACATGTTTAAGAAAAATAAATAAATATTTCTTAATGTGGGACGACAAGGAAGTAGTGAGGCGGGTCCCTTTAATTCCCTAGCTCTTGGGTGCGTGGGGTGGGTTTTGCTACGCCTTGGCCTCCAGATATCATACTTTGATTATTATTGAAGAGTCCCTAATAATGATTTTAACACATCATAATTTTATTTACAGATCTATAACTATTTATTTAAATTTATTTTCGGTAAAGACATCATCTTGGTCTTAATTTATTTGTAATCCGAATCAGAGTAAGAATAAGAGAGCGAATCAGGCTGCAGAAGCTCTTTTATACCTGTCGACCCACAGAAATCAACGCCCTAAAGGTGGTGGCAATCTGGTTCGGCCAAGAGACATCTTCAGCTTTTAGTGTCAGACTAAAGCTAACCGGCAGAGCGAAAAGATTGTGTAATATTTCTCGCGTGCGATATTTTGTCCCAAATGACAAATAGAAGCAAAAGTAGCTGCGAGAAAAATGGGTGCGATAATTTGTATCTTGAGAGAAATTTGTCTAAAAAAATATTTTTACTAAATAAAAAAAAAACAATGGCGCAGCCATTACAAACTTAAGGGTAAATTTCGTCAATTGCAATCACGACGATTGAATTTTAAATCGCCTGTCACATTATTGAATCAGCTAATTCGATTGTTCTGCCTTTGCGCCGGTTTGAGACTTAAGTGAAGCTATCAAATTAGCAGATGACACTAAGATTGAATGTAGGGAAAACTGAGAAATCCATGCTATCTATGACAATGTTGTTAAATTTGATTCGTAGTATATACGAGATCACAATGTAGAAGATTGTTATTGAACTACATTCTACATTCCGCTCCTCGATCCTTTCATTACATGGTTTCAAGAACACAAATCTATCTTTTAAAGTTTCGAACAGTTGTGGCTCAAACAAAAATTTGACTAAAAAAATGCGCAGATTTTCACTTTTGTTATGAAGAAAAATTGGATTGTTCAGAAAAGAATTTCATCTCTGACGTCAAAATGTGGGGATAACTTATTAAGGATCTGAATATCCAAAATGCACTTGGTGCTTTGTTGGTGAGTATTTATCGTTTCGAATTTTAACGATCAGAAAATGGTGATATGCAGAACTGAACTTAATTTCTTACTGTATTTTTCAGGTGAAGAACAGCGAGTCATTCAAAAATATTCAAAGGATTTTTCGAGTGCTAGCAGTGTAACTTGTAAGCACAGTAACTCCAGAAATATCATTTAAGACGTTGAGAAGGATTCAAGCTACCTTAGAAATTCAGGAGCGTCTGAATGGCCTTGCTTCTTTAAACATCCATAATTCTATTGAACTGACCAAAAACGAAGCTGTTGAAGAGTTTTTCAAAAAATTTCTTACACGCTTCAACATTTTTGTGACTTAGCTTTCAATTTAGCCAATTATCATAATAATAATAAAGTTGGTATATTTTTTATTCATTAATTAAATTTGGGTGGGTGGTGTCCGGTCCCGACAATAGAAATGAGGAGTTTGCGGTCATAGAAGTGCGCTGTGAAATTTTATAATAAACCTTATAAATATTACAAACGAGTTTATGCACGGAGCCAGCGGACATTTTGAATCGGTTTGCAGAATGTAGACCGCGCTGCCGGACGTTTGCACAACAAAGGCTGACTGTACTGCAGAAGGATTTAGATAGCTGTAGGGCAGCTCGAAGGCTTAGCATTGACGACAGCTCGCATTAAAAATAGGTTAATCATTGACAAACTGGTTCAGGTTGCCATGATGTCAAACGTACGCAACAATTGCGTTCCTTTTATGAGAAAAACAAATGTTTACTAAATCTATATTGAATAATTTGCATTATTGCGTATACGTTGTGTAGTAAATTTATAGTCAAAAAATACACAAAAATCCTTTTTAATATGTTTCCATTCAAATTGCTTTAAGCCCTCTATCTTGTTAAACAAAACTTGCATGGCAAGCACAAAAGCAAACAGTTTTCCAGTAAATTTTCCGGCATAAATAAAAACAAAGTTTTCTAGTTCTCAGTTGCAGGCACCTTGTGGCAACATAAGAGAAACGGCTTAGCGGCTTTCAGCATCTTACTAAACCAAATTCTGTCTGTCGGCTATTTTGAGCAGGACTTAAAATTAAAGGCGTATAACGATACTCGAAGGACATTGTGTATGGCTAGAATTTAAGAATAATATAAATTGGCCTGATTTGTTGAATAACATCTATCTAATGTGGTCGCCCTACGTATACTTAATATTGTGGATTTCAGGAATTCTCTCACCCAGTTAATGGTAGCTTAGCTGCATTATATATCACACCAATGAAATTAAGCCATGACGAGAGCACGCTAAAAAGTTTCAGAAACTTATTAGCTTTCATTTTGGGAATGTGTTTTTTGTTTTGGTAACCTTTTCTAGGGAGTTGAAAAATTAAAAATTTTAAATTCTCGCAAAAATGAATTAAAATTTAATTTCTTAAAACAGTTGAATGATGCAATGCATCACTAATATATTACGAACAGATCGACAAATCATTGTTTTTTTGTTGGGATTAAGCCAATATCCGTTTGCCATTTATTTTGTAGCCTGCCCTCGTATTCCCAGTTGATATGGTAAATCTTTGCCCGCATGTTTCCAATATAATGCCATGCCAAAAGCTACGTGCATTTTCTAACAATCTCTTAACTATGTATGTAGAAAATTTCCAGTTTTCACATTTGTTGCGTTTGTAAATAAATAATCGATTGCTTTTATACAACACACACACAAACAGCCGACCCGCAACAAAACGTTGCTGCTGCCTTTGGGGCAGAATCCAAATCCGAATCAGAGTCAGAGGCTTTGGGTTGTGGGCAGAGCCAACCGGAGAGAGAGTGAGCGGAAAGCGAGTAAATTTGCACAAAACAAATTTATAAGCGCATTACACAATTGTGTGTAGTTTTTCCACATTTCCTCAGAGGGCGGACGCCGGAATGGCTCTGGGCTGGAAAAGTGCTTGCCAAGCGCTTAGCAATTAATCAGTTCGCTAACAAGCAGAAGCAGAAGCTAGTTAAGTCACATGTGAATTTGGAATTTTGCATTCACGGACAAAAACACTGCAGAAGTTCAAGTCCTTGAGTTGTGCCCGCCAAGAACTCAGTCACCGGCAGAGCCAGTGCAGTGCACTCTGGGAAGTGCCACGTTTTCTTGGCTAATTAAGTCAATTATGCACTTAAAGCTTTAAGAGGCATGCAGCGACTGCGGCAGCGGCAGCGGCAGAGAACGCGACTGAGGTGGCAGCTGAGACGCAGCTGCTGCTTCAGCCGCTACAACAGTTGTTGTAGTCATTCAAACATCAAAGCTTGTCACGCTCCTACCACATTTTCCACAATTCCCCCCCATTTGTGCTGCTTCTTCTTCTTCTTCTTCTCTGTGGCGTTGTTTTTTTATTCCATTATTTTTATACCCTACGCCCATAGGGTCAAGGGTAATATAGATTTCTTCAATGTATTCAACAGGCAGAAAGAAGTGTGCCCGACAGAAACTGTTTACATAAAAACACTAAGCATCAATTTGGATATGAACGATTGAGCCATATCGGTCCGTACATAGGTCTCAAAGGACATATTACGAAAATTTATCAAAAAAAGCATAGGTGGGGTATCTCAGTTCAAGACGTAATGTTGGGCTAGTTTTGCAGAAAAGGATGTCATTATACGCTAAGATTTCTTATATTATTATTTTTAATATTCTTACTATTTTTATTATTTCTATTTCTGGTTTACCAGCTAAATTAAAAGTTGATTCACATTCACTAAAGCTAGAGGAACAATATTGGTTATATAGATTTATGAAAGCCCAATCACAAAAGCCAAATTGACATTTCCAAAAGCCTACTCATAATTCTTTATCCCTTAAAAATCGCTTTTGATAATTAATTTTTATTTTGCTGCAGGGTATTTCATTGTCGGACACCGCTGCGACTCAATCACATTTTTAATAATAAAATGGCTTGGTGCTGGAAATAACTCATACGCGCCGTATGCCGCACTCGCATACATCAGCGACAGCCGACGCGCAATGTAGTTGCTGTTGCTGTAAGGACGTGTTACTTACACTTGTCTTATGTGCTTAAATACATGTACCAGCGGCTATATAAATATATATCTATATATATATATACATTTACATATATGCTACGCCTATATACCCAGTGTACATGGTTTTCGCTTAGTATGCGTGCATGTTTGTGTATATATGGTATGTGGGCTGGCACAAGAAACGATTTATCTCAATTTACATACTAAATGACAGGCAGGCAGCGCGTCTTATGCATGCCTCTCGTCTTTGCCAGACTCCTTCAATGTTGCCGCTTTTTGGCCAAGACAACCAAGACACAAGCTTGACGCTTCACATACAATGGGCAAAAATGTCGAAGCAACCGGCAACAATAGCAATTTCCCGGCTTTCCTTCAAAACGCCTAAATGAATGCCAAAAATATATCCATCACAATAACATAATCTCAATTGAATTCAATGCCCAAGCCTGTCCGTCCGTCCACAAAAGATATCGTTTTCACACATGCCCTTCAAACCGCTCCAATTAGCTCAAATCAGCTTGAAATGATCTGTTCTTAAAATTGCTGTTTCCAAGAAAATTTCACAGATTTTTTTCCCTTTTTGCTTTTCTTCTTTTTCTTTTTTTCAATCAAAAAACATTCACTTTTACTCACTGTGCGCGCCAGTTGTCTGCCACATGTAATGAACGCATCCAATCCAGCAAACAACAACAACCACAACAAAAACTCTAAAACAACAATCTGAAAGATGAGCCAACTTTTACGCACCAAAGTTTATATACCCTTGCAGACTTGGAGATTATTACAATGACAGCTTTTTGTTTTAATCATAATTGAAACTAACAGCTAATCATAAAAAAAAACTTGTTTCTTGCAAAAGTTTTTTTTCTTGCTCTTGGTGTCGGAGCATGTCTGGAAACAACAAAAGTTTACTCTGCAGGAGCGTAAGGTTGACAGTTTTGACGACTTTTGGACATAGTAGTTCATTGATCACAAGCTTATTTTAACTTTACACTTATCAAGTGTATTATCGAAACATAAAGTAACTTTATAAATCAGAAGATATCAAGTCATGATTATACGAGTCGACTTTAAAGAGTTTGTAGTGCGTCAGGATGCCAGGCAGCTAAAACTCCTCCTCTCTAACTACAGCCGTAAGAGGTTCATACATATGATAACGGGTTACTGTAGGCACCGCAACCATTTAAATAAAATTGGCAAAGCGGATAAAGGACGCTTCTGTAGATTAGAGAAAGAAACTTCAGTGCATCCACTACGTGAATGCATGGCTATCAGCAAAAGATACAAACTCCTGGGCATGTACGTTCTCTCACCTGAGATCTTTGTTACCCTAAGTCCAGGAACTCTGAGACGTAAAGGGGGTGCAATAGAACCACTGGGGTCGCAGTACATCTTTACACCCATCTGAGAACTCAATGATTTTAGGAAGCCGTTTAAGGAAATTGCTCTAATATAACAATAAAAACTTTTTATCATAATAATCCTTGTGAAAAATCATATAGAATCGTCATCGGCTAAATCAGTATGTATGTAGGTAGAATTTGTTGCCATTCCGACACAACTAGCCCGTTGTCAGTCCTCTACTCTACTGTATCCTCTTTGAACCAACCTGTCGATTTAATAAACGAATTAATCTTATTTATTCTGATTTCTGCAATTTCAGTGATATTCCTAAATCAGTCAACATATATATAATTCATTACAAGATGCGCGAGATCCTTCAATTGAGCCGAATTATCTGTCGTTTGAAACCATTTATGTGTATTCCCAAATTTACAAAACGAACTTTTTATGTGGTTTGAAACCGAACTAAGAAAAATTCGCAAAATGGGTTTTAAATTGAAATAATTAGTTTTAAATGATTATTTCATATTTTTTGATTCAATTTATGGCAAAAATAAGCCGAATTTTTATATGAACCAGGGTTTGTCTTCCTTAAATAGTTCATGTCTTACATAAAAAAGGAGCCTTGTAATAGGAGTTCGTAGCCATGATAGGGAAATATGGACAGATGGGGCAAGTAAAATATGAGAAATTGAGAATAGGCAAAATCGAATTTTGCTTAAGTGGGGTCATAGTTGATGGGGATATATGGATAGATGACGACATTAAAAAAATGTGAAATTGGGAACACGCCAAATCGAACATGTACAAAATTGTTCGCTTTTCATGGCCAAATATTTCACATTTTCCAACTCTTATGTCAAATGCCGCATGCTGTGTCCATCAAGAGAGATTGGGTTTTTTTTTTGGATAACCTATACATTTAGGAAAGGGTAATAAAATTTTACGAAGTTCTCGTGACAAGGCGATGAAAGCTACAGCCAGGAATACAAAAATAAAAAATATTGTACTATATTAATTTCGGTCGCTGGCTTATTATGTCGAAAATATTTAAGTTTCCCCCTTAGTTTATTTATGTTCTCAAATCGCTAAAAACCATGTCTTTTGGTTAGCCCACACTGTTCAAAGGAACTTGGAATATTATTTTTTTTTTGCTCTAGCACATCCCACGGTTGATCCGATTACAGACCATACGCACTTTTCTTCGAATGACTTGCTTAAAGAGAATATCATATGAGGCTTATGGCCTCTAAGACGCTTCAAACTTTTTGACAAAGTAAATATGCTCTTTTTGGGAAGCATCTTCCACAAACAAAAAACAAGAATCCCCCCAAAAAAAGCAAAAAAAAAACCAAGCAAATGCAAAAGTTTTAAAAGATCTGATAAAGAAAGTGCAGCCTGACAGCAGCTTGGCAGACAGTTTAGGCAACGCATTGACTGGCATTGAAAGCAATTACAATTACTTGCCACAGCATCAACAAACCAGCCAACAGCTCCGACCCGAACATGACAGCCAAGCCACCGGCTCCTCCTAACCATTATAAGCTGCACCTATATCGTATATAGGCTCCATCCCAGCACGGATGTGCCCGCACGACATCCATTCATTTGTTTTGCTTAGCGGCGATGACGTTGATTCCGGAGTGCCGAACCACCCACCCAATTTCAATGCGATACGGTAATTTCCCAGAGCGTTGGCAGGCGCATGACTTTTTAATAAATATTAAACAGTGCGTCAAAAAATAAAGTATACGTGCGGATACAAAACAAAAGCCATGGCTATGGCCAACAACAACGGCAACAACAACAACAACAACTACGACAAAAGCCCAAACAGAAAAGAAAGGAAAAAATGAAAATCAAATTGCGATAATAAAATATTGAATAAGAATTGTTTTGTTGACGGTTTGTAGCTTGTAGCGAAAGTTTCGGTTCGGGATTTTGACAAATGTGGTACATTTATTGTTTAGCTTTGTGCTGCCTGGTTGGCGTTCCGTCTCGTCTGCACATCCTGAAGGGACAACAACACACACAAACACACTAGCCAGGGGCATAGTGTACTTTTTGCGTTGGAGGGGAAATGCGACATTTTTCGTCGAAAATTCGTCCTCCCATTAATCACAATATCTTATTATGAAAACATTTATTCGGGCGTGCACAGAATCAGATAAAACTGAACAGTTTTTATATATTTTTTTTGCTGCTTTGTCAAATCTGATTTAATTAATAATTAAAAAAAAAAACGTGGAAATTGCAATATGTCATAATATTTTTGTGTTCTACAATTCTTTCTTCAAAACTGATCTGGATACTACTCTGCTCTTTGCCTTATAAATTATATCAAAGGAGCAACTAGCAGAAACATCCAAGAAAAGTTAAAGATAATCCTAATAATTACCACATTCGCACCAACGAAGAGCTACGGGAGATATTTAACGACAAAAGTAAGGTTGAAAAACAAAACTGCTTCAATCAACCTGATGGAAGAAGAGTAGTTGGGTGATCTAAGATGAAAAAATAAAACTTCCCAAACTGGGAGGATGCTGCCAATCTTGTATATAAAATTCTCGTGTCACAATGTTACTTACCATACTCTTCCGAAACGGCTGACCGATTCTCATGAAATTTTTTGTGCCTATTGGGCAGGTCTGAGAATCGGCCAACATCTATTTATCATACCCCTAAGTAATAAGGGTTTGGTTTTTTGTTTAATTTTTGGACAATTTTAAATAGTGTGGCATTGTGTACATTGTCAGATTAACTAATATTTTGTAGTTAATTGTTTTTGTCATTTATAAAAGAAACTTATGTTTCACATGTTACGGGTGTTCTTATGAACGTGTCGTTGAATGTCAAATCTGACTTTTGCTAGTGTTAGACGTTGTCAATACGAAGGTTTTTTGGAAGAAATGCAATGAATCAAATTAATTATTCGACTAATAATGTTGCAAGTTTGAACCAAGCTGCGAACTAAACTAAAAATCTTATATTTTTCCAGATAAGCTAACTAGAGAATCTTCCGATGATTATTCACTTTAAGAGTATTCAAAAAGTTTGGGCAGGACAACGTCTGCAATATATAATATTGGAGAAATATTGTTGGAAAGGTCAAAGCTGAGTTATAGTTGCAGCGCCAAGGATGATGATGCTACATTTGCTGGCAATCGAACAAAAATAGCGTCATTGGAATGTTTTCTTCATGCGTTTGGCGATGTTTTGTAAAAATAAACTTCTGTTTTTCCGTCGATTCATAACAAGGGGTCCATTTCATTATATCTGAGAAAAAGGAACAGTCAAAGCAGTGAACCTATCAAGGAGAGTTGGCACCAAAGAAAGCGAAGACAATACGATCTGTTGACAAAGTCATAGATTCCATTTTTTGTGGAGCGGGCGTTCCAAATTGAAAAACTATTAATATTTAACTCAACGATAGTAGATAGCGATTGAATCAAGTATTTTGGGATAAAGAAAGCTTAAATCCAAAAACTAAAATTGACATAGCCTAGTTAGATTCAACCCCTCCGATTAAATATTGAGCTTAACTACCATGATGCAGAGCGATAAAATTTAACTCTTTGAAAGCCTATTCCTTTTTTTTATATTGGTTTTATATTTCAGTTAGAGCTTCTATAGGGGTAATTCGTTATACCACGTTAACAACAAACTTTTGTGGACGTACAATTTCAGATAATACATCGTATCCAAAGAATAAGATACTGAAAGCTGTCCGCAACATTTCACAGTTCAATACATAGAGCAAAAAACTATTTAAAATTTTCATATTTTTTTTAAGCATGTTCCTTAATATGTCAATCACTTTTTTTATTTTTTACACGTGTTTGTATAAACATATAAATAGTCGATGCGAATATGATTCAAATCAATATGGTGGAACAATGTGAATTAAAAAAAAATGTATAAAAAAAAGGTATTTTATCAAAATATGTTGAAAATTATAATACATAATTTTTGATTATACGATGACGCGTATATGCCGCAATGTCTGAGCTCGGTATCCCTGCGAAGCTGATAAGGCTTTGCAGAATGACGTTAAGTAATTCCTGCAGCTCCGTCAAGGTAGGAAGGGACCTCTCCGAGCCTTTTGATACCTTGTGAGGTTTCAGACAATGCGACCCCTTATCATGCGACCTCTTCAACTTCGTCATGGAGAGCGTTCTGCGGAAGGCCGGCGTACATCGCACTGGCACTATCTTCTGCAATAGTGTCCAGCTCCTTGCGTACGCCGACGACATCGACATCATTGGGCGTACCAAGCGAGATGTCACCGCGGCCTTCAGTGCTATCGAACGGGAGTCTGCGAAAATGGGTCTGGCGGTAAATGAGGGCAAAACGAATGGTGTCGTCAAGTAGGGACGTGCGGCGGCTTGGGTCCCAGATTACGGCCGACAGCTATACTTTCGATGTTGTCAAGGAATTTATCTACCTTGGCACCGCCGTTACCACCGACAACAATGTCAGCCTGGAGATCAAGCGCAGGATAACTCTTGCCAACAGGTGCTATTACGGTCTCAATAGGCAATTGAGTAGTAGAGACCTCTCTCGCGCTACAAACTATCAAAACTATCACTCTACAAGGCAGTCATCCTTCCAGTGCTTCTTTACGGCGCGGAAGCCTGGACCGTGTCGCTAACTGATGCAGCTGCCTTGGGAGTTTTTGAGAGGAAAGTACTGCGCAAGATCTTTGGTCCTATTCGAGTTGGCGATGACTACCGCATCCGCACCAACCAGGAGCTGTATGAGCTCTTCAACGACATGGACGTTGCTCAGCGTATCAACATCCAGCGGATTCGCTGGGTCGGACATGTCGTTAGGATGGACGAGGATGCTCCAGCTAAACGTGTGTTCGATGCGGTAGTCAGCGGCCGTCGGCGGAGAGGACGACCGTGTCTGCGTTGGAAAGACCAAGTGGAAGGGGCCCTGTCTTCGCTCGGTGTGACCAAATGGAGAAGGCGCGCGCAATGCAGAGGCGCCTGGAGAGACGTTTTAAGGCAGGCCGTAACCCGGTAATCGGGTTGTTATGGCCACATAAGAAGAAGAAGATGACTAAATTGATTAATTTTGAAGGTAAATTTAAAAACTTTAAGATTTTTCAACAAACTATTATTTTGTTATTTGCATTTAACTTTAACAATATAATTTTAATACAAATGTTTGGGGTTACATTCAACACAAATACGTTTTTGGAGCATTGTGATGGTACAGATATCCTAAATGTGATTCAAGTTATTTTTTTGCTTTGAAAGTTTACAGAAATTGAAGCCCAAATAAAAGCAATTTACTTTAAACTTTAGTTTAATCTACTACAATAAAAGTTAAATATTAAATTGAAACTCAAATGCAGAAGATACAATAATTCTCTTTTCTACAGCAAAAAGGGCTCTGCACAAAAGTTCACAATTTTCTACAAAAACGTATTTTATGCGCAATTATAAACCTAACTTAATAAAAAAAATATGAATTTTGCTCCGTCGACCAATTTTATTTTATGGGGAAAAAGGAGTTTTTATTTTTAAATAAACTGCATCTTTTATGTTTGCACAAAAAACTTATCTTTTATTGGGTTTGAAACAACCAACTCATTTTAAAATGAATAAAACATTAAAAATTGATATGGGAACCAGGTATAGAAAATTTTCAATGAAGCTGCCTAATACTATAATCTACTTTGTCTAACAAATTGATTTTATATTGTTTAACTTATCACTAACAATAATAATTAATACAATTGTTCTTATGTATTGCAGCCAATGTAAGCTAGCTGAAGTACATAACTGCCAGGCATGGCTAATTAATATAAGCCAGGCTATTGTTTCAACTAAAGGCTTACTAAATAAATATAAATAAATAAATATTTATTGTTCAACAGATTTATGTGTTTACTATTTGGTTTTGAAATTTATCTGCTAGATCTTGTTGTCTGTTATTATGCAGTATTTAAATAATTCCTTGCTAAAGTCGCTTTTAGTTGCACATAAAATTTTTACATCAATTAAATGTTGACTTTAGGATACCCTTACCTTTTTTATAACAAAGCAACCATTTGATATTTAACTTGTAGTCTGCGATACACTTTTGATTTTACAGGAAAAAAAAACTTTAAAAAAAATTTCCTTTTTTGTATCGTTTCTATACAATATTCCGATTAAATGTTGAAGTTATTTATCGAAAGACTTTTCACGCGTTCAAATTATAGAACCATATCTGAAATTTTTTGTCCTGTTATAGTTAAGCAATTTCTTTTATTTTTTAAGAGTTTGTGAAAAATATAATGTAATTGCAAAGAGATCTGTACTTAGCTTAAAAAATCGAATCATACTCAAAAGAATTCTAAAACTTAAATCGATTAAAAGAATATTTACATAAGTTGCATCAGTTTTGTAGCTAAAGTAATAAAGGCGAATGAGAACTTACAAAGCCTATTATTGAATCATGGGACTCTTGAAAATTATTTACGAAAAGATGGTCGTCACTTTTAATTTTAGAGCTGTTTAATGCAACTCTAACTCGCCAAGTGATACTGGAATAATATGTCAAGGCATAACACACTAAGTAAGAACTGCCATCCCAATGGATTGTCCAAAGATCGATGAGCTTGTCATAGCCATAAAATCCCAAAAGAATAAAAATGCTGTTGGGCAGGATAACATCTGACTGGAGTTGCTTGAAGCAGAACTCGAAACCAGCGCACGCTACTTTACCCCATAACAGAAAAATTTAAAATAAACTAAAACTCCTTATGCATCGATCATGTCAACAGCCTCGTATTTATAGGCTTCGCAAGTTCTATTTAAAACAAAGGGTCCTATATAAACTTTTAACACGTCCAGGCGCTCTACACAAATGCAGACTGCGATTATGCACGGTCAGCTTATCGGTGAAAGAATCAAAATACTAGCTGGGCTTAAAGAGTCTGTGTCCTTTCTCCTTTGCTGTTGAATAGATATCTATCTATTTATGTATATTCTGTCGCTCACCGATTACGCAGATGGCATTTGCTTGCTGTCGCATTCTGACGTTCACATGGAAACGAAAATTCAATCAATTCAAAAACCACCAATCGAACACACTATACAAATTTTCATAAATCAGTTTCTTCGAAGAATCCTAAAAATATTATGGCCTAACGTTATCTCAAACGCTGCCTTATAGTGTAGAAAAAAACAAAAGCCAGTGCAGTTGGAGATTCAAAGAAGGAAATGGAACTAGATCGGCCACAAGCTGCGCAGGGGCTGAGGCGATCAAGAACCGTTAGTGAGTGGAACCACCAAGGAAGCTGTAGACGAGGAAGACCAGCTCACACTTAGAGATGACAGCTGACTGGCACAAGAAAGAACTTTCTTCTGTCATCCTTGACTCCCAGTGGATCGCAGGGTCTCGACTATCCTCTTGTAGCGAACTCTATTAGGGGATTTACGGCAGATATCATTCCATGAGTAGCTGGCGGCTTGTAGTTCATGATCAATAGATCTTCTCCATATTTTCACTGGCACTGGCTGAGAGTTCCAACGAAGTGCCTGTCGAGCGAATTTTTCGTTGGATTTTCGAAGGGTATGCCCAATCCGAGATATCTAAAAGCCCTCGTCATTGATGCTGAGTGACGGCCCCGAATTGGCACAGTAGCCGCTAGCCATCGCTTTGGTTTTACTAATATTACTGATTGCATCTATGTTTGCTTGCAGGTGTCTCGGCGAATTGCTTAGAAGGCACACATCTTCAGCATACTCCAGATCTTCAAGTTGGTTGAAGGGTGTCCATTGAATACCGCTTATACCACTTATGAAGAAGAATTGGCGACAGGATACAGCCCTGTCTTAACCGAGTCGTAACGTCAAATGGATTAGATACTTTTCGACATTTGAAATCATTATACATGGGCTTGATTAGCTTAAGGATTTTCGGTGGCATGCTTCGTTTTTCGGGGAGTCTCCAGAGACAGCGTCTGTTCACATTGTCGAATGCTTTAATGATATCGATGAATACTGTCTATATGTGAGACCGGAACTCGTAGCTCTGATCTAAAACTATGCAGACAGTATTTATCAAATCGACAGAAACGGATGAAGGAAATTTGTTGTGGCCCCTTGTTCCACTTTAGAACCTTAGAAAATATATATAAATATCAAGTGGCAAGACATGGACACCATTATTTAGTTTTGGTTTGACGTGAAGTACTAGAAGAGCACAGTAGTCGCCACTTAATATTTTTAAATTTTCTCTCCTTTTATCGTTACCTGGTCAAATAGTGAAATTGAGCGCGTAGTCAAGTAAAAATTAACGTTAAATGCAATTTTGTCCATCTGGTAAATTTACACTAATTTTTTTATTGATGTTGCATACATACACATATTATAGAGGTGCTTACATTTATTCCACGTCATCTAGGGTATTGCCTTTTTTTATTAATTTTGTCAAACATTTTAAACAACACTTTTTTTTTATATAATATATAAAAACGCTCGCATTATGTTCGCCTGAATTCACTGCAAAAAATATGGATTCGATAACTCTTATAATTGAGTTCATGCTTATTTCCTTGATCGCGTAGCCTTGTAATAATGACAATAAACATAACTGCCTGCGATAAAAAGAAAATAACTTCGAACTTGCTATAAATTAGATTTCTGACATTTTATCTCAAATTTGAAAAGTAACAATAGATATCATAGCCGCGTCGTAAGATATTCAATGTCAATGGTAATAAGAATAACAAATAATATTTTTCCCGTAAGTTAATGTTTTTTTTACCACAAAAAAACAAATATTAAAATGCTCTTTCGATTTTTTTCAGATTGGCTTATTCTTTTTTGTGGCAATTACTGACGTTGAGAAATTTGAGTGTGCTACTCGTTCGAGAAGATCTAAAAAATACCAATGGAGCAGCGTCGATCTACACTTACATAGCTATGGCTTAGAGCCGTCAGCTGTTTTACCGAGTTGTTCGGTATACCCTAATCTACAAACACACCCAGCTGCAAAAAAGTACCTCAGTCCATCTATCCTCTCGAAAAAAAACAGTTCGAAAGATCCTGCATTATAATAAGCACAATATTTGTGTTTACTACGTCTTGGCGCTGTTTTATTCTTAAGTTAAATTTTTTCTAAATAGTTTAAAACTGCAAACTTACACAGCAGTGTTTTTCCCATTTTATTTTAATTTTCGTTTACTCAAGCGGGGTGACGATTAACCCCTGAAGGCCCACCACTGACACTAGCATCTACTAGCACACACATACACATACGCACACGCATACATGCGCACGCAGAGAGGAAACATAATTTAATGGCGCTTTACGTACTATTGAATCTCCGGCTCGCGTCTCTCAACGTCTCAGTTCCTGTTGTTCCCCTACCATATAAGATTGGCACATGTTTTGGTTTTGAAAGTTTTGTTGTTTTCGTTATCGTTGTTGTTGTTGTTGTTTTTATTTTACAAAAGAGGCGCAAAGTTGCGTAAATTATTGTTAACGAAGGCGTGTGCGCTGGGCGTTCCAACTGTCGTGTTGTTTCATTTTGTTTTGTTTTGTTTGTTTCGTGTTGTGTTCCTTTCAGTTTCAGTTCAGTACTTATTGAAACGATGCTAGATGAGGGTATGGGCGGGAGTAAGGGTGAGGATAATGGCAATGGTGACTCTGACTGGGCTTTGTGTATTTGAACTTGACAGTGCGTTAAATTGTAAAAGGCCGCGCGCAAATACCGTGCCTACACACACACACACACACACATACACAACAAACATATACACACGCCAACACACATGCCCCTCACAAACACACTCAAACACTGAGCGAAAGTGATTTTACCGAGATTTAACAAAGCTAAGTACAGGCGTCTGTGTTACTTATCGTTATAGTATATAGTATAGATGGAGTGTTTCCAGTGGCTTAGATAGTTTTTTTGCGAATGGGTATATTGTTGCATACTATTCCTTCAGAAGTTTTAGTTTCAATTCATAAAATTAAATTTAAGGCTACATAATAATTGTAATTTTATCCTTTAAGGTTCGTCAATTTTATGTCAGCGATACAACAAAAAGATTAAAACGAAATTATATCCTAGACTTGCAATATTCCGATTAAGTTTATAAAATTTCAAAAACAATCGTTATTAATCTATTGCGACTAATTATGTTTTTCTATTCAAATTGTAATTGCCAACAGTTTACTTAATGCCTATGTGATAGGCATATGTGAACGACCAAGTCCGGACAAGAACATTTAGGAGCATTTGGCGTTCGGCAGCCTTACAACCGAAGACCAAAATAACAACCAATGCTTGCGTCAGAAGTGTGTACGGATCTGGTTTGTTACCACAGCAATTACACAAAAAGTGCAAACCTACTTGAACAGATAGCTCCTGCAGATACCAAGAATCTGGTGGCCAAGAACGATTCGTAACGAACGGTTGTGAGAAATTACTAAGCAAAAACCGATCGACCAACAAATATTGAGGCGAAAGTATTGGAAGGTTGGCTGGGATGCATCCTACGTAAACCTATTGACGAAATGGCATATAGAGCATTGGAACAGATGGCTCCTGCAGATACCAAGAATCTGGTGGCCAAGAACGATTCGTAACGAACGGTTTTGAGAAATTACTAAGCAAAAACCGATCGACCAACAAATATTGAAGCGAAAGTATTGGAAGGTTGGCTGGAATGCATCCTACGTAAACCTATTGACGAAATGGCATATAGAGCATTGAAATGGAACCCCCAGGGCAGAAGGAACCGGGGACGTCCAAAAAGGACATACATGGCGAAGATCAATAAGGAGAGAGACGAACAAATCTGTCAGCGAACTTCGAGCAATAGCGCGAAAATTAAAATAATTGGAACATTTTTGTAGATAGACTAAGTTCTTAAATTTTTATATTTTTGGAATAGGTCATAATAATGTTCGGGCAAGAACATTTAGAAGCGCAGGTAAAATAGAAAAACTAGAATAGCTTTTGGGCATCAAGCGTTTCTTTATTGAAACATACTCACGATTTGTGGTGCCTACGATGCAGTCAAGGCAATGCTTGACATTGTGATACCTATTGTACCTTTTTCTCAAAAAATTGTATTCCTGCATATTTCTTCTACGAACTTTCCAATTGGAATTAATTATTTTTGGTGCGATTCGATATTTATAGTAATAACTTCCGGAAAATTTTAGCAATTTGGATGAAAATTTAATGTTACTCAAAGAAGTTATTTAAAGCATGTGGGGTAAGTTTCAAGTTCTTATGTTGAGGGTTATAGAAAAAAACACGATAAATCGATTGCAGGAGGCGGGACAGATACGATAAAATTTGGATGTGGGTGTGTTTATTGTGGACAGCAATAAGTAAGCTATTCATAGACAACATATTTAATTATTTATAGAGGTTTATAGTGAATAACTATTTAATAAATTTACTTATTGGCTTAAGAAAGATTGTAAATAAAGGGTTTTTCAATAAGAGCGCTATAAAAGAGTTTTTTTTTAAATAAAACAAAAACGATTTTGAATATCAATGAAATTCTTTATTCCTGTGAAAGTACATTCGATGCCATGTATGGAACTCGATTTCTTTTGCATGTCCACCACGGGCACACTTGCAGCAGTCCAGACGCTGAACCCAATTTTCGACGGCTTTCATGCATAAATCGGCCGATACTGCTACAATTTCACTTTCGATTTTCGTACGAACTTCATCAATCGTCGCTGGCTAGTTGGCATAGACCATAGACTTGACGTAGCCCCACAGGAAATAGTCTAACGGCGTCAAATCGCACGGCCGAGGAGGCCAATTGACTGGACCATTTCGTGAGATAACACGTTTACCAAACCTGGTTTTCAATAAATCGATTGTGACATTCGCTGTGTGGCCTGTGGCGCCGTCCTGTTGAAACCACATATTGTCCAAGTCCATATCATCAAATTCGGGCCAAAAATATTCGGTTATCATTGAGCGGTAGCGATTCCCAATCACAGTAACATGCCGGTCTTGATCAACACGGAAGAAGAACAGCCCAATGACGCCGCCGGCACATAAACCGTAATTTTTTCGGGATGCAATGGTGACCCATGGAGTACGTGTGGATTGCTGCCAGACCAATAACGCATATTTTGCTTATTGACGAGGCCATTCAGCCAGAAATGAGCCTCATCGCTGAAGATGATTTTTCAATAAAAATCCGGATCATTTTCAAGTTGTTGCTAAGCCCAATTCACGAACATATGGCGCTTCTGGTGGTCAAGCGGCTTTAGTTCTTGCGTCAATTTGATATTGTAAGGATGTAGGCCAAGATCTTTTTGCAAAATTCGCCACAACGACATCACAGAGATGCCCAGAGCTTGAGAACGACGTGTGAGAGACTGATTTGGGTCTTCCTCAATTAATGCGCTAGCGGCAGCAATATTTGTCTCACTGGCACGGGAACATTTTGTACTGTGTCTGTGGATTCAAATTTTTCCACAAGACGCTCAATTGTTGATCTGGCAGGACAATTATGACGACCATAAATTGGACGTAGCGCTCTTAAAGTTGAGATCCACTCACTCCGAATTTCGGTAGTAAATTTTAATAATTTCGACTCGTTGGATCGTGATGCAATGACAAACCTTACTGAATATATATATGCAAGAGAACGGGAAAACATATGACGTCGTTTGCTGTCCTTATCGGTCTACTTTTGTAGCGTCCCTATTGAAAAACCCAATAATGGCAGCCTAATGCTCAACTCAAACCCGTCTGCGTGAAGAATTAAAATTTAACCGTCAAAATGTATTTCATTTTGCTTAAATGACAATATTACACAGAACTATAATTTTCACATAATCAATTATATTATGTTAAAAAATTTGAAATAATCTTATCTATATTCACTATTAGTAGTTCAAATAAGCCTAAGATCTATAAGACTTGTTAAAGACAGTTGCCAAAAAACTAACTATAATTCACTATTCTTTTATTTAAGTATAACTTAACAATCTCTGTTATATAAACTATTTGGAAAATGGCAAGCAAAAAAAGCTAGATTAATCGGTCAGCTCTTGTAAAAATACATTTTAATTTATTTTTGTTGAGTCATAGGATGAGTTCTATCTAACCTCAAAGACCCCTCTATCTATGCCACTGCTGTGTGTGTGTGTGTGTGTGACTGTCTGTGTGTGTTTGTGTAGTTGGTTAAGCCACTCTGAATCATTCTGAGGACAAAAATATAATGAAAGGGAAAAAAAGCAGAGCGCATACTCAACGATAACTAATTTTAATGCGGCATTTAATTAACTAAGCACGTGTGCCATGTGCCATATACCTGCCTTTGGTTTCTTTTTCAGTTGCTGCTTCCGTTTCCATTCCAGTTTCTGTTTCCGATTCTGTTTCTGTTTCTGTTTCGACTTTCGATTCTGCTTTCCATGCTGTTTACAGTGCCAACGCTTGCCAAAGTGATTGCAAACATGGCCTGCACTTGTTCATGAATATTTATGAGTGTCTCTGTGTGTGCGTATCTGTGAGTGTATGTGTGTCCCTCGCTCCCTCTCTCTCTCACAAAATCTCTATATATATGCATATGTATGCATGCGTGTGTGGTTTAGCTATCAACTTCTTTATATATGTATGTGAAGGCAGCCACGAAGCTTGCCGTGATTAAGACTAAACGCACTTGGAATATCCAAGAATTTGTCTTTGTTTTAATTAAATATGCATCACCTTAAGCATCTTTAAATAGAGTCAAAGTCATCTAAAAGGACAATAAGTTGGCGTCACAAACCGTTAATAACAACGCAAGACTGGAGTTTCCTTTTTGTATATTTATAACGAAGCTTTTTGATAATAACTTTAGGGCTTTCTTTAACTTTGCCCACTAAAAGTGGCAAAAACAATATTTAATATTATCTGCACATAATATACATATTTCATTTATATAAATACTTTCATAATTTATGACTACCGCGCGTAATTTATTTTTATATGAAAATTTTGTTATTTATGAAAACCGCGTAAGACTGAAAAAGGTTCTGAATTTATCACCCCTATATTGGTTCCCACATCCTCAAAACTTTTGCGAATGTATTCACACACAAATAGCAGGAGAGTGCTTTTTTGCGGTTGTGGAAAAGGAAAACGGGGCGTATGTAATTTTATCTACTTTAGCCAAATGTAGCATTCAATCTATACATATATCAATTTCTCATAATTCATTTTTATGCAGCTCGAAGGGCATCTTAACTTTTTTTAAAAGTTTGTGACGCAGTGGGTACGTTGGTGTTAGGAACTGGACTTTATATTAAGTGCATAACATTTTCTTAACAAAATAATAATAATCCAATTTTGTTTCAGTTTGTCGCTTTTAAAATTTTTGCCGATGAAAATGGAAAGTCTATTTTTAGTCGTAGGTATAAAAATCACTTCACTGTTTATAACTTTTTTTTTTTAACCGACTTTACAAGTCTTTTTTAATTCGTTAGAAACTACGTTTGTGTTAGTTTAAGTTACATTTAATTTTTGCAACCAAGAAAGCAAAAAAAAAGTTCAGTTACTAAAAAACCTAGCAAAGTCCGTTAACTTCCACAATAATTTAAATCAACTAATTTTTTCATTATTTATCTAATTTGGTAGACATGGTTTATATATCGGACAACAACCATTTTCATTAATTAGAAAACCGCCGTTTATTCTCACGATTTGAGGCTTTATTGTAAAAAACTCGTTACATACTCATTCTTCAAAATAATTTTGATTGTTAGCCACAACTTTTTCCCATCTTCTTGGGAGCTTCTGAATTCCTCGTCGGAAAAAATGTTCTTCTTTTGACGCGATCCTCGAATCGATCCAATTTTTGGCTTCTTCGAAAAAACGAAAGTGCTGTTCGGCCAGGTCAAGTGCCATCAATCGGAATAAGTAAAAATCAGAAGGGACGATGTCAGGAGAGTCCGTCGGATGGGGTAGGATGTCCCATTTCAAAGTTTCCAGGTATGTTTTCACTACCTTGGAAACATGTGGCCGAGCGTTGTCATGTAGAAGTATGACCTTATCGTGCCTTTCCGAATATTGCGGGCGTTTTTGCTTCAACGCTCGACAGAGGCTCCTGTAATGGTTTCGTCTGGATGCAAGAGTTCATAGTACACTAGACGAGCTGGTCCCACCAAATATAGACCATCAGCTTCGAGCAATAAATGTTCAGTTTCGCTGTTGAAGTTGTTGCATGGCCGGGAAGGCCCCACGATTTTGTTAGTGTAGCAACTTTTCATCGCCGGTCAGGATTTGATGCAAAAAACTCTTTCTATTTTGCCGTTGGAGGAGTTATTCGCACATGCAAAAGCGCTGTTCGATGTCCCTCTGCTTCAACACGTACGGCACCCAATGTCCCAGTTTCTGAATCATTCCTTAAGCTATTTAGGCGATGAGAAACGGCTTGCTGAGTCATGCTCAATTTTTTTGCAAGTTCGCCTTGCAACCTATGGGAAAACGGCAGTTTCGTCGAATTTTTATACCATGTACCGTATGGTAAAAAGGGTATATTAAGTTTGTGCAAGCCGAAAATGTATGTAACATATAGAAGGAGTCGTCGGATACACCCCAAAGTTACCTAAATCAGGGTGAATAGAGAAGTCGATATACCCATGTCCGTCCGTCTGTCCGTTTGAAAGCCTAGATCTCAGAGATGGTAAGAGCTAGAGTAACCAAACTTTCACATTAGATCCCATATTATTCCATAGGAGACAAGTTTATTTTATTTTTTTGATATCGGGGATAAATTATATAGCTCCCATATGGGTGTTTGAGACGACCTCGACAAAAAAAAGGTTTGAAAAGGATAATTCGTTTGTTCATAAAGATATCATAACCAAATTTGGTATTTAGTTTTTTATAGTTCCCAAGTACTGTACCAAATTTGACAAAAATAAGCTATATCATATAGCTCCCATAGGACCGATCGGCCAAAATAACTTTTTTTATCCAAAATTCGCTATATTTAATTTTTATCTTTAGGTAACCAGATTTGGCATTCAGAAGTTTTTTAGAGTACCTAAACATTGTACCACAATAAAGAATAAAATCGGTTGACTATTTCATATAGCTCCCATAGGGCCGTTCTTTCAAAAAATTGATTTTTGAGCAAAATTTGTTGCGTTTCGTTTGTTTATGAAGATATTCAAATCAAATTTAATTTTCGTAAGTTTTTTATAGTTCCTAAGCAACAGTGCTTAGGAACTATAAAAAACTTACGAAAATTATGGAGCTATATGATATAGTCAACCGATTTTGATTAAATTTAGTCTGTACTAAATTTAATCAAAATCGGTTGACTATATCATATAGCTCCCATAGGACGAATTGGTCCAAAAAACGTTTTTTATTCAAAATCCGATGTGTTTCATTTGTTTGTAAAGATATTTGAATTATATTCAGCATTCAGATCTTTTTTAAGGTATTTAAACACTGTGTCAAATATTATTTAAATCGGTTGACTATATCATATAGCTCCCATAGAAACGATTGGTCAACAAAAAAATTTGTTTCTAAAAAATTCTTCTGTTTTTGGTTTTTTGTGAAGGAACCGGATTTTATTGCAAGCTAGTGGTACTGGGTATCCCAAAGTCGTCCGCGCCTGACTTTACGTACGCCATTTTTTTATAAAACCTGTGTGAAAAAGTTTTTCGTTTCGTACAGATAATTCTCAAGGATTTCGTTTTGAAACATTATAATTTTTTTATTGATATTTTTGACAATATTTTTGTAATAAAACTAAATAGTCATAATCATAATATGACCGTGTGTAATACATTTTTTTGGGAATTTGCTTGGATGCTGAGAGATTTAAAATAAAATAATTTTTTTCTCAGATTCTGGGAAGTGTAACTAATACGAATTAAGCTGAAATATTATTTTTACGATAAAAAGACAATTTTTTATATTTATTTAATACATTTTGTTGGAAATTTGCTTTGACATATTCGTGGTATGTTTTGCTAAGGGATCAAAAATAATAAGTGTTTTTTTGCCATATTCTAAGAAATGTGACAAATACGAATTCGTGGTATGTTACGCTGAGAACTCAAACACTAAATAATTTTTTTGTCATATTCCAATAAATGTGGCAAATATGAATTCGTGGTACGCTATGCTGAGAGATCGAAAATAAAATAACTTTTTTGTCATATTCTACGAAATATAAAAAATACGAATTAAATTTAAATATTTATTCTATGATTAAAGGACAAGCTTAATTTATGAAATTGACTGCACTCTCAAAGCCTGTAGAAAAGCTATATTTATGACAGTGTTTTCAAACTAATGACAATATGTCAATAGGCTGACAAAATTGTTCCCTATACATACTATAATAAGCTTGAAAGTATCGAGTCATACTATCGTATTATAAAATTTACAACTATACTTTTAAAGGATGATAAATTATTATTAATGGCCAATATGTCGGAAATTAACTCTTTTTTTTTTACTTGACAGATTGCAAATAGAAAAAAAAAATTTATATTCCAAATATGACAAATACAAATTGTTTTTCAGTATTTTTTCGACTAAATAATTGAGTCATGATATGACAATATTGTGAAATTTATTACTATAGGTGGACAATATTATGTCTGCATTATGTACATGTCAAATTTGGCCTCATATAGCATGTAATATGAAGCTGGAAAAAAGCACTATGACGATGTGACAACTCCGGAGAGTAAAATCGTTTAATGTAAGTTGTGGGTTGACTAAAGCAAAGACGTTTGCAAAAAAGCCCTAAAAAAATTACACTCTTAATATTTAGCCAAGTCACATCTTAAAATATTAAATACAAATTATACCAATATTCACTTGCAATATTCACCGGACACTGACTTGATGGAGGATGTTAGGTAGTCCAGAGTTGGTATCATAGCTATACCCCTATTTACCGAAATAAAACGTCCTTTTAGTTCTTAGCTACTTAACAGGGCAGGAATAGGAAGTCTAAAGTTGCGGAGATAGTTAAAAAATTGTTTATTTATTGGGTTGAAAGTTTTTCTAAAGCAGAGCACATGAATCCATTGACGCCTTGGTACATCCGACACTGTTCTCTACAAATGTATTATTTTATGAGTACGTTGTTTGCTTTGAATGGATCACTTCCGATGCATTTTGCACCTGTACTATTTTTAATTTCTGGAGTGTTCCATTTGTGCTCCCAGCAAGCAAAAAGCTTATAACCAGTAAATTTCCAAACATTTTCAAAATTGAAACAAATTTTTGGTTAGGCTAGTTCCATCAGAATTGTGTTCCATCGAAAAGATGGTTGGTCACGGTCAACCAAAGTTGTCAGTAGCCAAAGTTATGCATCACAATTTATGATAATTTTGTTTATGATACAGACATTCATCTAGATCAGCCAGTAATATTACTCACAATTCCCACAAACTAAAACATTAAACTAAAAACTATGCACACAAGACCAATGATTGAAGAGACTTGTATGCCCGACGGCGGCACATAGTAGTAGACACAGCCATTTCCACATCCCTTTGTGATTCTTTTGAGCTGACATTAATGACCGGCAATAAAAGGCGTGCTTAAGGCGAGCTTCAACTACTGAAACAAAGACAGATGAAGAAAGTAGCGACATGCCTCCTGGCAACGGACGGCGGTAGGGGGTAGCTGCTGCTGTGTGCCTGCCAAGCGTTACACAACAAACACGGCCAACAATTAATGTCAAAGTCAATATGCCTTATCGGGCCGTAAAATGTAAAGGGTATTATAATAAAATAAATAACGCAAAAATCAGCAGCGCTAAAATTAAATCGAACATCAACAATCTGTGGAGAACAAGCAGCCAGGCAGGCAGTAAGCCGGGTGGGTAGTCAGGCTGGTAACCGCCAAGAGCCATGGCCACAACGCCAAGGAGTAGGCCAAGCGGCAACAATCAGCGGTACGAGCTGGGTTGGCTCGTGACCGGGCAGGGGTACGCATTACTGAGGCAAGGGAATCAAACGAAATCAACGAGCCATCCAGCAACTTGGTTATCCAGCCCGCCGCCGCCGTCGTCTTCATCGTCGCCGTCTCTGTTAAGCGCCAGCAGCGCTTTTTTGGAGTGCAGCTCGTTAGGCACGAACGAGCTTATGGCAAGAGAACGGGACAGACAAACAGACAGACAGACAGGCAGCGACAGCAAGTTGGAGAGATGAAGAGAGATGTAGAGCTGGAAGACAAGCAGACAACCAGCAAGGACATAAATAGCAATGGCAGCCAACGTGGGCACAAAGTGTTGCTGGTTTGCAGCTGTATTGCTGTTGCTCTTGCCCAGCTTTGGGTAAGGGCATGGTTACGAGGAACGTGAGTTTGTCCGTGCTGGTGTTGATGTTCGTATTCGTGTCGACACTTGCCAGCAGTGCCTGGCTCCGGGGGCGTGAACGGTATGGTTGGTGGCATTTTAAATGCCAATTTCAAGCGCTGCACTTGCCACGTTGTCGTCGTCGTCGCCATCGCCATCGTATTCAACCTCGTGCCCATTGCGCTTGTTGTCGCCTAGTTAGTTGTGCCCGTAGCCGGCGTCCGACCCCCATCATCCGGCGCACACTATCTGCTGAGCACTTTGTTTGTTGCCGCCAACGATGTCGCCGGTTGTCGGGATGTCGACCCCAATTCCAGCAGCTCTCACTTCTTGTCAGGCTAATATTGATACAACTTTGTGGTTCACTGCCGTCGTTCGGCTGCGTGGCACAACATTTTTCGAGACTTTTGATTTTTAATATATCGTCCTCGCGTATCTCCTGCATATGCAAACAAGGCTAGCTGAAAACCGCGCAGCTGCGTCCACAACAGGTAAATAATCTGCGAACCCAAAAAACAAAAAAAAAAACCATCCCAACTCTCCTTAGTCCCGGAGCACGAATTGCGATAAACGCTGACAGCTGAACATAATTCAAGGCAACTCACGTAAATTTTTAAGTTTCGTCATTAAGATTATTGGACTAAGAAAAATTTGGTTAGCACATGAACTGAATTTTTCATTGGCTTTATTGGCCGTAGTCAGTCGACTATATAGTATACTAGGTGAACGAACCCCCTACAGTTTCATAGACCTGACCTTTTGTCTGCTTCACCACACACAAACACACACACACGTAAAAGTTTTGTGTGTGTAAGCAAATTGCCCAATTTTTTCAGACCGTACAAGTTTTTCTGGGGTTATCAACGCATTATCTGCTCAAAGGAGTGCAGTTTGAAATTGTTATAGCCAAAAGAGAAACAGGCAACGGCAATGAGGCAACAATAACACAAAGAAACCCAGCCTCAAATGTAAAAGAAACAAAAAGCAAGGAAACAAAATTTGTAAATAAGTCAGAGCGGTGTTCGAAGACGGAATACCCTGCATAAATTGTGGAGCTTTTTTGGATATAGGAGAAATTCTTTAGGCATTTTCATATGGTCTGTACCTAACCTCTCAATTCTCGACTGTGAACCAAGCTATTACTGGACACTAGCTGGTGGGAATCCCCACATCCAGGCTAAAGGCACCTCATCGCAATTTCTGCAGAAGCACCGACGATAAGAAGGATTTAGAAACGGTGGAGCACCTTTTCTGTTACTCTCCTGGACTGTGCAAAACCAGGTTCCGTTTTCTTAAATCGTGTTTTCTTACTGTCTTATCTGAGCTCTCAGTGACGATAAGGAGGATTTAGAAACGGTGGAGCACCTTATCTGTTACTCTCCTGGACTGTGCAAAACCAGGTTCCGTTTTCTCAAATCGTGTTTCCTTACTGTCTTATCTGAGCTCTCAGAAAAGTGTCCAAGAAGCCTCTCGAGGTTTATTCAGGCCACCGGATGGACGTAACTTTAAGGTCCTATAGGGGAGGGGTGGAGTAAGGTCAACCCAGCGGTATCACAACGGGCCAATTCCTTGACATAATTGAGTTGGGACACAAAGCCCCAACTAGTACACTAACCTTCCTCACTTTTAACTACTCCTTCTAGAGATGATTACGTATACGCAGTTAATCCAAAGTAAGGTCTTGCGATATAGTACTGTATAATCGTGATAAAATCTACCTTGCAACAGACCTGAGACTAGTAACCATAGACTTAGAAGATAACAGCCATACTAGGCGTACCGCTTTGTCTACGTCACCAGAATAGGTTTTCGGAAGGGCTCTTTAATACCAATTCTGCAAGGGCTGCAAAGGTAGTCCTTTTTGATGCTTTTAGCTTCTTGCAAACGAAGTCCCTGATGAGATTGGAGCTCTGGTGGTCAGAGCCTACTTAGCACTGTTTAGTAGATCTATTTAACGACTAGAGAAGAACAACACCTGACCTATCAGAATTAGTTCTCTGCGAATGTTTGAATTTCGGATGAACCAAACTCCCTTATGGAGACTGGTTTTATAAGATAGGTGGTCTCTTATGTTCTCCTAGCTCTGGTGACCAGAGCCCACTTAGCACTGTTTAGTGGATCTATTTACCGACTAAAGAAGAGCGACACCTTCAGCAGCAGAACTAGTTCTCTCTGAAGCGTTGAATTTCGGATGAACCAATAGCATCCTGCAATCAGCCGCTGGACCACTTCGCTAGGGTTTCTTTATGTTCATATAGACACAACAAACTGCCTTCTTCGACCTGTTACATAACTAACACCAATCTTTAATAGACTTAAGCAACAATGGTTACAGAGTATTTAAAAAAAGGAAACGAAAGTAAAGTAAAAGTAAAAAAAAGGCAAGCAAAGTGGAAAAAGCAAGCGCTGAAAGTATCTGTTGGTAGTTACTTCAGCAGACTTATGGGCAGGGGAGGTGCGGCTGCAAAGCAATAATCTAACATTTCAGCACATTTTACAGTTCACTGAATTAAATAAAGAAACTTTGAGCGCACACATACGCACACAATTTAACACACACACACACACATAGATAAAAACCGGCACACAAATATTTAAACCCAAATGCATAAAACGCGAAGGACGTCCGCCGTCTACGGGGCGTATACATATATTGTATATTTATGTATAACTCTCTATGTGTATGTATCTTTCATTTTAGTCTCTCGTCTAAGCTATATGTGTGTGTGTGTGTATGACTATATGAGTGTATCCACAAACGCAAACGGGACAGTTGCTGCTGCTCAAGCAACTACAGTAAACCCCAACCCAAACCCAAGCAACCCCACAACCCTAGCTAACCGACTAGCCCGACTGACTGACTAGCTGACTGACTGACTGCCAAGTAAAGCAATTTTTATGGAAAATGCTACGAAAATGCCACGTTATGGGACCCAAGCTGCGCGCTACAAGCTACCTAAACCTAGCGACCCATTGGGTGGTGCCCAGGATCTTCCAACACAACAGCTGAGGCAAGCGCACACAATGCGTGCCGCTACAGCAAAAAAAAAAAAAAAAGGAAAAGCTGAAAGAAAAACGCTGAGCTAACGATGTGTGATTTTTCTGTATGGCTGGCACGACAATTGGGCTGCTTGGGTGCACGAACCCAGAGCACGAAAAAAAAATACATGTATATATATTATAATAAATGAAAGTGTTGGAGCACTAGATATGGGCGTACCGGGCGGCGGTGAGGGCAACAGCGTGTAATAATATTCAAGTACGCAAAGTTTAATCTCTAAAAATGCTTAGGCTAAAAAAAAAAGCAAGCCTGCCAAAATGTCTAAACCGAAACCTAACAAAAAATATACATAAAAAAATTTCAAATAAAAATAATAAAAAAAAGCAGAGGCAACAAAAAAAACGGACTGGTAATTTACGTTTAAAGCCTGCGAAATTATTCAAATTAAAATTGTATGTATTCTAATACGTTGCCCGGCCGACGACACCGAAGCCGCCGCCTCCGTCACCTACAGCTGGCAGCTGCGTCCAGACCCTGACGTCAGATGAAATACCACGAACCAACACTGGAACCACCAAAACAAACGGCATCCTCTACAACTCGGTCCGGTGTGCTGTGTGCTAAATTAGCTGGGACACTTAATTTCTGTTGACGCGCGCATTTTTCTATGGAAATTAACGCTAAATAATTTTTGAATTTCATACCAGGCGAATCCTTGAAAACGCCAGAGTCCCAGAGCCCTCACAGCAGCACCAGCAGCAGCAGCAGCACCAGCCAATGCTACGTCCATTAATGTGAGGCGGCAATTAGGCCCGGGGTGTTTGAATTAGTTTCGTGTTTTAATGAGTTTCATAACTTTTTGGTTCCCTTGTAAATTTGAAGCAGTAGTAGTAGCAGAACACGCGGAAGAAAACGCGTATGGGTTGTGTGTAACTTTATCCCCCATGGGATTATTTCTGGCTGCAGCCAGCAACGTAATGATTGTTACGCGTTTTTCAAATTTAACGGAAGTGCTCAACCATAGCCAAACTGGGCCATAAACCACTTGACTCCGGTCTGTTTACAATACACAATAGTTTAAGGCGCTGTGCTGCTAAACTGGAAAATTTCTTTTGATGTACACTTTATGGGTCTCAAATTACGGGGATGGTGGTTTTAGGCTGAAATACTAGTATTGATTACACTAGCTAACAAATGTAGTCATTACCGTAGTAAGCTAAAATACATTTTTCGATTTTTCAATTAAAAAATCTACTTAAAACAAATATCTGTCTGGTTGATTTTACTAAACTGTAGACAATTAGGCACAGGTGTACAAATACCAATCATTTCCGAAGTAAGTTGCTGCGATTTTTCAAAATGTATCAAAATCCGTTAAATAGTTTTGAACTTCATATTTTTTAGCCACAAATTTTACTACGAAAATGATTAAAATATGTTTAGGGTACCAACCTTTTTTTGAATTTGTAAAATAGTGTTATTTTTAAGCAGAATTTACTTAATTCGTTTCCAAAAAAAATCTTCTTTCAGTGTTTTTTTTTACAAGGGATTTTGCCCTTTACGGAAAATAAAAGAAATGAAAGTGGAGGATGAAAGTGCTCATTAAGCATAGTAAATTCTAAGTTTTAAGCAGCGGCAAATTTATTACATGTCCTAGTTCTAAATAAAAATTACGCATACGTAATGTAAACGGACTGTAAAGATAAAGTAGGAGAAAGTACGCACAATGTAACACATATATATCAGATCTGTTAACATACAGCGCCTGCTGATGTTAACTCGCTCACCATGTTAATTAACGCTAAGCTAGGCTTGTGTACTGGGTTGATAGTGCAACCAATCTGAGAGATGCAGAGAGTCATTCTGGTTAATTACCTGTATTCAATGCAACCGTACAAGTATGTACGTAACAATTAATACGAAAAGTGTTGAGTCTTGTCAGACATCTCGCCACCTGTTCGTCGACTACAATGCAGCTTTCGATCAGCGCCAATCAGGGATCGCGTTGTATGCTGCTAGTGTCTGAGCTCGGTATCCCAAATGGCCCGAAGCTGAATAAGGCCTTGCAGAATCGACGTCTGAGTGAATTCCTGCAGCCATCGCGTCAACGATAGGAAGTTCGGAACGTCGTCTCTCGAGCCATTCTCGATACACTTGCGAGGTTTGCGAGACAAGTGCCGAGCCCTGTATCATGCGACCATGGTCTGTCACCGAAACGTTCGTCTGCCCATGGCTTCAGAGCGTTCTGCGGAAGACTGGCCCGATAACATTGCGCACTGGCACTTGACGTCAGGTTCGATGAACACGAGTGTCCAGCGTCCATCTGCGGTTACAGCGGCCCGAACCATTATCTGTAGCAAGTGCATCCTGGTGGCCAATCGATGACTCAAGCGAGATGTCACCGCGGCCTTCAAGTAAGCCCTATCGATACGGGAGTCTGCGAATTGCTCAATTGTAAAGGTTTTCTCGGCAGGTAACATGATGTTCGGCAATTAACCGAAGCATACTGCTTCGCTCGCTCAAGTAGGGACGTGCGGCGGCTTCGGTCCCAGATTACGTACCTTTTGACCTTGAGCTCATACTTTCGATCTATGTGAAGGAATGTTACGGTCAGATACCTTCGGTTCACTCGCCGTTACCACCGACAACGATGTCAGCCTGGAGATCAAGTCGCAGAATAACTCTTGAACCAACTCAGGCGACTATTTCGGTCTCAATAGGCCAACTCATGACGTAGGAGAGACGCGCGACAAAACTATCACTCTAACAAGGCACGGTGCGATCCTTCCAGTGCTTCATTTACGCGCGGAAGCCTGGACCGTGTCGCTAACTGATGCAGCTGCCTTGTGAAGTTTTCGAGAGGAAATGTACTGCGACTACACGATACGTTTGAGATCCTATTACTGATGTTGTGCGATGAGTACTGCATCCGCACCAACCAGGAGCTGTCATGAGCTCTTCAACGACATGGACGTTGCTCAGTGTATCTAACATCCAGACGGCTTCGCTGGCTCGGACATGTCGTTAGGATGGACGAGGATGCTCCAGCTAAACGTCGTGTGTCGGATGCGGTAAGTACAGCGGCACGTCTGAGCGGAGAGAGACGACTCGGTGTCATGCGTTCAGCGAAAGACACAAGTGGAAGGGGCACCTAAAGTCTTGTAGTTTAGTTAAATGCGATTTAAAGATCGGTCACCTACCTCAATAAGATTTGCAAACCGTTAAAAAAACTTATTAGTTACTTATTATTATATTATTTTCATTATCAAATCCATCAAGATGACGACAGAGCTAGACTTTAGTCCAAGTATTTATAAATTTACTGCAGTTTATTACAGGGCGGAATAATGATAATGAAACTAAAATTACCAAAATACAGGGTTTATGCAAAAATCAATTTCTCTTGAATCTCATTGTTTCAAAATCTCTGGTTAATTTACTCGAGGATTGATTAATTTTAAAATTTTTTCTTGGTGAAGTTGCAGAGCGAAACTTTGAAAAATCAAGTGGAACCAAGCTATTCCTTATAATGTCATCCAAATCCAACATGAAAAATTTTCCAATTTGGAAAAATGTCCGTTACCTCTTGCTATATCCGTAACCTAATCCTCCACGAGGATCTCGGCATTCCTTTTGTAGGTGGCATGTTAAATAAACCAAGCCGCTGTTACGTGAATCCCACACAAATTGTCTTGCCTGGTCCCTGGGTCATAAATCCACCCATGTGAACTCAGAATTCATTATTTAAGACAGTAGCCCGAGCATCTTATTCTTAGTTTATAAGAACATATTAAAAGATATATAAAATCTCGCTATCCTGCGTTCTCGCAGATTATGAGCATTTGAGTATTTTGTAGATTCAGTCGAATCTTTTTTTTCATTTCATTTTTTCTGTTTTGTACTTCGGGGAGATTGCATATCAGATTCATATCTGCATCCGGTTGCTACTCTCTAGGAACAAAAGACCATGAACTATGTACAAGCCGCCAGCTTGATATCTGCCGTGAATCCCGTGATAGAGTTCGCTATAAAAGGATGGTAAAGGCCGTATGAAGAAGGAACATATTTTAAACTATTTTTGTTGTCATGGAGTGTTAGCTAGTCACATAGTTTTAATTTTGAGGTTATGAGCACATAACTTTATCAACTAGACAAAGGATATCAACTTTTATGTAATAAAATCAATTTTCTTAGACTTTTTTGAGTATACAATAGACTTTCCCGCTTATTAGTTACAATGATTAAATCATGCAAAAATTAACTTACTCTAAATCTTTCTCAATAGAATAACAAAGCATTTTAGTAATGGAACATCTTAATTGTTTTTAAAGAAACATTTTTTTTCGTGAGTAATCTAATATTATTTTCTTTTCTAAATATTTTTTGTGATGTCTAGACCTGTTTTTTAATGTATAAATAATTTGGATTTTTGCATTCTATTCAGCTCGCATTATATTTACATTTAAAGTGAAGACGATTTTTATGGGATCACTCCTTCATATAATTCACGAGAACTGACCTGTTGATATAATATCGTAGGAAAAGAATAGAGAAGCTTTCAGTACATTTCCCCATTTATCCTTCATAAAAAAATTAAAATTTTTGGCAACAACTACTACGTCACGTTGTAAAATTTACGGAAATTACAGCGCATATCATAGTCGGGGCTGTCGGACCGGACCACATTTTTTGCGCTTAAATTTGAAACTTTCTTTGTTTTTCTTCAGTCAGTTGAAGTGTTGGGGCAACCCTTTCTTGAATATCCTTATTGATAACAGAAAAGCTTAAAAAAAGGCGCACGAGGCACTGAGAGTAAAACAAACGTCTATAGGTGGCGCTCAAGTGTAAGAATAAGAATAAGATTATGGATAAACATTTTTTGCTTTGAATCCATTTGGGTACGGTTTAAGTTACAAAATAAGACAGGGTCTCTGTTCGCAAGGCTTCAAGCCAATTCGTTTCCGGCAAAAACTTTTTTTCATTTTAATGTACTCCAAAGAAGCTTTTTCTGTTAAAAGTTTTCAATTGTGTTAAATCGCTTCTAATTAATAAAACATTACGTAGTGAAAACATATACACAATTTGTTCCGGCTAAAAAATGCAATGAAATGATAAATGGACAACATTAAACTTCTATGGTCCGAGTTTTTCCCCATGTGTTTTCCATTTTTTTTTGCTATGGTTCCCGCGCAGTCAGAACTGGACTGTAATTACTTAGCTGCCTTTTGTCGCTTCGCCGCAGTTTCGATGAAAAATTATAAGCCTCTGGTATTATTTTTTTTGTTTTTCCTTCTCTTATGGAGTGCAAATGTAAAAGTTTGTTTTTTTCTTTTAAATATTTCATTTTTAAATTGTCATTTATTTGGCCATTGGCTCTGCCTGATTGTGTGAAAAGTTGCAGAGCAGCAATGAAAAGCGGAAAACTGAGCAACGAATTCTAGCCAAGAATGGCGTGAAAAATTAAAACTTGCAACATTGGCAACAGTTTGAATTTATACTATGTTGATAAACAAAAAAAAAAAATTGGGAGATACTATAAAAAATTCTTCTGTACAAATTGAGACTTTAAATCGCTGTGTATCCTTTTGGGATTTGTGGCATTGGAGAGGGTATTACAAGGCAGCTCAACAGTCAATCGAGAGTTGAAACAGAAAAGTGATAGATTTATCTGAGCCATGTGAATCATTTTTGAGGCATCTGCTCTGGACAAAAATATATTTAATTTTAATTGGGAAATATACTTTCATGGTAATTAGCAAGTTGGCAATAACTTTTCTGGTTCTTAGCGTATATTCAGAATATTTACTTTTTCTTTTAAGTTGACAAATATGCAAAGTTGAGTTTCAACTCTTAAGTCAACTTTTCCTTAAGCCAAAAGATATTCAACTTTTTTGCTGCTGAGTTCTTGGAATAGTGTTGCAAACTACGCAGCTTAAGGAGTTTTTAACACTGATCATTTTGTGATGGAGAAAGTAACGAGTTATTCATCCTCTTTGATAAAGACTAAAGAAATAAAAGTAAACAAATTAATTTTAGTCAAATTTCACTTAATTAACGCAATCATAAGACTAAGCTTTTGTGCATTTTATATATTAGTAGGAGTAAAATATACGAAATTAAAAAAGAAAAGTCATAAGCTCAAGAATTTAGCCTGTGAGTACCCTAGTTTTTAAAAGCTTGTGCAAGTCTACTATTGTAGCCCAGCAGCCTCTATAAAATCAGGAATGAGTTCAGTATTTTACACTCCCTCACATAAACTTAATTTTATAAGCCTTTAAGAGAAAATTCAATCCAATGATATTTTCTTAAAGAAAAAGAAAAATCTATTTCCATTTATGACTCGCTAGACCCGAATAGATAATAGGCGATAAAGAGGACATCATTTTCTTGTTATTTTTTTTGTCAATTTCATAGTTATAAAAAGAAAATGAGTTTATCTGTAATGCTATTCCAATTTTGGCAATAATAATACTCACATTTGAATCTTAAAAAGCTTGAAGACTTTGTTCTGAAAGAAAAAAAAAATATTTTAAATTATTTTTAACGCAATAATATTAAGTAGTAAAATTCAATGAAAGCTTACTATTATACTTTTAGTTTTTTGAATTATTTTTAGTTAATTGATTTATTGTCTAAAGACAGATTACACAGGTCAACATGGCTCAGTTGTTGGAAAGCTAAGAGTCATTTCCGAAGTAAATTGGTGCGAAGAATCCGAATCCGGCGTCAGAAGTGGCCCATTACGTCAGGATTTTGAGATATTTGAGGTTATGTACCCAAAAAATTGCGTTTTTTCCTACATTTGAGGTTATGTACAGGGCGCAAAAAATTTTTGCGGTCTTTCTCTCCAGTTACATCATTTAGTACAACTCTTATCCTTTAATTTTAGGGTTCAAGAGATCAATTACGATTTTTTTCACAAATTTATGGCTTATTTTGAGAAAAAAAAAAAATTATTTTTGTACATTTTATTTTATGAAGGTTTTAAAATAGACTAACGAAAATATTTGTTGTAGCTATACTAATATTAAAGAGTCGTGAATCCTTAAGCATTTTTTTTCGGAATCCTGAAGGTAAATAAAAGATTTTTTCATGATCTAAAAACGTGTAAAAGTTTTGCGTTTTGCATTGGTAGTCTCTGAACTTATGTTTTATATTTATTTTAAAATAAATAAGTTTGATTTCTGATTTTTTTTTTTTTAAGTATATAATATTGAAGGTTAAGCTTAACTTCCTGCGGAATCTAAACATGCTTTGACATTATAACACGATATCGAGAAGATTTATTATTTTTTTGTATCAGGTTTTTCAATAGGGACTCTACAAACGTAGACCAATAGGGATAGCAATCGACGCAATACTTTTTCCCGCTTTTTTCACATTTCTCTTCAGTAAGAATTGCCATTTCAACGAGTCGAAATTATTAAAATTTACTACCGAAATTCGGAGTGAGTGGTCTCAACTTTAAGAGCGCTACGTCCAATTTATGGTCGTCATAATTGTCCTGCCAGATCAACAATTGAGCGTCTAGTGGAAAAATTTGAATCCACAGGCACAGTACAAAATGTTCCCGTGCCAGTGAGACAAAAAAGTGCCCGTAGTGTCGAGAATATTGCTGGCATGAATTGAGGAAGACCCAAATCAGTCTCTCACACGTCGTTCTCAAGCGTTGGGCATCTCTGTGATGTCGTTGTGGCGAATTTTTCGAAAAGATTTTGACCTACATCCTTACAAGATCAAATTGACGCAAGAACTGAAGCCGCTTGACAACTTCAACAGCAGCAACTTGAAAATGATCCGGATTTTTATCGAAAAATCATCTTCAGCGATGAGGCTCATTTCTGGCTGAATGGCTTCGTCTATAAGCAAAATTTGCGTTATTGGTCAGGCAGCAATCCACACATACCCATGAGTCACCATTGCATCCCGAAAAAATTACGGTTTGGTGCGGTTTATGTGCCGGCGGCGTCATTGGGCTTTATTCTTCCGTGATGATCAAGACCGGCATGTTACTGTGAATGGGAATGGCTACCGCTCAATGATAACCGAATATTTTTGGCCCGAATTGGATGATATGGACTTGGACAATATGTGTTTCAACAGGACGGCGCCACAGGCCACACAGCGAATGCCACAATCATTTTATTAAAAACCAAGTTTGGTGAACGTGTTATCTCACGAAATGATCCAATTGGCCGCCTCCGTCCTCCTTGACGCCGTTAGACTATTTCCAGTGGGGCTATTGGGGCTACGTCAAGTCTATGGTCTATGCCAACATGCCAGCGACGATTGATGAACTTCGTACGAATATCGAACGTGAAATTGCAGCAGTATCGGCCGATTTATGCTTGAAAACCGTCGAAAATTGGGTTCAGCGACTTCTGCAAGCGTGCCCGTGGTGGCCATGCAAAAGAAATCGTGCTCCATACATAATGGCATGGAATGTCTATTTAATATGGGATAAGTCGATAATTTGTGGCATATTTTGAAACTTTTTGCTTTCAATTGCGTACAAATAAATTTGAGTACTTATATCGACAAGCACATTAGCCTGAAAGGTAACCCTACGAGCCGTCAAGAATCAAGCTGTCAGTAACAGTCGATAAAATGCTTCAAAATTTAGAAAACTGGAACACCATAAACAGGTTTGCCGCAAAAGTTCTGAAAATTAAAAAGCGAGATCTTGACAACAGAGCAACAATAGAAAATCGGCGAGAATCCAGAACTGCGAGTACCGAAGACGTAGATTAATATCCTACTCTCTGATGTAATGACTCAGCCAAATAGTTTCGCAGAGGTAGATAAGGTCCAAAAAACAAGGGGTGGGGGTTTTACTTTCGGTACGCTGTTACTGAATGCCTTAGGCATTTCCTCCAACCTATCGCCAAAAAAAAAAAAGACGTCAGTGGTATTGTGAATGGCAAAATGTATTTGCTTTCATTTATATTCAATTTTGGATATTCTTTTTATTCTGATAGTCTCTTTCAAAAACGCTGTATTATCTTTTTCCCCTCAAACTTAACTCATGTTGCTCATTTAATTTTTTTAACTTTCGTCGCACTTTATAATGGTAAGTTAGTCAAATTAAAAAAAAAATGTTGTTGTATTCAAGGCGAAATTAAAAAAAAGTCGGGCGCGGACGACTTTGGGATACCCTGTACCATTAGCTTGCAATAAAATCCGGTTCCTTCACAAAAAACCAAAAGCAGAAGAATTTTTTAGCAAAAAATTTTTTTTTGACCAATCGTTCCTATGGGAGCTATAATATATAGTCCACCGATTTCAATAAAATTTAACACAGTGATTAAATACCTTAAAAAAGATCTGAATGCTGAATTTAGTTCAAATATCTTTACAAACAAATGAAACACATCGGATTTTGTATAAAAATTTTTTTTTTACCGATTGGCCCTATTGGAGCTATATGATATAGTCAATCGATTTGGATTAAATTTAGTACAGTGCTTAGGAACTATAAAAAACTCACTCAAACTATCCAATTTGGTCCCAATATCTCAACAAACAAACGAAACACAACAAATTTTGTTAAAAAATCGATTTTTTGGAAGATCGGCCCTATGGAAGCTATATGATATAGTCAACCGATTTTGTTCAAATTTGGCACATTGCTTGAGTGCTCTAAAAATTTCTAAAACGCTAAATCTAGTTACGATATCTTTATTAAAAAACAAAATATGGCGAATTTTTCTTTGAAAAAGTTATTTTGGCCGATGGGAGTATGATATAGTCAACCGATTTTGATGAAATTTGGTACAGTACTTGGGAACCATAAAAAACTTTTAAATACCAAATTTGGTTATAATATCTTCATGAACAAATGAATTATCCATCTAAGACCTTTTTTTTTGTCGAGGTCGTCTCAAACACCCATATGGGAGCTATATAATTTATACCCGATATCAAAAAATAAAATAAACTTGCCTCCTATGGAATAATATGGGATCTAATGTGAAAGTTTGGTAACTCTAGCTCTAACCATCTCTGAGATTTAGGCGTTCAAACGAACAGACGGACAGACGGACATGGGTATATCGACTTCTCTATTCACTCTGATTTAGGTAACTTTGGGGTGTCTCCGACTACTCCTTCTATATGTTACATACATTTTCGGCTTGCACAAACTTAATATACCCTTTGGACCATACGGTACAGGGTATAAATATAATTATTTAACTTTAATAACTTATTAAACACTTCGAAATGTTATTATTAAACAGTTAACAGAGATTTTGTAAAAATTAAAATCATGAATTAAAACATTCGATTTATTAACTAATAAAAATACAAATAGCTCCAAAATAAGCTTTTTAAATAAGTAAAACTTTCTTGGAATAATATTGGTCAATTTTATCAAGTCTCGAGCAAATTTAGTACAGACTTAAAACCGTCTCGATTGTGAGTCTCTAGCTCCAAGAATTGAAATTATAGAGAAATTCTGCAGAAATTGTTTTCTGAGGCAGTCCTGAATTATTAAGAGCTTTTGTTAAAAATTTAAGCTATTAGGGTCTAAGCACAACTAGATACCGCAAGTGTTGCCTAAATTTAAGTTCTACTTGATGAGCTCTTGAGATTCTCTAAATGCATTGACAGATAGTAAATTACATACAAGTCAATAATGATTTGTTGTCCCGTAATTCAGTCAGTCAATCTTGTTTGCTACACAAGTCCTTGGGTTTGGCTATATCTATACTATGTAGTAGTTTTCCATTTGGCTTTGGGGAATTTGCCTAAAATTAAATAATACTTCATTGATGACCTCATAAGGGTCCGCAAATTCATTGATAGGGAAAATTATATACAAGACAATAATGATTTGTTCGCCATTTTGTGCTGCTATTCAATGAAATTTGTAGTCACATAAGGGCGTCACAGTCCCCACAAGGACACGCCTCTAGCCCGAGCAAAAAAATAGATGTTGGCAAGAATTTTACGCGTAAAATGCAAAACCACAAATAAATAAAACTAGACGTGTGAACAGGCATCAGATACACACACACACACACACACACTCGCACTCTGGAACCGTTTACCAACATGTCCGAACATTTTATATATATTATTTTTTTATATATTTTTTTTTTGCATAAAGATGCAAGATACACAAGTCAGCGTGTATCTCAGCGGGGCCAGAACCAGCACAAGGACGCAGCTCCATTTGGAGAGAGAGTCAGACCTCCAGTTGGAATACATCTTTTCGAGCAGGCCGCAAAAGAACAAAAATCAATATGTTGATTTCAACTTTTTTGCGGAGAAATAAAAAAAAGAAACCAAAAAAAAGTTTGCTTAGAAGCGCAAAATAAAAATAAAATAGAAAAAATTTTACCCCCTAAACATTTCGCTGGTTTTTTGTTGGCGTTTTTGCGTTTGGCCAACTTCAAACCGAAACCAAGACAAATAAGAGATAAAGAACAGCAAAACAACAGCAGATAAAAGATAGAAACAGAAGCGGCAGCGCGCGAAGCGAGAGCGGCAGCCATTATCTGCTTACATACTTATTCATTTAGTATAGGCACATTATCTATGTATTGTGCTATACATAATGTAAAACATTGTATACTATGTATGTACATATATTTAAAGCAATAAACGGATATTTTTGACACTTGAAAAATTTGAATATCTCAGGCAAAGGGCAAAAACAAAATGCGCTGTGTAATACTTCACGGGACCCCAAACGGAAGTGCCGCCAAAAGGGAGCCCCAGGGCTGGGGCATAGTCTCCACCTTACCGGTGCCAATGTGTGCCCAAGGAGTAGGCGCTTCAAGTGGGACACCCCCCTACCCAAAAACCCAAACCCGACCAAACAACATGCAATTCAAAAATCGAAGCAGATTGAGCTGTTGAGCCGAGGGCCAGCGCTGTTAGGGTGGTCCCAAAAAATGCGCAAAAATACGCAAAAAAAAAGAGGAGAAAAAGCGGCAAGTAAATATTTCCATTGCCAAAGATGCTGTGCTTTTTTTTTTTGTTTTTGTTTTGTTTGTGCCTGTTCGTCTTTTATCAGTTGTGTTTTACGCTATTTTTTGTTTTTTACTGTTTTTGCTATACGTTTTTATACACTGTAAGGGTATTATAAATTTGTTCGCTCGTCTTCTGTATATCGAAAAACTAACACAAAACAGAAAGATAAAAAAAAAGTGAAGCCATTGTGAGCAGCCTGGAAAAAAAATTGCAATAGAAACTAGGGATGGTATTGGGACGGAAAAAAACACGAAAACAATTTGTGGCGTTGGAAAGACTTTTACAGACTTGCAGAGAAGAATAAAATTTTGGTGATCTACGAAATACTGAGCATTTGGTGATTGTTAATGCGATTCGGAGACGTTGTTTTACTAAGAAAAAAATTAATAACACTACTTTACACAAAAAATGAACCATCGTATAAAACTGTTTTTAAGGATAATTCCGGTTCGAGAAATTAAAAATAAATTAAATTAGAAAGTAAAATTTATTGAAGTTATAAGCACCTAAAATAGAAAAAAAAACTTAATTTTCAAACCTTTTTCAAAATTACATATTTTTTCTTCTACATTTTATTTTTAAACATTGTTTTTAATGTTAAGCTCAATCCGAGTTCTTCCACGAACACTTTTTTCATTCTTTATTTGTTATTCACGAGATATTCAGGCATGTTTTAGATTTCGATTTCTGCAAAATCTGTCGGAATCTAAATAACAGGCGTTGTAGATTTCGATTCTGGCAAGAGTTTACTCGTTTTGAATAGTTTTGCTCGCAGCTATCGAAATGAAAAGTATTTTGCTTTGTTTACTTAAATAAACGCATTTATGCCACTAAAATTAATTTTGTATTATTTTTTAATGTTTTAAGAAAATTTCGAAGTGCTCACTTGAACGAATCAGGATTAATTTTCTTTATATATTTTTATAACAAAAAATGTCTATTAAAATTGTGTGTGGAATGAAAGTAATGTGTTCTGGATTTAGACAAAACAGAACTCCGAAAAGTTATGTGTTGTCGTGTTGCACAAGTAAATTCGAAGATAATTTTATTAATAGATTGTGTATAAAATAAATTATACAAAATTTGTAAATAAATTCAAAATAGTTGTCTCTTAGGAAGAAATGGATGTTCGAAAACTTGTGGTAACTCTACAAGTCTATCGGTAGCTGGCCAGCTGTTCTACACAGATGGTTAACGATAGCACTCGAAATGAAAGCGATTCGAAGTCGATTCGAAATCAGTCGAAATCTAGAACATAATTTTTCGGAATGCACTCGTTATGACTTTTCCCAACAAGTCGAAAACTAGAACAGGCCTGATTAACAAAAAAAAAAGTGAAAAAAAATGCTTTTCGAAAAAGTCTCGAAAATGGTGCTTAAAAGTATAAAATAAATTTAATTTTCATGCTTCTCGACCCAAAATTACCCTAAAACACTTTTATATGAATTTTGGAAGCTAATGTAAACAAAGTCAATTTTTATATGTCGTTAAAATTATCTCATATAAGAAGTAGAATACTTTGTTTTTCAGAATAAAAATGTTTAGTATAATATTTATAAGATAAGTTTTATGATACAAGTTCTAAATTCCAATATATTTGTCATAATTTCCAGCGATATGCTCTCAATGCAGCATTAATGCTGAGATTGAGAGATTTTATTTATAATTGAAGAATAATAGACTGCAAAGGATTATGGAGCAAATACGAACTTGAATTTAATCAAATTGAGAGATTCCACGTTTTGCAGTTGTTTCGCATCTTTTGTTATTGCCAGTGTTAAAAAGCCCCCAAGAAATGATTGACGTCACACACACGTAGCATTATTCATGACAATTAGAATTTATTTGCATATAAAATACAAGGCACAAATACATAAGAACTACAATCGAATTGCAAAAATCGATTCATCCTTCATTAAAATTTGTATTCTAATTGCTTTAAAAAAAAAAAAAAGTTCAAACTCTTTGCATACTAATAAGTATTACTCTGAATGCTGGAGTTTTAAGTCAGAACTTCTGACAATGACAGTTTCTACAGCACATTTTGTAGCTTAGAAAACTATAAAATCAATGCAAATAAAACTTTTTTGACAAAAAAGTAATTATCAAAGTGTTGGGCGACAACATTGTTCTTGAAAACATCTTTTAAAGCAACTCTAAAAATAATGCTTCCGTATTTTTTAAAGCTATCAGGCTCAAAAAACGTGCATAAAAAATTAAAGTCCTGGAATGATCACACGCATTTAAACGTTTAAAAGTAAGAAATTAAAAGATCTAAAATGCTGAATAAAAAATGTTTTATTTAATTGACTCCAAATTAAAAGTTTATCTAAAACTTTTACGTAGTTTTCTACTCAAATATATATGATAATAGATATTTATTACAACATTGTGTAAAATAAATAAGAAAATTTTCAGGATTTATTGGAATAGGCGAGTTAGTTTCAGTCAGTTTTTTTCCATTACTCTTTTTTAAACCGTAGGTTTAAATATAAAAATTAGTCATTTATAAATAAAAAAATTGTAATACCAGAAAAACACAAAATCAAAAGTAATAAGTTACATTTAATATTTGAAAAAGATTTGTTGATTGAAAATTATGCACAAAATATTTAAAATCAAAATATTTATAAAATTTAATTTAAAAAAAATAAGGACAAACGACCGAATTCTAAACTATCTGGGGGACACAGCCTTCTCTAGACATTTTGAATACGGTTTGAAACCGAATCTCTTTTAGGGGCCACAGAAATCTCAGATTTCCGTTTTCTTACAATTGCTTCCGAATGGTGTTTGCTGCTGTTCAAAAATAATTTTAGAACATTTAAATACCTATTTAGAAAGAAAGATAATAATTATTGGATTAGGCGTTAGCTTGTAGCTTATTTTTCAACTTTTTGCTTACACTTTCTGATATATAAATATAAATATATATCCCGCCCAACATTTGAGTTTGAGTGACAACCCTACCAGTCCTCAGTTGTCAAGCTGTCAGTAGCATTGTGAATGGCAAAATGCATTTGCTTACATTTAATTTTAAATTTATTTTTGGTTTTCAATAATTCCTTTTAAAACGTTTCTTTGTCTTTTTCTCCTCAAGCTAACTTTATGTTAGGAAATTAATTTTTGAATTTTTAACTGTCACATTATTAACATTCTCAGTCATCTCTGACTTACCGAACGTTGCCACCTTAGCCGAAAATTTTGAAAAGCTCCTTTTTATAAAACAAGGCATTTATTTCGCCGCATTTCATAACATAGTCAAATTAAAAAGGTAATTTTTTTAATTATAAGCCATATTAAATAATCTGAAGTATAATTACACTAGTCGACAAATTTCACACTTTTTTTTCTCCAGAGATGAGACTTATATTTTATGTTAGGGCAATGTTTCAGCATTCAAAATCCGTATTTTTTATTATCCTCTTATACCCTGTTTTTTTTCTAGGACTATTTTAGTGAAAAAGGAGCTTTTTCAAAAAACGGTTTCACATATGAAGTCATAAAATCTGTACTGATTCGAATTTTTTCAAATTTCAAGAAAAAATACTGTATTTATTTGGGAAAATCATAATTTTTCGTGTACTCTTCATGATGGATTCAGCTTGTGGTGTTCAATGGGCGGCTCGAATTCTTCGAAAAGTTGCTTATTTGAAAGCTGCTAACATCTACTTTCAAAAAAAATTTTAATTATAGAAGAGTGAACCACTTTTCAAAGGTTAAATGCACTTAAAAGAGACGAAAAAAAAAATTGACAACAAAAATTTTTTTTTCTAATTTTACTAAAAATGCAATAAGTCGGTCATCTTTTATCATAAAAATATAAAATTATATAGAAATCGTATCTACATATCATGACCAATAACTTAAATTAATAAAATTTTCAGGTGTCTAAGACTTTTTCTAAAATAAATGGCTTTTTTTTGTAGAAAAAGTCACCAAAATGCTGTGTTTTTTGGCATTTCGGGCTCACAGTTTCAGCTGTAGTTTTTTCTTTAGACATCCGATTTTTATGATTTGGGACATTATGGAAAGGTACTCTACTTTTCAGAGAAAAAAAAAATTTTAAAAAATTCGAATCAGTACAGATTTTATGACTTCATATGTGAAACCGTTTTTTGAAAAAGCTCCTTTTTCACTAAAATAGTCCTAGAAAAAAAACAGGGTATAAGAGGATAATAAAAAATACGGATTTTGAATGCTGAAACAATGCCCTAACATAAAAAATAAGTCTCATCTCTGGAGATTTTTCATCGTCGACTAGTGTTATTTAGTGCTATAACTAGGTGGCAACTCCTTAGCTCATGATGGTTGCTCGCTCACGTTGGCATAGAATGGTATATTTACTAGAGATTTTGTAAAAATTAAATTCATAAATTAAAAAATTCGATTGAATAAAGTGTAGCGATACTAATAGCTCAGAAATTAAATAACCTTATTAAATAAGAAACAGTGCTTTGAATAGAATTTGCTTTATTAGTGGAAATCTCGAGAAAATATAGTAAAGATTTGGAACCATCTCGAATTGGTTGGAAATTAATTTCTATAGCACCCTATATTTAAAATAAATGTATGACAAAAAATACAAAAATGTTATTAACTGAACAAAAAATATAACTAATAATAAATAATACAAAAATTAATAAAAAAAAAATCGGTAACAGTAACACGATATAAGGAAGGGACTAAAAGACAAATTAAGTAACAACATCCTAAAAAATGGTTTAATAAAATTAATTTATTAAAAGATATATTTAGAAAATGAGAAAAAATATTTTTTTTTAAGAAAATGCTTTTAAAAATAATCCTTTATGTTCTATAAGGCCAATAGCCAAATTTTTCATAAGTATCCACTAGATTCACAATGCAATAAAAATTAAATTAAGCCATAAATCATTAACTCACATCTTAAGGAATATTTTGTTAACCCAACTGCGTAATTACTATTTAAGAATCGTTGGGACAGTTTTCTGTTACTTACAAGCTATACCCTTTGTTTATTATAACCCAAATTTATTTAGCAATATTGATGTTAATTAACAAATTGGAAATATAAATCGAAAAATGAACCCAAATTTGTTTGAAAGTTTACTCGAGTTCACGTTTACAATGTATTGTAATACCCCAAATTATTTATATTTTTAATATTTCATTTTAGTGCGTTTAGTTAAAATAAAAGTTTTTTTAAAAATAAAATAAAAAATGTGGCACATTCGAGGCGGTGCCCGACAGTGGAATACCCTGTAACTTTTCTCTCGAAAAAATTTTTTTTGCATATTCCTACTAAGAACTTTCCAATTGGAATTAATTTTTTTTTGTGAAATTCGATATTTGTAAATAATAATATAAATTTTACCCATTGTGATGAAACTGAAAAGTTACGTCAAAGAAGCTATTTAAAGTATATGGGATAAGTTTCAAGTTGATATGTGGAGGGTGTGGGAGAAAACACGGTAAATCGATTGTGGGGGGAATCAACTTACCAAAAATTGTGATTCGAGGTCACTTGTAAGAATATTCAAATATTGACTAAGTTTATCGGCAAGGGGAGGTGAAATTTGTATATTTTTGTCTATAACTTTTGCTGTATTTGTCCGATTCTGTTCATTTTTGACACACAGATGCTTGGAACCATAACGCATCACTCTGTTAATGCTGATTTATTTCATATATATATATTAAACGGCGTGGTTAACATCCGAAAATCTACAGCGGGGGATCAGGGAAAGATATTGATATGATTCAACAAACTTCATCTTCTGAGGAAATATGCGCACCAGCTGATAAATGTTGGTATTTCTAGCTCTTCTAGTCTCCGAGATCTAGGCGTTCATTCGGACGGACGGACGGACGGACATGGCTCAATCGCTTCCCGAGGTTATGATAAGCATTTTTGTATAACGGACTTGAAGTCTGCCACGCCTCCTTCTGAGCGTCACATTCATTGCATAAATCTAGTAAGCCCTTAGTACTTTTAATTACAGGGTATAAAAACCTCGAGACACAGAATTTTACTAAAAGATCGCACTGTTTAGAATGTCACTGAGCCTTATCCATAACAAATACCCAGCAAATTTAATTTTTGCCAATTTGTATACAGGGTATCCTTACGTCGCACATACCCGACTCTGTCACATTATTTTTTTTTTTTTACTGTTCTCGCTGTACGTTTTTTATTATTTGGCAAATATCGATAAGATACGGGAGCGAGTGGCCAACATGTTGGATGGGTGTTGGGCGGAGGACTCTGCGCTTCATGTGTAATATTTGGCGACAGTAAATGTTTACTAAATATGCCAAGTAAATACTTGGTGGTTTACATACAAACATGCACATAAATACCAGTCATATATGTAAGCTTTTTTTTGCTTATATATATGTAAGTATATATATATATATTGGATACTATATAGGATATGTATTTGCATGCGCTTGTATATGTACATATTTTATTTAAACGACATTTACGAGTATGCCATTTACATGGACCAAAGGATGACGATGACGCCGTCAGCAACGGCAAGGACTTTGCAACTGAGTAGAGCAAGTCAAGCCAGTTTTAAGGAACTTTAATGCCCTGCCGAGGACACTGGATTACATTTGAAGTAGCATTTGGTGAGCAAAGGATTTGCTTGAACATATCAAATTTACGCATTTTCACATTTGCGCATTTTAAAGCCGTCCTTATAGCCAGCAGTATCAAAGGCATTTCAAATTAAATTACCAGCTGGCATACTCATACAAATTCCAGCCAGTCTGCCTTGCCTCCAAGACGACGCCTCTCCACAAGTATACTATGTACAAATATTTACATTATCCAACTTAAATGCTGCAACGAGCAACCAGAGACATGGCCCCAAAATGTCGCATTCAACAAACTTATGACTTTTAATTGTATATAAAACTGAGTATGAAATCTGCAGTGTATTTTATGGCTATTATATACCCGTACTACCTACTAAATGGCTATCAAACGCGCAAAATTCTATTGCAGCCACTACCTATGTACATCACTATGTACTATATACATATACATATATACAGAGGTTAGTACTTGTATAAATCAGCATTAATTTTAATGATAATATATTAGAGTTAGCCAGTTTACATTTTTCAAATTACATTATATTTGTATGTGTGTAATTGTGTATGCAAATAAAATTATGTAACAGCCTAAAAGCATTTCCGGTCTTCAACTATGCTTTAATTGGAATATAATGGGGTTAATTTTCTCGAGACTGCCTCAATCAGTTCAATCAGCGTCTTTTCTAAGGCAGTAAGCTACAATCAACGAAGATATTAAATAAACTCATAAAGTCACAAGACGAGTGTTTGCTTGGAACAGGAAGTGCCGCATTCGAGATACCCTTTTGGGCATTTCCGATGTAAACTTTGTAAGCAACATCTTATGCACATAAACCTTATCTCTCAAAGTAGTTTTATTGCATTTTTATAGACCATGTACTGTGGATTAAGATTAAAGAGCAACTGAGCTGGGACAGCTACGAGGAGAGTTGGGCTAGAAACAACGCTTTTGGTTAATAACCAATTTACTTGCCGCTCAAAAAAAGATAAGCATTTCGAATTCAACCACCTCTAGAAAATTTGAGTGCAGTTTTCTCCCCAGATCCACTACGTCTACAATCAAGTAACTCATACCAACATAAATACTAAAGTCAACATTTCGACCGGCTAAAGGAGCTAGGCTGGTCTTTCAGGGGATACAATAGATCTATAAATAGCCACGCAGCTTTTCCACTACCATTATTACCAATTATATGACTTTTATATATATAGGGTGGGACGTGTGTTGTTTGGTTGTTAAGCACTCATAATTTTGAAAAAAAAAAAAAAAAAGGTTGAAGCCAGTGTTGACGAGCCGCCGGGAACATCGATACGCCATCGTTCGCAGGAGTTCACTTTGATAGGACCACTTTGCTTCCAAATTTGCATATAAGATTGAAATGACGCAACAATTGAAGTCCACGAACCATTTTCAGCTTCGCTAAAATCATCATCGTTCGATGGATGGGAGAACAGCCAGATGAGTTTTTGTCAAAAGTAATCGAAAGAGCCAGCCAGCGTTGCTATTTGGCCATATTATTTTTCATGCATATGTAAACGAGTAGTTTTAAGCTTACTCAATAATTCTGGCAAAAATCTTCACTTCTTTTGCAAAATTGGATAAATTCGACTACACAGCTCAACAAAAAATGTTACAGAAAAGGCTTCCTGTGACCTTAAAATGTTTGATCCCAACATGTCAGATTTTTAAAATAATTGAGTTTTATATTATACAGCTTCCCAAGCATTTACAGGCAGCTGGTGAAGGTATACTTTGATTTAAAATATAATCTTTTACTCTTGCATATAGTTAACAAAATCAGAAAGTGTCTAGCTGGATAAAGTACTGGAAACTCTCCCTAGCGATTTTTGAAAACAAATAAGCAAGTTCGATGCAAAGGACAAAAAATGTTTCGGAAAATTTCAGCTTTTAAACTTAAAGCGTTACGGCTTAATTTAAAAATTTAATTTAAGTAAAAAAAAAGTGATCTTATTTTTAAGTATGTAAATATCTCAATCACCATTTTTTTTGGATGTGTCGTTTTGGCTACAAGCCTCTTATAATTTAGAATTAACTTATATAACACAAGTCGACGATGAAAAATCTCCAGAGATATTAAAGCACCATTATAATGAAAAAATACTGTATTTATTTGGGAAAATCATAATTTTTCGTGTACTCTTCATGATGGATTCAGCTAGTGATGTTCAATGGGCTGCTCGAATTCTTCGAAAAATTGCTTATTTGAAAGCTACTAACATCTACTTTAAAAAAAATTTAATTATAGAAGACTGAACCACTTTTCAAAGGTTAAATGCAGTTAAAAGAGACGAAAAAAAAAATTGCCGAAAAAAGTTTTTTTTTCTAATTTTACTAAAAATGCAATAATTCGGTTATCTTTAATCATAAAAAAAAAAAATTATATAGAAATCGCATCTACATATCATGACCAATAACTTAAAATAATAAAATTTTCAGGTGTCAAAGACTTTTTCTAAAATAAATGGCTTTTTTTGTAGAAAAAGTCACGAAAATGCTGTGTTTTTTGGCATTTCGGGCACACAGTTTCGGCTGTAGATTTTTCTTTAGACAACCGATTTTTATGATTTGGGACACTATGGAAAGGTACTCTACAGATTTTATGACATCATATGTGAAACCGTTTTTTGAAAAAGGTCCTTTTTCACTGAAATAGTCCTAGAAAAAAAACAGGGTATAAGAGGATAATTAAAAATACGGATCTTGAATGCTGAAACATTGCCCTAACCTAAAATATAAGTCTCATCTCTGGAGAAAAAAAGTGTGAAATTTGTCGACTAGTGTAATTACAGTTAAGGAATATGAAGTCCTATACCCTTCTTCTCGAAAAAAAATGGTATTTCTGCATATGCTTCTAAGAACTTTGCCAATGGAAAATATTTTTTTTGGTGCACTAGAATATTAATACCTATAAGTTCCATAAATTTTGATGAGAATCGAAAATTTCTTTACAAAATTTATTTATAGGAAAATTCCCCGACTTGAGGTTATTATTTTGATGTAAAGGACATGGTGTCTACATATTACGCCTTCTTCAGTTCTCCGTTACACATACATTGTACAAATGTAATAGGAACAGAGTTCTTTCTAGTTGCACTCATTTAATAAGATTCTCTACGCCAAATTATGGAATTCCCGCCCAAACACATACCAAGAAATCCCACGCGGAAATCTGCCGTCTATTCTACATAATAGAAAACAAAGAGTTCGCCGTATCAAACACTATCCCCATCCCCTATCATCTACTCCACACTTACACGTATGCACTAATACCATAAACGTACGCACAAATACCAAAAAATAATTTAAAGGCCGCTATACCATAACTAGTATCGTTAAGAGTAGGCGCGTTTTTACCACTACTCTCTCCAAGCAGTCCAAGCAGTTTACCTATTGCCCTATTGGAAAAATAGGAACAATGTTGTTAGGAGGCAAATTGCCTCCTCCCAGAATAATAAGGAAAATGGGAGTACAAAGATTAATACAAATTTGGTATGTATTTCTTATTTAAGTATTTAATTAAATTTTATAAAATTTGCAATAACTTGGTAATTAATAGACACATGTTTTCCGTAACTTTAAACAATCAAAAAAACTATTTTAATGCCACAAAATGACTTTTGTATTGCGAATCAGTAAACGATACTGTTAAGTAGCTTGGGGTTCACTTGGATCGAAAGCTTTCATTGCGAACACAAACATAAAATTAACTATAATTAGTTTGTGTAAGGACGCTTTTCCATTCAACATATTTTCCTGTAATTTAGGTAGCTTTCAAAGGATGTTTATTAAATTACCATCACTTATGGATACCGTGGAAAATAATATCTCTATTAAATATATAGTTTACATTGTTATAACTATGCCGTAGGGCTTATGTGGTGCAGTTTTTTTTTTTTTTGTACAAGAAAAGGAAGCGGCAGCATAACAGAGAATATAATAAATGAGATGAACATGATAAAACAGCCGATTTCAATAGGTTGGCCAGAAAATAAAAATTCAAAAGTCATTATTTTTTAACTCAATATAAATACTATCTTTTTTACCTGTTACATAACCTCTATAAACAGATTCCTTTATATATAATGTTAAAAAAAATAGCCTTTGGCACATGAACTAAGTTTTGAACACAAAAATTCGGAGCACCATAAAACGATAAATGTTTTCTTTGATAGGCTTTTATTTTACATATATGTTTTTCAAGTTTATGATACAATTAATGGATTGTATAGCATTTTTTGTAAATTACAAATTTTAAAAAGCAAAAAAAATTTTTATTCACTAATGTTGTAAACTACGTTAGGACAAAAACCAATATTAAAATTTCCAAAAAATAATAACAATTTATTCGTTTTGGTTTTGAAACAGAATATTTGGTGCTCCCAAAGAAATTTTCATATGGTTTGAAACAAAATCGCTTGTTGCAAGAGGAATTAAAACGAATCAGCATGATATTCTTATAAACAACTATAATAATAAAAGTCCAGAGCTACCGCAACATTAACGTAACAATCGATTCGTTTACTAATGAAATTATATCCTTTTAACTGAACGATTTGCAAAAAGTGGAGTAAAGCTGGAGAAATTATGGCTAAAGTTAAAACGTCATATTTTCTCCCGAAAAATTTCCCAGCAATGTCTGCTTATTATCCGGGAAAGGTATTTTCAAAACATAAAAGTCAAGAAGAGTAAAACTTATTCTAACTTTTAGAGCGGCGTTCTTTCGCCTGGCTTATGCAAAAATGCAATACATCCTTTCGACATTTATTTTTATGACTATAGGGTATATGAAATCAAGGCGCTCAAATGTTTTGCACATTACGTATACGACATATATGACACATGGTACTTGGATTGACAACAACAGCCAAAGCCGAAGCTTCCAGCTCTGTGGTACGTCGTCTTGGTATGCTGGCTGCTCATTAGAGTCGCGGCAAAAATCTGAGCCGCACAAAAGTATGCAACATTAAATGTGAAAATGGCCAAAGGGAGTAAAGATGGCCGCTTCTGGTGCACAGTGACTGGTGATTGTTAGATATTATCACAAAAGTTATTGGGCCTGCTGTTAGACTGTTTCTAAGCATAAAATTTATTAATGCATAGCGTACGCTTTTCCTTCATAAGTCTCATTGCCGCCTGCTCCGTGGTCCGGCCACGTACTAGTAGCTGGCGGAAGTTACGTGACTCGGGGGAATAAGCTGCTGTTGGCACCAAAAAAATACAAAAATAAACCAAAAACATACAAAAAAAAAAAAAAGAACGAAACTAAAGTTGTGTGAAGGAATGCTACCAAATTGCAGTTTACCTTTCTGCAGTAATGGCAACAAAAGAGCAATTTTATGCTGTGCGATAAATCCAAAGAGGAAGCAAATAAAAATGGAGTAGAAAAGTGCTGTTGACTCCGGCCAAAGGGAGCGAGGCCTTACGCAATCGTTTTTATGGCGGCTCGACGCATACACAGTACGGTAGTTAGCGCCGGATAGTAACTATGTACTCCATACATGACGATGATGATTATGATGATAATGGGGATGATAGCCCGCTAGCTGGGTCGCTCGGTCAGTGTGCCAAGTGTCTACTACGGTGAGAGGTCTCAAGCGCATTTTAGCACTTTGTGTAAAATGTTTGACCGTAGCGGTGCGGCGCTTTCAATTATGTTGCTTTGTATAGATGTAACTGAATTTATATACGTATGTATATACTTATGTATAAGTGCAGGCAGGGCTGTCTACAGGTCCCAGGTCCATGTCCAGGGCCAGAGTCACAGTCATATAGTTATGCAAATAGCGCCACGAATTACATAAATTGCGTATACGCACTGGCGCACACATAGATATAAATTCATATTCAAATAGGAGGGGACACAATCGCACATATACAAAGAGAGAGACACAGATACAGAGAGACAAACGACAGAGAACAACATTTTCACAACATTTATGCGCGCAAAAGATACAAGTATCTGTGAATGATAACAAAGGGTGTTTTTTTTTTTTCTTTGGTGTAAGTGCAAAAGCTTTTTTTGATGAATATGCAATGCTGTTGTATCTCGGCAAAGTTGGTAATTTGTTGCCACATATCGATGAATATTTAGAGTCTTTAAATCAGTCAACCTTGGTTAACTTTAATAAGTCTATTGTTGAACACGCTGCATCGCATATGCGACCTGTTTTAAAAATATATCTTCCGACAGCATTACATTGACCCATTAATAGGGAAAAATAAAAAAACTGAGAAAAAAATCTATAAAGCGCGCCGTTTACGGTTTTGTTCTAGTCATAGTCAAGGCCCTATGCTCAACTGGGAGTTGAGGATGACATAAGAAGAAGAAGGAACAAGGCCATCAGTAGCATAGTGGTTTGCCTAGCACAGACATGACTAGACTAAAAGACGCTGCCCATGAGAATCTTTATTAATTCAAGACTGTAGGTCCCTGTTCAGTTCGAACAGTTATTAATATCTCTATCCCCATGTTCCGCCTAAAGGCGACTGATAAAGTAGTCACTTTGGGAAATTATATTATTTATAAGGAAAAATTCTCAGTTTTATAAGCTCCATATCGGTGTTCCCCAAAAACAACATCGGGGCGCAATATAATCGCGTTTTCAGTTTTCTCAAATATTGTAAAGAACTTCATTTGAACAATTTTTTATTGTCATCGACTAGAGTATTTTTTCGAATACGAAATTAATGAGAACTATGAAAACGGGTTACCACAAACGGGTTACATCCATACATTTATACATCAATCAATAGAATGACTAAAACTGACCAATTTGTGAACGCTTAAACTAATCTAATCAAAAAGTGACAGCTCTTAAAAAAACACCCTTTTCATGCTAGTATTATTGTATATGCATGTGTATTGGTGTGTGGCAAATTAAGGCAAAAGGACAAAAGGCCTGTAAATAGCGGAAAATGTTAAATGACGGTGCGCCGGATGGGAGTGGGGAGAGCGAGAGCCTGTAGAAAAAGAACTTCAATGTTGGACCCATTGGGGGTACTCTGCTTGCGGCGGAGGTACGCAAATTGATATTTTTCTACAACATGCAAATAACACAAGTAATGCGCTGCGTCTCCTGTTGCCAACGTCTCTTAGCTCTCTGCTTTTGCAATAAATGATCTGATAAGAAAACAAAATGTAAAAATTTATGCATGCCAACTAAAATACACAACGACCTACACACACACACACGCATACACGCACACATGGACACACGTGCGTGTAGAGGATGCTGTGCAAAAATGAAATAAAGTTTAACAGGATATTTCAACGTTTTGGCTACAACAACAAAATCACAAAAAATAAGAGAAATGAAGAAAAACAAACAAATGAACACCGAAATGAAAGTAAAAGGCGAATGCTGAATGAATATGGAAATGGAAATAGTAGAAAGGCGAATGTCGGAAGGCGGATGACGACGGGCGGCACATTCCGATTCGGTGTGTTAAAATGTAATAGCAACGTTAATGAACACGAACGCAGCAGCAGCAGCGACTGTACCCAACTCACTCCAGTCCCGCTCCCTTTCCAGTTGGCTCACCCACAGAGCCTCCGAGTGGAAATGGTCACATAAAAAGTGGCATCCTACCAGTCTTACAGGTTGCGGTTGTAAAACCCACACGCACACACACACACGCATGCAAACTAGAGGTGAGCGCGGGCCTCGTCATTACCAGCTGTAATGCCAAAAATGCATTTTTAAGTAAGCATAAACACGCACGATAATAAGTTCTAAAAGTGCAGAAGCTAAAACGAAATTGCGTGAAAAGTTTATAGAGTATACACTGTATCCAAAGAATAAGGAGTACAATAAGTGCAAAATGAAAAACATTTAGAAGAAGGCAAATACATAAAAGCTCACGAATCTTAAGCCCTCATAATGAAGATGACAAAAGAAATCGATTTGGCCAGGTAGCTCCTCGTCAGACGTGCTCCATAAATGATGTAAGCCTTGAGGGTCAAACTCAACAGAAACCTTTTTATGCTCAAAATTTTAAATAAAATTATAATTATCAAAAATGTTTACATTGACACATCTTTTGCCAGAAGTTTTACTAAAAATAGTCTATTTATAAAAAAGCTACAGACACCGTAATGTGTACATAGACTTAGACTGTAAATAAACATCCTCTAACCACATCTGAAAGGTCAATCTTTCCCGCGTAAGCACTTAAGTCCAATAATAACACGCAATTCCAGTGAGGTAGTTTACTATTTATTAATATTCTTGACTTGCTTACTATTACAATATTTGAATACTAACTAAAACTAATCTATTTTTGGCCCGACGCTTCTCATAGGAGTGGCAGGATTTCATATATATATGAAATATATTTCATATATATATACATATATTTATAGCCTGTTTTATTTGTATACAAATTTACATAACATTGGCAAGGAGACACTGGAAGAGCCCGTTCAACTGTATGATCTTTTGAATCTTGGACTCCAAGAGCTGGAATTAAGCAGCTTCAAATTGAGCCCCAATATGTGATTCGCCAGATCTAGTTAGCCTTATTTTTTTACCATTTCTATACTGAAAACTATTATGTATACTTATATATGTATATTATCCTATAGCTTCACGTGGGAACAAAAGGCCGCTGATAATAACAATCGAAGATGAAAAATCTCCAGAGATGAGAGGTATATTTTATGACCAGCATTCAAAACCCGATTTTGGTGATTCTATTTTCTATATTTAAATTTGATATATATGTATTTGGCAGTACCTTCAAATAAGCCATTTTGTATTAAATTCGAACTGTCCAGTGAACACAATTAGCTGAATGGATCCAAAAGTACACAAATCTCAAGATATTGAAATCGCTGGCTTAGCACATGGGTTCCCCAAATTAGGCAAACTGAAGGTTAAAAAAGGAATATTTATAGATCCGCTTATTAGTAAAACAATGAAAAAAACCAAATATTAAAAAATATTACCACCTGATAAAAGTTGTGAAAATTTCAGAGAAATACGAAAAGTCCGAATGATAAGTTTATTATTGAAATGAATTTTTTGGTGTAAACAAATGGCCTAAACATTGAGTTTAAAATTGCTCGATAAGCGACCAACAAGGTAAAAGATTTCAGTGAGACATTAGAAGTATTGAGGGTCAATGAAATTTTTGGGCACTTTATGTGACCGTTCAGACACCTATCATCTAACATTTATTTTTGTTTTCAAAAAACTTCTAGAACGCTATATTTTTTCGAAAAGTTTTAAAACTTTTTAGCAGTTTTCCATAAAAAATTAAATTTCTAGAACATATGAAGTCTAGAAAAAAGTGAGGCCACATACTATAGTCGGGATGTCATGTAGCCAAAAAACTGCAAAAGATCATTCTCTAAAATATCAAGGAATCTATTAAGCGATGAGTGATACGGTTCCAGACTTTTTCCTAAATAATTCGATTTTCCTATCTTAAGGAAGTAAGTTAATAACTGTTTATTAAAAAATAACAGCAAATCATGATTTGTCATAAAAAATTTTAGACAATGACTTTACAGACGTTGCAATCGATGTTACAAACCGCACGATAATCAGCCGATTATGGCTTGGCTCAAAATTGCTGTTCACATGACTTGTAGATAATAAGGAAGCAATTATGCAGAAAGCATATTTTGAACGTAATCCATAGAATCCCCAAATCATATACTATATTTTAGATAGGATACACTCGATTGAAGTTTTAACATTCTCAAAATGGCAGTCAATGGTAAAAACACCTAGAATCGATGGGTATGTTGATCGGCATGCTAAAACCGAAATCATTTACTCAGCAATAAAGTGGGATTCCGGAATGCCACTAATCGGAGATTTAAAAAATAAACAGACCAGATTGAATCAATAAAATCAGAATGTTGGAATAAAACTATATGAAAGCAGGACTAGGCTTGTCCGAATACTCCGAAAAATGTATTATACCTGCAGTGAATGTCTTTATGAGAGTATAGAACCCCAAGGAGTTTATTTGCACCCTAATTAGAATCATCAGCTTGCCAAAACTTAGCTATATCATTCGTCATCAATAATGGAAATCGATTTTTTTTTAAGCTGAACTATTAAGCTGGTCTTGCCAGCTATTTTTAGCATGCAAACTTTTCTTTTCAGTTCTCATGAAAAAAGTTAATTCGCCCACGCTTATATGCAGCTGTCAGCGCGAAATTCGATTGATTGATTTCATCAATGGTTTCCAGTTTTAAAAACAGAAATCGAGTGACCACACGATAATCATTTTTGTATTATGTTGCGAATATGCGAGAGCTTTTTTCAACTCCTGTCAATATTCCGAATGACGTTGAATGACTGAAAGAAGATTTGCTTTAAAACATTTAAAAAAGCAAATGCCGGTTTGTCGACAAATCTGTGCTCGATTTAAACGCCACCAAATGAAATTATGATTTTGGAGTCCGAAGCTAAATTAAATTTTTTTTACAAATTTGAAAACATTTTTGAAAACAAAAGATTTTTATAATTTAAAAATTTTTAAATGTTATATCTAATAATATAAACTAAATAACTAACCCTAAGAAAGTGAATTGTCTATTTCAAGTAAATCAGTTCTGGTTTTAACATTTAGAGTGTTCCCTGTCAGGGCAAAATGGCAAGAATACCCGTGAGCAACACTTACAACAAGGTCCGACTGGTTACTTTTTATACTCGCTGATGCCCGACTATTAAAATTAGCTGTTTAGAGGTGCCATATTATTTGTTTTTGTTTTATTAAAAAGTATGAGAAAAAGGTTTTTTTAAAATAATAAAAGATAAATTGTTGCATATTTGACACTATAATATATACTTTGTGATCTTCAGCTATAAAGAAATTCCCACTTTAGGAGCTACAACTATCACTAAATCAGTAAATAATTGGAATTTTAATAATAACATTTTAATGCTATTGAGTAACAACAACGCCTTCAAATTTTTGACATTTTTAATCGAAATCTGTGTGTTATTGTAAAAACTTATAGAGCTCTTCGTAAAATGTATGGACCGATTGATCGTCCATCAGAATTTGTCGTGTTCTTAACCATGTTCGAAGTCACCACCAGCCAGAATGAGAACAGCACGTTCCGACGAACTTATCGCTGTTGTAGAGGCCAGTCTAGAGAAAAATCGAAATTTATCGATTTGCATCATGTTACCGTTAACGGTGATCGAAACAGAGCGATGATCAAAGAATATTTATTTTCCAATTTACTTGACATAGTTGTCGAAGAGTTCTGGTTTCAACAAGTTAGCGCAACGTGCTATATGACGACGGCAATCATTGATTTAGTGAAACCTCAATTCGGTAAGAAGATTACTTCAAGAATTGGGCCCACTAACCACTGATCGCCGCAGTGGTGTAATTTGAAGCGTCAGACAGACTTTTCGACAAGCCATCCAAAATTGACGACTTGGAAACCAACATTGCACTATGTCATTATCGAAATTGCTGGAAAGTGTGGTTAAAAATGGACTTATAGGAAGCGCTTCGTAGTCGTGCTGGTCACATGGCAGTGATATTTTTAAAATATTAAATCATAAGAATTACTATTATCTTTCTAATAAAACTTATGTTTACATTAATTTTTTCTTTGTTTTATTTAGGTTTCCAATCCGGACGCGCTTAAAATAGCACCCTTTATTACAAAAAAATATTATACAAACATAGCCTAATAAATATGGCATCTTTTACGTTTGTTATGGAAATCCCATAACCGAAACATTATTTGGCCGATATTACTGAATCTGGGAAAAAAGCCTAATTAATGTAATGCACTGAATACGTGAAATATCAATAAAGGAATGTCTTTTCAAGATTGTTTTTATTTTAACTTGAATTGCATCATAGGCATTGCCGATTGTTGTCAAAAATATGATATATTTTTTTGTACAAATATAACGTCACGCTAAAATACAAAAACACCCAACTGTGTGCAAGTGTATGCTTAGTATGGTCTTTGGCAATTGCAATCACGCATTCATTCATTACGTACGATAATATCGTTTTCAAGCCCGACATTACCCCATCTCTAACACGCACACACACACACACACACTCTTTTGCACTCACGCACACACTCAAGCAGTAGACACATAGAAAGACATGCCGCACATTAGGCAACACGCAACACAGCGACAAAACGAAAGTTGACGCAGGAAGTGAGCGGCTGAGTGCAAAACAAATCTCAGTAACGCACGTCTTTGGTGTTTCTCTTTTTGCTGTTGTTCTTGTTGCTGTTGTTCTTGTTGCTCTTCGTTGTTGTTGTTGTTGTTGTTGTGCACTCATTGCCATTTTCTTTGTTTTCTGCGCTTTCGTTTGGCGCTCAACATTCAAAGCTGGCCCAATAAGCGATTGCGAGGGCAACGCAGGTCGCTGAGTGCGCGCACCCATTGGCGTTGACTTGGGGGCCCAGACACGGACCCGGACCCGGACTTTGGGAGACCCGTAGGGTGATGGCCGGTTGCCATGTCTGCGGTGCTGCAAGGCATGTTAAAGTACACACACACACACACACACACGCTGATAGAGAGAGGCAGCCGCCAGTTAGTCGCTTATAACGCAACACGGATGCCCTTCACCCTTCATTCGTCGGCACAACATAACACAACACAGTTAACAGCAGCAGCAGCAGCGCAGCAACGGCAACGGCAACGGCGGCAGCAACAACATTCAATGAGGCATTTTACACCATTTGTTGGTATTTGATGAGCACCTCGTGCACGCCACGTTGCCACTTCGTCAACGTCACCAGGGCCATAATGATGGTGTTGGTTGGTTGGCTGGCATACTACCTACTCTCCAGCATATATAGGTATACGTGGATGCGGTGGTTGGGCAAATTTGCTGATAGCACCAAAACTCCCATATACGCCCCATTTCATTGCTTTTAGCGCATGTTGTTGTCAGGCTCAGTCGATTGCGCGATGGTAAGAGATATGGGGAATCTCAAACAAAATAATATGACAAATTTCTATAATGAATCTTTAAGCACTGCATGCAAAATTTTAAAATCTCATAAATAGAAAATTTACATACCAGTCACCAGGCTATCAAAACGAAAGCTTAAGTTAGCTAAGAATTTTTGGAAATAATGACGTCCCGACATAAATAACAAAAACCAAAAAATGAAATTTCAAAAATGCTTTGAAAGAGAGCCGAAAGTTTTTGATAAAGATTAAGGGTATTTTCATATTGGCGTGACGTTACATATATACAATAAAACACTCCAGAAAAAAACGATCTAAAAAAGGGTATTTGATTCAAATTTTTAACATAAATAATTTTTTAGCTAATCTTTTACAAATTTAGCTAAGCCATTTTTCCAATTTATTTTCATGCCAGCTTAAGAATCAACTTCATATCTTTTTCTAAACGTTTATTTCTGGAACGTATCTACTATGTAAAAACAGAATTAGGTGCATATATTGAATGAGTCCTTATATTGGGGTTTCTTTTTTTTTTTGCAATGACTACCGAAGCTCCTAACCAATATTATTTAAATGGGGCTTGGTGCTAAATTAAAAAAACCAGTTGCTGAATACAGGGATTTGGCATTCCTAAAACGTAAAAATATATTTTATATTACATGAGTCGTCATACTGATTTGGCAACTGGCACTGCTACAGCGTTTTTTTTTTAGATGTTCACAACGTTCAGTTGGCAATACTGCTTTATCTGACAACCCATTTAACAGCTGATAGTTGCTTTTTGTTGAGTTTCGATTGACTTTTCATTATGGATAGACTACCACCAGAGCAACACTTGCAAATTGTTGAAATTTTTTAACAAAGTAATGGTTCCCTTTGTCAATCTTATTCAAAATTCAAAATTTTGTTCTCCGATGAAGCCCATTTTTTGTTGATTGGTACGTAAGTAAGCAGAATTGTCGAATTGCATTTGTAGTGAAAATAATCCAAAATAAGCTGAAATCATATTTAAACACTAATGTCATTAAATTTACTATTCAATAAAGCCCTTTTCCTTGATAATAAAAATATATTTCTTTATTTTATTATGATTTAAACTTGTGTAACTTAAAAAAAAAACACCCTTTATAAGTTTTTATAAGGGCGATGGAAATAAGAAACTGTTTTTACGCTTGCTTGATAAAGTTTTTATGTAAAGCCTTATGAAACTTGACTGTTATATTGTTGTCAGTTTTATCTTCATATTTGAATGACATCTTAAATACAAGATGAAGAAAAACCCTCCAGAGCCTGACATTTTTCTCAACGAGCAGCACAAAAAAAAGCAGTCGCCTTACAATATTAGTTCACAAACGTCCACCTTATGTGAAAATTTGGCAAGTTCTTGCAAAAATACGCGAGCTGCGCTCTTCCTAATACCCACGAATCTTTAAGGCATGTGCTCTGAGTATTTTCAAATAACTTTATACAACAGATATTCTGTAAATAACTTTTTGTTGCCTACTTTGAAGCGTTGCCTTTCCGATGGCTACCATCTTGCCATTAAATTTAACGGTTACCTTTTCTTGGTAATACAGTCGAACTTCTTTATAGCGAACTTTTTTACAGTGCAGTTTTTGATATTACAAGTTTATTTTTTTTAAATAAGCTCACAAATTTCTGTATAACTAATTTTTAATATACAATATAAAATTCTGCTCCTGTTCTAACTCGATATAGGGAATATGGACTTTTGTTTATAAGTTTTTAGGAGTTTTTAGGCGAGTAAGTTCTTTGTGGATTTTGTAAAACCAAGTTCGTAATAATTAAGTGATTACATTATTATTATATGGATAGAACTTAAAGGTCAACCCAGCGAGGACGAGCAACCTGTGTTTCATGCAAAAAAGGACGACCATCCCACTCATCCCGTTAGATGGAGTGCCTATTAAGCAGCCATATCAGGCAAAATACATTGGTGTCACCCTGTACAGGCGACTTGCTTAGGTGTCACCTGTAGTGTACTCCCAGTGTGTCGCCCCGATCTGGCGCCCCGAACTGCACATACCCCAAATCCGCAGCAAAGACAAGAAGTAAATAATTAATTTCACGAATCATCATTCATAGCATAACAAACATAGCTGATTTAAAACTATCTTCACGATGCCTCGCCATATCATTCGATCCATTGCTTGGAGTTCGTAGTTTTGGACGTTCATTTTACTTAAATCTGCTAGCACCTCTTACTTGTGTTCCATATTTTTGCCCCTTCAGGATTAACTTTAATATGGAGCTATATTCCATGTACATGCCTGATCACCGTAGGCGCATTATCTAAGATTGGATGAGAATGTCATGGTGAGTCGAATGAGTTTTTTATACATTTGCAATTTTGCATATCGAGTTACCAGAGCTTGGGAACATAGCTCCAAAGTATTCCTCAGGTCTTGACACTGGCGTAACTTTGAGTATCTTAGCATATAAATCGTTTTCGTTTCATTTATCTGCATCCCAAGTCTGTTTACTTATTTGTTATATTTTTTGAATATATTTTTTTGGGGCACACGGACGCTGTGGTATCCGAAGCCTTTAAATTTATTTTTTGACTGGTAACAACGGGGACTTATGGGACGTTGCAAGCGAGATGTCCCTGATGCATTGCAGTAATCGAAAAGGAGTTAGCAAGACGAAGTATATGCCGGTTAAGCACAGATCCTAGTTGTAGAGGACCAATATACTTTTGAAGTTGTCAAGGCATTCATATACCTTGGCACCGCTGTAAACAACGAAAATGATATCAGCCTGGAGATTACTTTGGGCTTAGTAAGCAAATGCCCGACAAAACTTACACTCTGCAAGACACTCATCTTATCAGTGCTCTTTACGGGTCAGAAGCATGGATTGTGTTGCAAGCGGATGAAGCAGAACTTGGAGTGTTCGAGAGGAAAATTCTTCAATCCCGTCCGTATTGGGAGCGGCTTAAGAATGAACCACGAACTGTATGAGCTCTTCGGCGACATCGTTCATACCAATTAACGTGGTCAAGAGAGACTTTAACACAAAATACCTTCAAATGGCGGGTCGTAGATGGAATAGTCTTGTAACATGCAACACTAGTAGATCACTATGGCCCCTTGATAAAACTTCAAACAAACAACATCGTTCCTCATAATATTCACCGTCACAGTTGCTACTAGCCAGTAGAAAAAAGCTATTCATTTCCTCTGTAAATGCCCTGCTCCATGGAAGCAGAGAATGAACACCCTAGGAAGGCCGCTTTTCAATGGACGGAAGTATACATCAACGAGCTCCAGAGGTTCCTAAGCCGCATGGACTGGATCTAACGGAGCTGTACACACAAACAACCAACAAAACGATGAAAGTGCTAGTTGGGCTCATAGAGCTCACAGAGCCACCACTTCAACCAACCATACAACAGCGCTTCGACCGAAGTCATCCAGCGCATAACATTTCATCCGATGGAAGGACCAAGTGGAGAAGAACTGGTCTACACTTGGTGTAGCAAATTGAAGAAGATGCGTGAGAAGCAGAGACGCCTGGCGAGAGCTCTTGAGAGCGGCTGTACCTCGGTAACATTTTGTGAAGGCCACCTATGTAAGTAAGCTAAGGGGCTACTACAGGCAGCTTTACTCTACTCCATTCCACGTTATGAAGCTATGTTTGGCTAGTGCGCCCAATATGTGTATCTTTGAATGAAGACACACTCAAAACTTTTTAAAATTCCTTTACCAATTTCCATTTCCTAAACTTTCTTTATTATTTTTGAGCAGAACCCTTGCAATTGGTTGGAATTAGTTTCTCCTCGTTAAAGCTAAAGTTGAATGACACGCATCAAGTATTGTTGAAATTACGAAATTAGTTTAAAAAACCATTAAACTCTTCTGGCACTTAATCTCGCATAAGCTTATTAGAGTTTTAACTAGATGTATCTAATATCAAAAGTTGGCTAAATTATTCTCTTACTTAAATTTCAACTCGTTTGCAAGCGACAAGCTTTAGGTGCTTCAAGAGCTTGTTTTGCTGCCCATTTGATGGGCGGCTTGGCTTGTTGGTTTGCCGGACTGTCATGTTGGCACTTCAGGATATTTTTATGCCAACGGGATCCTTTTACCAATTTTCAATATACCATTTTGATTTCGTTGGGGCTCACTGACATACTCTTATACCGTCCAAAATGACTAAATTGGTTGTTTTACAATCAGCTTGGAGCGTGCTCAAGAGCAGGGCGGCTACAAGCAGTTAAGGTTGATGGTATGTCCTGGCAGCATATCCGCATCAATTTATGAATACCTTAATTCAGTTTATAGTCGAAATATTTACCTGTAAAAACAAAATGAAATGAAACGAAGACGATGGCAATGACGTTGATGGTTGGGTCTAAGGCTGAGAACGAGAATGAGAATGAGGACAACGTTGAAGATGGCGACATCAATGGCCGTACGACAAGCATTAAGCAGATGAGACGTTGAAGCTGGCGTGTAATGAGTAAAAGAGCAGGAGGGCGGTAAGGCGGGCAGACAGGCTATAATGGTCAGAAGGTCATAAAATATTAAATGAAAAACCTTGTAATTAAAGTGAAATGTATTTAAGTACACAAATTGAACGTTGGGAGCAAGTCATCACGTGCTCAAGTGCCTAGTTCTTGAGCAAACAGGATGCACTATGAGCTTGTTGTGTGTTTGGAGCATATACTCGTGTACACTGGGACCAAAGGCTCTTTCAGCGCTGACCAGCCCCATTAGGTTGCTTCATTTGGCCTGGTCCAATCAAAGCTTCAACTTTTTGAAGCATATGAGCATGCCTTTTTTTTATGTCTAATTAAAAGATATTTGTATATCTGAGCATCCTCGAGCTGGTAGCGCTCAAAAAACACTGGCAAGGCAAATAAACTTGTTGAGGTTATGCCAGGAGTGGCCATAAAATCAACTTCAAGTATGTAAATACTTGATGCAAAACATGAGCAAACATATTTATGTTTATGTTACAGGTGGGATTTATCAAATTGAGGAACTTCAAGGCAACGATTTTTTCTCTTTTCGTTTTCTTCTTTGGTCACTGGAGTGGCAAGCCCCAAGATAAATAACAAATAATCTGCTTAAGTAAGCGAAAGGTTAAGTTGTCAATGCCAAGCATATTTTTCGCAGTAGGTTTTTAGCTATTTAGCTATTTATATGGCATGCTTAAACATTACGCATTAGCCCGGGGGCATATAGGTTGGCAACAAAAGTTCTGCCACAACCCTTTTGACCTAGACACACACACACAACCTCATACACACACATGATTAGTGCCGCTCGATCTGGTTTTGGACCCCCAAAAGTTATCGCTAGCATTCGCAAATTGTCGCTGTCATTTGGCGCACCCTTAAATATGCACACAGAGACAGAGACAGAGACACACATAAATACACATAGATACAAAGACACATTCACATACACATAAAAAGTGCGGCTACTTGAAGCGTTCTGACTACATCCTAATTTCAACTGCGGTTTCATTAGCCGTGGTCTGCCAAATTGTTGCTACATATACATATCTACTACATACTATATAGTATATATATTTATTTCTGTGCCTGTCCGTCCGTCCGTCCGTCCATCTGTAAGTCGGTCTATCTGTCCGTTCGTTCATTTCGCTAAGTTTTGTTGCCACAAATGCGGCCATTGAATTTTTTCTCATTTAACAACTTGTACAGCAAGCACCCAACCCTAAAGAGGATACGAGGGTTGGCTGATAACTAATTAGCGCATCTAAGTAGCCAACAGCGCTTGGAGTTTTTGAGAGGAAAATTTGTCGCAAAATCTTCGGACCTATCCGTATTGGAAGGGACTATCGCATTAGAATAAGACACGAACTGTATCGGCTCTACGCCGACATCGGTATAGTCCAGCGCACAATAATACAACGTTTCCTTTGCCTTCGATATGTGTTTTGTATGCGCAAAGAAGGTCTAGCGAAAAAAGTGTTCGAAACGAGAGTCAACGGCAGGCGATGAAGATGGTGACCGCGACTCCGATGGAAGCATCAAGTGGATGAGAACCTGTCTATATGAAGGCAGCACTTTTGAAAAAAATATATATTATATATCATATATAATGCAATCGTACTTTGGTGCAAAGTGATCGGGACTGTTGTTGCAAGGATATTTAATACTAAAAACTACTTATGGATTCATCTATGGATTCCACCAAATTCTTCGTCACGATACTTTTCTCGTGCTGCGCCAGATAATTCATAACTTTCGTCCCTTATCTTTACAATTTGAGAAATGACTCTTAGCTTTCCAACAACTGAACCATGTTGACCTGTGTAATATATATAACTAGTGAGCCCGGCAGATGTCGTCCTGCCCAAACTTTTTGAATACTCTTAAAGTGTATAAACATCGTAAGATTCTTTAGTTAGTTTATCTAGACAATCACAAGATGGTTGGATTAGTTGACTTTCATGACTCTCTAAAAAGCTGTATGGACGAACTTAAGTATTCTTAAGGGAGCTCGCATCTGTAATAAATTCATACCCCACAGAAACTACATTTCAAGCCCTTTGCAACTACGCTTCTGCCTGCACTTAATGTCCATTACCCGGTGTTGAACAATTTTCTACTATGCTATATTCACGATATTCACAAAAATGCGCATATTTCACGAACCAATACACACGAACACATCGCAATAGGCTTAGAACCTCCGGATTGACAACCTCTAACACACGCAAAAATCAGACTTGAAATTCTTCAACGCGTTCATGAGAACACCCGTAACACGTTGAACATTAGTTAATCTGACAATGTACACAATGCCAACTAAGAACTAATCTGTGTTACTAGACCGTTGGGTGAACTTTTTAATGATATGCAATCATTCTCCTAATAATAAATTAGAGACTAGATTTAAATTAACAAAGTTAAAAAAGTAAGTAAATATAAAAATTAAAATCGCAATTCAGAATTGGGCAAAAATTAGAAAAGTTTTTCTGATTTAAGATAAAGGAATTTATAGACGATACAGACAGCTCGAAAGGGAGGAAATTTTAAAGGCTACGACACAAAAAAAAAACTTATAAAGCAACAAATTTAATCGGGAGTACTACAATTATCTTTATTCTTTTAAGAGATGGCCACTACATTACATTAGACACAGAAACGGGCATCTACCTTGAAGATGATGGGTGAGTTTGCCAATTTAACGAAGCTCTAGAATGCAACTGCTCTGTGAGTGCATTATTTTTGAATAATATTTCACGGTTATCCTATTTTTTCAAAGGCTACAACAATTTAGGATATTAAAATAATTAATGTTTAAAAAAAAGAAAGGAATCAAGGAAATATATCTCTGAGCCAAATCCGCTTCTCTTGCTCTTTCGATATACAATATATTTTCCACCCACGGGAATTGCTGTGGCCTTTACAATCTGGCAGAGCCTACTCTTCTGTTGGGTTCACATTCAGCTATGCAATATTTTATAGTTGATATCGATAATGCCTAGTCGCCATCAATCCAATTATTTTCAATTGTAAAAAAATGATACGAGCGACCCTCGTACATGCTATATCATAGCCCAGCCGCTACACTCACTCAGACCGTAACCAGCTCAAAGCTACTCTTCCTACTCCATCCACAGTCCATACTGCTGCCATCCCCAACTCTCACTGTTGCTCCAGCAAGCTCCAGCACAGGGCTCATGCTCATGCTCATTTTCAGCAAATGCAATTAACAAAACACGCTTCTAGCATAAAGTCATTAGTTATTCCATTTCATGAATATTCTCTCATTTCGAACGCTTGAGTTTGAGTATATAGGGTGCTTGTTTGTGTGGTTGTTTGTTGGTATGTTTGTTTGTTTGTTTGTTTGTGTGTGTTTGCTAGCATATGTATGCGGGTTGAGTGTTAAAGCAGACGTTCCAAGGTCCCAGCCAAATTATGTACAGTATTATTTGGTGGATTTTCACCAACACTTGGCTAAACTAACGCCGCCGCCCCGCTAAAGGCACAGACGATGCGTCGCAGTTGTAGTGCAAAAACAACAACAACATGAGGTAGGTGCCACCTAAGGGTAAATGGGCATACGATGTTACTAGTGGACAGCCCGCAAAATTATTGGCCCATAGTAGCCAATGTGTTGGTATGCGGCGCCACATTGTTTGCTCTTACCTTGAAGCAAAGTTTGCAAATATTTTGCCCACGCAGCCAACGACGAGCATATAGTATTCCATTTTCATAGTAGCCATATAGACGGTATAGACCATATAGACCATCGACCGGCAGCCGGATAAAGTTTTTGGCGTGAGTTCTTATATGCAAAAATGGTTTTCAATACTTAAAGATTTATGAGTGTACATATCTGGTATAAGCGTGTGTGTGTGTGTGTGCGTGTATGGCGACATAAAATACTGACACCAGACAGTCGAACCGGCTTGGTCCGGCTTGGCGTCCAGGCGACCACCAGCTTACTCCACGCTCCGTTTGCTAAATTCCAATGAAAATGTTGAGCATAGCTGAAGCTGGCCAGACAAAATGCCCAAGCACGGCTCTCATATAAGTCTTTATAACCAGTATTTTGCATAAGCCGCCCCCAAAAACGTCAAGCTAACGCCACAAATTAGTCGACATAATGCACTGCGTGCCGCAACTGAGCGTAACAAGAAAAAAGTCACAAGAGGCACCACATTCCTAAGCACTGATTTGCCAGACCCCACCCAGATCTCTCTGGCAACCCACTACACTCCACCCCACCCCAACACATATCACATTCCAACAGTTAGCTCGAAAGTTTTGCCTAGTCGGAAAAGTGGCAGCTGCAGGCAGCAGACTGCAAAGCACAGAGGTTGAGAAAAAAAAGAAAAAACTTCACATGAATCAAGACAACTTTGAAAGTTGCTCGATGATTTAATTAGAATTCTTGAAGGTGTCTTGAGCCTATGTGGTAACTTGTAATTATGAAAATCCAACGTAGATTGTAGGTGGCAGCTAGTGCGGCGGAATGCGGCTTGTGGCCCATTAAAATGGCAATGGATCCAATAAGCGCCGCCCTTGGGCATTCTTTGCGGCTTTGCTATGGGTTTTTCCCTGGTCTCGCAAGCTCCAATCAATGCGCAGTTTAAATAGTAGACGTTAAGGTGTCAAAAAGCGTGGGAAACATGGAATATTTAACAAGTGGCGACGGCGGCGAGCTAACAAAATGCCAACGTTATAATTAGACTGAAATTGAGTGAGATTGGAGGTTTTTTCTCTACTGAAGGCCAACATTTTTGAAGGTATGATTATCGTATTAATTTGCTTGGTCAAGTGTCTTCACTTAATTGGCATATAAGCCCGGCTATTCTCTGAACATCAACATAAATAATAAATGTATTTTAAAATTGTCTCAAAAAAAGTGTGTATTACGTTATTACTTTAAGAGTAAATATGGACTTGATTCAAGACGTAAATATTTCGGATAAAAATCTTGAGAACTTCTTTCAGGAATATTTCATACTCATGTGATCATTATCTCAATTTAAGTTCAAAATATAGCTACTAGAAATACAACTTTATTACTTGTTTCAAAAACATTTCATCCTTAGTTTTTAAGAAATCATCTTCTTAGTTAAAGAATTTCTGACTTCAAATGACCTGATGTAAGATTCAAATTCTACACTTCAGTATATTCGCTTTACCACCCAAATCAAGTGTGGATTTCCTATTTTTAAGTAGGTACGAAATACTTACAAGAAGGTTAGTAGCTACGACTGTAACAACTACAGGCCAATAATACTATCACCTACAGTGTATAAGTTATATACCAAGCTACTGGAAAAGCGACTTAGGCGAGTAGTAGAAGAAGACCTAAAAGAGGAGCAGGCAGCGTTCAGACCGGGTAGACAAACATAAAATCACATCTTCACTTTAAAGAGTCATCATGGAAAAAGGGTTGGCTAATGGGAAGGATCTTTTCCTAGCGTTCGTGGACTTAAAAGCGGCGTTTGATAGTGTGCCAAGACAATGATAAACGCTGTTAAAAGTGTCTATGACAAGCCGACGGAGAAAGTATGACTAGAGGAGGAGAAGTCAGAAGTATTTGAAATATGCAAAGGATTAAAGCAAGGAGACAGTCTTAGCCCACTACTGTTCATCTTATTAATGGATGAAATAGCTAAATAGAGTCAGAGGCAAACAGAAAAAACAAAGATTGGGAACTGGAGACTTCAACCCATCTACCTACAATTCATATTATATGCGGACGATATTGTTATCATAGCAAACAATCCGCAAAGGCTACGAAATGCATTAGAGAAGTGGTCTAATAATCTAAAAAAAAAAGGGAATGGAGGTCATTATAACCAAGAGCAAGTAATGTCGGTCTCTAAAGAGGATAGGTCGACAGAGAATTATTAACATGCAACGGCAGAGAATTAGAGAGAGTTGAATCCTATGAATACCTCGGAACCATTGTTAGCTGTAAGGGAATAATAGACCAAGAAGTGCTAAGCCGAACCAAGAAAGCGGTCTCAGCGTACTATCAGATAAGTAACACAATAGTGGGTAAACGAGAGACAACCACAAAAACAAAACTCAAGCTTTACAACACGGTTATAGTACCAATATCACTGTACGGTACCGAGTGTTTGCCGCTATTAGAAAAACATCTGAGTAAATTTCAGGCAACAGAAAGGAAGTACGTACGAAGGGTCGCAGGAAAAACCAGGAGAGATATGGTCAGAAATGAAAGAAAACGTTCAGAAGTTGGGCAGAAGAAGTCGATTATACAAGAAATAAGAGACAGCTAAAATGGTTCGGACATCTACATGGACAAGTCAACAAAAGCCAAGAAGGTACTGGAAATGAGAACCGAGAGGAAGACCCCGAAAAACTTGGGAAAATCGCATCCAGGATGTGGGAAGGATAAGGGGCAGAACCCTGGCAGAGATGAGAAGAGAGACCCGGGACCGACCTAATTGGACCCCGACGCCTAACAGGAAATGGGGATTGAAGAGGAAGGAGAGAAGAAATACTCGTTGTTTTTCTCAGTATATACAGTCGTTCAGCTAAGTACATGAAGACATCGAAACTGCTTTGGCGTATGTCTGTAGATAGTCCAGGTTTTGGAAATTAAGTCGCGATAGTTTTAAAAAAGCTGAGATTAAGCGACTGTAGCGTGTTTGAGAGAGAATACGCAGTATTTGAGCTTTTCATCACTTCAATAATGCTCCAAGATTTCTTCTCATTGGAAAATGAGTAAACAAATTTTAAGAAATCGAACCAACATTAGAAATCCAAGGCGGCCAAGGTCATCGAAGAGTGTTAGCCAGTCTGTTCGTGAAGATTTAAATCTTTTAATTGGAAAGTGCTTAAATCACTTTTCAGCAACTGACGTGACCCCGCTTTTTGAAGACCGTGCTATGCCTCATATTTTCCGGAATAGTTGAGAAAATCGTAAGAGAGATTCTGCCTTCTTTAAAATATGAAACGGAGTTGGACAATGGGTACTGGTCTAAGTTAGGTTGGGTTAAGGAGGTAGTTAGGACGTGACGTCCGATACTATTGATACCGCAATAATGGATTTACCTCAACTCTTTCGCACTATAGAGGTCCTCTAGATGTTTTAATGCACTGCTGATTTCTAAACGGCAAAGAGATGAAGTATATCGTTTTAGCACATGTGTCTCCCTTCCAAGATTTTGAGCATTATTAATATTTGGTAAATGGTGGACTTGGCTGGTCTAGATAGAGAGCGATTAAGAAAACTTATCAATATGTGAATGGGTTCGGCTGGCATACCAAGAAGCTCAAACACCTGAACTTTCGCAGCCGGCTTAGATATGTAGAACATATCAACTGCTATCTAACTAAGTTTAGATTAGTTTATAAAACTCAAGCTCTTTGAAGTTAGCTTAAAAACTTCTAAGCCCCAAGGAGTTGATCTGTTTCCAAAGAAATCTTTGTGAAAAGTTTAAGTCCACACGCTCCTTTAAATTCTCTATTTAAAATTGTACTAAAAAATTAACCTACCTATGCAAGTAAAGCCATGAAAACCCAATTCATCAATCAAGTTTTGGCATTGAGTCACAAAGTATGTCTCAAAACGACACATTTGCAAGTATTGCAAAGCATCATTAATTTATGTTTTCACTCCAAAGGGTCTTGGGAATTCAAGGCATTCACAAATACCTCGAAGTCTGGCCCAAAATTCGCTTTGAAGTTGATTAATATGTGGAAAATCTGTGAATCGTATGCTATGTACATAAGCATGAAAACTTTAATATATGTTTTTCTAGTTCTATTTAAGGAGCAAGGAGTAACATAATAAGCGGATTGTTATCAAATCAATTCATCATAGCATTTTTTTTATTTTCTTTATTGTAGAAGACAAACTGTCATCCCTAAAGCAGGCAACAATAAATTTATTGCCTTCATAGTGGTTGTGGCAACTTTTGGCAAAGTCATCACATTGAATTATGAACTAATCTTCGCTTTGAGAGCCTAATCCAATTGCTCGATTAACTAATATAAGACGTGAAAGCAACAATATTGTTCTATTCTTTTTTTTTGTGTAAAATAAAAACATTAGTAGCCTTTATTGAACATACTGTTTGTAAAAAAGTCAATATTAATGAAATATTTTTTTAGTGGTTTTGTGGGGACTTCTAAGCAACGTTTTTCCAACATTATGACAATTGTGTAAATAGAAACGCTAAGTGTGTTTTTAGTTCTAGATTTGAAGACTATACGATTTTTAAACAAAATTCAAATAATTAATGCCTCTCTAGGTGTCTCTGATTATCGCCTGACTTCTTCACTCCCTGATGTCAAAGGAATCTAGTAGGTGAATCCTTTCAATGATTTAGCGAAGGGACTAATCCGTTCCTTTCCCATTTGACTAGCACAGAGAATATGCCTGGTGGTTTTATTATCCTCGAGACACAGTCTACACTCTGAAGAATCCGATAACCAATTTTCTGTAGATGGTATCTCACAATGTAATGCTAGTAGGTATGCTACCAGGAGCTTTAAGTCCGCTCTGTCAAGACCATTTTTCTGCCCTGGTAAGGACAGTCAGCATCTCTTATGTTCTACTGCAGCACATTTGCTTGCCTTGTGAACTAACCAATACCGCAGAAAAGTGCAGGAAATGTGGTCAAGGTGGAGGCACCCTGTCGTACAAGCGATCGTATTTCCATCCATTTCTGAGCATCCGGGTACCAAACATAGCACGCCTATGTTCCAGGAAGTCAGGAGTTGAAAGGTAGCTATAACATTGTTTAACCATCCATGAGGAGATGCTCCATGATGGAAACCTTACTAAATCTTCTTCATCTATACGCACATGACGTTTTAAACCTTTTGCACTGATGCAATTTGAGCAATTTGATTTAGAACCTATAAAGTTTGTATACGACTTCGTTCACTTTTTATCTGCGTACTGATATTATGTTAATTTTGGCTCTCTTCCTCTGCTAGTCTCTGAGGTCCTCTTTTTAATGCGCGTGGATAAATCTACGTTCTAATCAACTAGATATATTTTATATGGTTTGTGTTCTTTGGTAGGTTTGTACGAACTTATTAACCCTTTTTTTTCTTTGGCAGGACTGTAAAAGTTTTTTTTGACTGGTCATATAGAAGCTGTACGAAATGATAAAGCGATTTTTGTTTGAAACCTTCAAAAAGCCTTCCGAAGACCAAATTTAGATTTTAGATTTTCATAGAGTAACTATGGAACAGTACCGAACTCATACTGCAAAAATAAAAGAAACTCTGTTCCCTTAAATTAAAAAGGGGCTTAAACCGAGAGTTAGTTCTTACTGTCCCTGTGATCTAAGCACTAACACAGGCACACATGTCACTATCTTGGAAGTTGCCCTGATTATATATAATTATGGTAGCTTTGCGAAAACGTTATTTAATAACCTATTGTAATATAACCTTTGATCACTCAATACTCTGTAATTTTAATGGCAGATTCCAATAATAGTTTTCTCTTTTCTAGGGTAACAGAGGGTCCGAGTGCCCATTTATTCTAATATGAGAGCTCCTTTTCATAAACGTTAAAAGCTGGTTTATCAAAATGATCACATTCGGCATCTTGGAATGACATCGAGTTTTTGTGAGAATACTTTTAATTTTTAAAAGCAAAAATTTGACTTCTTTAAGTACAGAAAAGCTTTTATAATTAATTTTTTTGCTTTCGTACTGTGATCCACTTTTATGGAAAATATACTTAAATACCAAGTAAAAGATAATAAAATATATTTCTGCAAAAAGTGAACTCGAGGCAGAAAACATTGGCTTAAGGGGTTACGCCACCTTTGTACTTTTGGAAAATCATTTTTTTTTTTTGCTCGAAATGATACCTTATAGTCTTAAGAATACACGAAGTATATTAATTTAGAACAATTCGATCGGCAAAATGATTCTTTTTATATATATATAATATATAACAATTAAAACAATCAGAAACATAGATGAAAACGTGTTTTTTTTGCGGAATCCTTCGCAGTTTTCAGATAATTCAAATTTCAACAAAATCCTACGTCACGCTATAGCTAATTGCCTATTTATAATAAAAAAAATTTAGTTCATTGCAATCAGACGAGAATTAGGCCCACTACACCGCGTACCAGTTGTACTAGACCTGTTGGAGAAGCTGACGTTATTTTTCGAGAAATTTTTAATAAGTACACTACTGTATACTTATTTAAGCTATTATTATGAATTTACTGAACATTCTTCGGTTCATTTACAAAAATCCCTAATATAATATATGCATTGATTTTTGGTCGTGAAGGTGGCCTAACCCCTTAAAGGCGGACACATGGTAACCCTAATTAAGGGCACACCTAGTGTGAAATTTTCAAAAAATTATTTTTTTTTCCATATTTCGATAGGTTATACCTTTAGAAATAACATACTAAAATTTTAAATCGATAAATAGTTTTTGAGTTACAGCCATTTAAAAGAGTAGACGCTCGGCAGTTAGGTAGTTGGTATATACCTGAGATCGCGTGTCATTTCAAAAATATTTAATATATTATTTCAAAAATTTTACTGTGTATTCTCAAAACATGTATAAATATACCCTCAAAATTTTAAATAGATGGATTCACTAGTTTCTTTTTTTTTTAATTCCCAAAACACTAGGTGTGCCCCTTAATTCGCCTGCCTCTTCCTATCCCTGAATACGTTCTAGAATTCTAAATTATAAAATCCTTGATCCCAACATTAAACAGTAAAAAAGTAATTTAAAACTATTTTCTCGAGCAGGTAAATTAAATCGTTATCGACTTGAAAAGCACCTCTGAGAATCAACTTGCGATGTGGCTCAATTTACATTTTGGTTGCATAGCGGATGGTAAAGACAAACAAGCTTAAAGAAATTTCAGAGAAATCTCAATTATATCTTGATAATTTACATGACAAGAATATCATTCAAGCGTCTTAGCACCCCATTGTGGCAGACAGAGAACTAAGAATCAGGGAATGCCGAAATTTATGGATCTATGTTATGTGTCAGTAAAAACATCAAAATTATAATATTTAACAACTAGCACATCTTTCAGGTTAAACACTACGCCTTTAATACTTGAAAGGAATATTGTGTCCAATCTCAGAGCCTTTGGAGGAGCTTAATAGTAGACTAAGAAAAATTAAATGCAAGTAAACTAGTGTCGACTTGATTGAAATGACTGTCAAGATTGACTTTAATCTGTACCAACTCTAGCTCTAGCATTTTATAAAAAATGTGGTACAGTCGAGGCGGTGTCCGACAGTGGAATATCCAGTACTTTTTCTCTCAAAAATTGTTTGTTTAAGATCTTTCCAATTGGAATTAATTTTTTTTTGGTGAAATTCGATATTTATACCTATAAGCTCCGTAAATTTGTACCGATTGGGATGAAACTCGAAAGTTAAGTCAAAGAAGCTAATAAAAGTATATGGGGTAAGTTTCAGGTTGATATGTTGAGGGGTATGGGAGAAAACACGGTAAATCGATTGCGGGGGTGGGGGTCCGCATCGATAAAATTTGGATGTAGATTTATTTATTAGAGCCACATGAATCAGCTTACCAAAAATTGTGATTCGAGGTCACTTGTTACCATAATTAGGTAGAGTCAAATATTGACGCAGTTTCTATATTTCTACCCTGTAGCGTATGGTACCAAGGGTATATTAAGTTTGTGCAAGCCGAAAATGTATGTAACATATAGAAGGAGACGTCGGAGACACCCCAAAGTTACCTAAAATATGATCAGGGTGAATAGAGAAGTCGATATACCCATGTCCGTCTGTCCGTGTGAACGCCTAGATCTCAGAGATGGTAAGAGCTAGAGTTACCAAACTTTCACATTAGATCCCATATTATTCCATAGGAGGCAAGTTTATTTTATTTTTTTGATATCGGGGATAAATTATATAGCTCCCATGGGGGTGTTTGAGACGACCTCGACAAAAAAAGAGTTTTAGATGAATAATTCGTTTGTTTATAAAGATATCGTAACCAAATTTGGTATTCGAAATTATATTTTTATAGTTCCCAATCACTGTACCAAATTTAATCGAAATCGGTTGACTATATCATATAGCTCCCATAGGACCGATCGGCCAAAATAACTTTATTAAAGAAAATTTCGCTATTAATGTTAAGATATTGGGACCAAATTTGACATTCGTTAGTATTTTATAGTTCCTAATCACTGTACTAAATTTAATCCAAATCGTTTGACTAGATCATATAGCTCCCATAGGTACCAATCGGTCCAAAAACACGTTTTTTATACAAAATTCGATGTGTTTTTTTTGTTTGTAAAGATATTTGAAATAAATTTGGCATTCATATCTTTTTTAAGGTATTTAAGCATTGTGTCAAATTTTATTGAAATCGGTTGACTATATCATATAGCTCCCATAGGAACGATCGGTCAAAAAAAAATTTTTGCTTAAAAATTCTTCTGTTTTTGGTTTTTTGTGAAGAAATCGGACTTTATTACAAGCTAGTGGTACAGGGTATCCTAAAGTCGTCCGCGCCCGACTTTACGTCCGCCATTTTTGACTATAGCTTTTGCTGTATTTGTCCGAGTTTGTTCATTTTTAACGCACACATCCATGGAACCCTAAAGCATCACTTTGTTAAATTTCAGATGAAAATATTAAACGGTGTGCCCAAAAACTGCGAAAATCTACTGGGGGGGAACGGGTGAAGATATTGACATGACTCGCCGAACTTTAGATCTAGAGATCTAGGCGTTCATTCGGATGGTCGGACATGGCTCAATCACTACCCGAGATAATGATAAGTATTTTGGTATAAAGGACTTGGAGTCTGTCGCGCCTCCTTCTGTCAGTTACATACATTGCACAAATCTAGTATACCCTTTGTACTTTTAAATACAGGGTATAAAAAAACTGGTTTTAAAGTAGGTACATCTTTCAGGTTAAACATTAGGAATAAGATCCCGCGTTTTGATGCCGCAGAATTTTAGCTATGCAGACCTCTTTGCAAATATAGAAACATATATCCAGATACTTTTGAGGTGATTAGAGGACAACTTTTTACCGCTCCATTCTATAAGAGTTTACACTTATTTTCGAAATTTGGGCAGTATTGCCATAACATAGACATCATTTTGAATTATCTAAGAGTTTCGCATTCAATTCAATTGTTTAAACAACAACATGACTATTAATAAAGTCACATTAAAAGGATGATTTATTTATTTTAATCTTGACATAAAAGCTTATTATTTTATTTAATAGACTTATCGTCGTATTTTGCGTCTAAGCTAAATGCTCCAACAACATTTAATCCATTAAAACAATATTAATATGATGGGTCCCACGCTAAAAACTCACATAAAGGCTCTACGTTCAATCAGTTAAAGATTAAAAAAGAAAAAAAAAAAACGAAAACGAAAAAGAAAAGCACAACTCTGAAGGAGGCTCTTAAGTCTATAAACATAAGATTACAACCCAGGCAAAAATTTTAGGGAGCATTTCGCGCATTACAAAATCTTGGCAGCCATAAAATACTCGTGCCAAAAATTTCTTTTACAATTGCCCAAGGCAAATAGAAAATGTAAATGGCTTGGGCATGTTTGTTATTCCAAATATTGACAAAGTTAGAGCCAGTTGTAGCCAGCCAGGGTCCAAAGACGTGCCACAAGGATAACAATTATGTACATAGGTAATTGTTGTTATATAGCACTTGCCACTTGCCAAATTCGACGGCTTTTCTAATTAAACTGCAATTGTTCATTAAGTTTGCCGACGGCCTTAAAAGCGGAAGCAGCTCGAGGATTACGCTGCAGGATTTTGGCTGGAAATTTTGGCCAACTCAAAAAGTAATAATGAAATATGCCTAATGTAAATACGCTGTAAGCAGCTGAATAGACAAAATCGCGACAAGATTAATGTCTATTGATTTTCACAACAATAATACAATTTGCACCTTATTTTCGTATACCCCGAATAGCTATCAAATAAAATCGTACGATTTTTCAGGCTTAGTTTTCTATTTCTGTGTAAAGCCATACTAAGGATACGATAAGCCCCTTTAAAAATTTGTCTCGCCTGCTTGCCTTTTTCGATTATATTTTATTCGACTGGTACATATACATATATATATAGGTGGGTAGGGGTATATTTACTTTGTCTTTGTCAACGACTGCTAGCTAAACTTTTTTTTTTTTTTTGGTTAGGGGCTTAGAAATTGAGCATTGAGTTTTGTTGGTGGTAAGGATTTTTGCCACATTACCTGGATTTGCTTATCAAAGATCAAAGCCTTTTGGTGTGGCTATTTCGACGTGCTTTTTGAGTAACTTAAGCCCAAATTAAATACATATAGTACATATATAGTATATGCTGTATATAGTAAATAAATAATGCCTAGTACTGTACTGCAGAAATTAACTGGAAGTGAAACCGAAATTGAAATCGCGCGAACGGCCCCAACAAAGCAAAGTATTAGTAAGTCCCATTATATATGTAGAGTCGTCAACCTAGTTTTGAAAACGACGAACCAGTAAAACGCAACAGACGAGAAAATGAAATACACAGACACATGTATACAATTACATATACATATACTATATACTGTACATATGTATGTGTAATGTTTTGCACATTTAAAGTGGAAATACTGTCGGCTTGGCGGGCTGCTGCGTTGGTTGGGGTTAAAGCTTTGTCACTCTTTGGGATTATTGAATTTTCCAGCATTTTGACTGGCGACACTCACTCTTACCTTCAGTTTTCAATCCTTTTGACTTAATTCCAAGCGCATTTCTTCTCATTTTTATTTTGTAACATAATTTACATATTTTTCAAGTGCTCCAAGCCTGGGGGCAGCTGCATTAAAAATAATTGCCGTGCGTCTGTTTCTGTCGAATACGCTCGTCACTGTACACACACACACACAAACACACTTGCACACAAAACACTCGCTCTATATAGTATATATGTATATATGTACTCGATATATATATTTCTATTTTTTTTTTTGCAAGTGAGACCTAATTTTTGGCGTTGCTTTTCAGCCAAGAAAAAACATACAGCGCAACGCGTGTCTGTGGCGTCTACAATTGCCGATTGTTGCAACTTGCACGCAGCTAATACTCTATACTCTTGGCCCTAACAGGCACTAACAGGCTTGAACACGCTTATTAAAAACACTTGCACTGCACGCACACATTACAGCAATTGTTACATTTATCTTTTAGATAATTGTATATTTAAGTAATTCAATTAGAACGCAGCTCACAGTTTGCCCACGTCCAGATACTTTTTCACTCGCGGCGCAACGAACAAATACTGAAGCATACATCAAGGCGCTGTGTAACTGAAGCTGCAAACTCAAATCGCCGCAAAACTGACAGCGTCAACAGAATTCGCTCGCTGCCGACGCCGCTGCTGTCGTTGCTGCTGCTGCTGCGCAAACGCGGCGAATTCGTACAGCGCAATCGTCGCTGTCGCCGTCGTCGTCTTCGTCTTCGTCTCTATGTGTGTGTGCGTGAGCGCACGCTGGAATGCGATAAAAAACGAAACATTAGAATGAAATGAAAATGTAGCATAATTTATGGCTGCATCTTGTTTTAAATAATTGCGCGCATATAAGCAAAACGGTTTAAAATATTTATAGCAAGTTACCTGCCTACTGGCACTCAGTCAGTCTACAGTCTACAGTCTATACCTATCCAGCTCATAATGGCCATACCCAAATATTTCATTATAAAAGTTTTTCTTTATTTTTATTGCATTTGATCATTTTTGTTGGGTCAATGGCAATTATTTATTTTAAATCGTTAGATTTGCATCTTTTTTAAGTAACAACAACAAATTATATTTAATAACACGCAGACGTCTTTAGGCTGGAATATTTACGTTTTAGTAACATAATGCAGTCAATCAAATTTAAAAACGGACTTGTAACTGTATTTAAAATGAACCGGTTCAAAATTGAAGCTGCCAAGTGAACCGGTTACAAACACAAATTAAATTAATAAATATGTTAATGTACCTTATTCTAACACAGATACAGAAGTAAGTTTACTCTGTCTGCAAAATTTACACTACTAGAGGCTTAGATAATGTTCCAGCAATGAAAACTCCAAAATTCCAACTGCCCTCAATGGGAAATCCGCCGGTTACAATTTTAATGTGTGTGTGATAAAAAAAAATAGTTTTTAAAGAAATCGGAAATCAAAACACATTATTTCGATTGCGCTGAAAAGTAATTAAATAAATCGAACTGAAAGTTATTTTTTTATTATACACTGCTCGTCATCAGCTTAGCACACCTGCAAAAGCCTAATACGAGGGTGGATTGATAAGTTTCCGGCCTGACCAAGAAAAACAACGTTTTTAAGAAATTTTTTTTTATTTCTCAACATAATCTCCTCCAAGGCTGATACATTTCTCATAGCAGTGTTCTAGTCTAGTAATGCCATCTCTATAGACTGATTCGTCAAGCTCCTCAAAATACCCATTTACAGCTTCGATTACTTCTTCATTGTTCGCAAATCTCTTACCGCCAAGCCATTTTTTGAGGTTAGGAAACAGATAATAGTCACTCGGGGCTAGGTCTGGAGAGTAGGGAGGGTGCGGCATCAATTCAAACTTCAGATCGTTGATTTTAGCCAACGCAACGATTGACTTGTGCGCTGGTGCGTTATCGTGATGAAACAAGATTATTTTCTTCGCCAGATGAGGTCGTTTAATTTTCACCTCGTGGCTCAAACGTTGCAATAAGTCTGCGTAGTATTGACCAGTGATAGTTTTACCCTTTTCAAGGTAATCAATGAATATAGCCATAACCTTGTTCGCTGAAAAAATTGTTTTTGCCTTCTTTGGAGCTGGTTCCCCTTGTCCAATCCACTGTTTAGACTGTTCTTTGGTTTCAGGAGTGTAGTGGTGGACTCAAGTTTCGTCAATGATTATGAATCGAAGCAAAAATTCGCTTGGATTACGCTTATACAACGTCAAATTGGAGGTAGAAATGTTTTTTCGAATCAATTTTTTTTTCCATTTTCAAGAAAAACACAGAGGCGTCTAGTGTGCTCTCAAATCTAAACTAACATGGCGATCGGGCTGAAACTATAGCTACAAGCTATCTAAGGATGGTACTATTGAACGCCACCTCAAGGTAGGCCTAGTGGCGCCATCTGTTGGTCAGGCCGGAAACTTATCAATCCACCCTCGTATAATAGTCATTACTGTTCCTGTCGTCAACATACACAAATTTTTCTAGGTTTTCTTTTAGTATTCGTAGGCTCTCTCACTGGAAAAAAGAGCATGCGATGGAACGATCCCGTCATATGGATCTATGCTATTTCATGCATTGTGCATCAAAAAGTGCGTTTTTTTTGCGCCATCAGCTTAGCACAGTCTAATTTATTTTAGTATATCTTAAGTACTAAATGAGGTAGGTCCTATCCTAAAATTTTTTTTTCTCACCTCAAGTGGACACTTAGCTTTAAATTGAGTGAAAGGAATTTACTATATACGGAAGAAAAATCAAAGATTGAAGCTTATAGGGAATGTGGCTTGTCAATGATGAAAATCTAAAAAAAATGGAAGAAGCCAAAAAGTTATATTCGCATTTTGGAAGGCAATAATAGAAAGCTTTCGAATGCGGACAAAAGAGCAATTTTAAGAGAAGCGTCTAATTCTCACGGCACGATCACACAGATAAGAGCAAATGTTGGCATTGATGGAAGCTTATCTACTATACAGAGAGTGAAAAAAAATGCTGCTCACTTTAGGAGACTAAAACTAAAGAAAAACCCGCCTCTTAATAAGGATCGCAAGGAAACGCGAATGAATTTTGCGCGAGTGCATATGACCTGCAATCGTGATTGGCGCTATGTTGTATTCTTAGATGAAAAAAAATTTTATTTGCAATGCCCAGATGGGTATAATTTTTATTTTCACGATCTGAGAAAGGAGGAACACATTTTTGATCGCCTACATAGTTGTGGATGATTAATGGTGTGGGGAGCTATCTCCTATTATGGTGCTTGCGAGTTGCAATTTTTGACAACAAACATGACTGCTATAACTTACGACGGTTTACTAAAAACCGCTTTTCCTCTTTTAAATAATATTTTTGTTGATTTCCCATGGTATTTTCATCATGATAATGCATCGATTCACACGGCCCGTGTGATTAAGTCGTAGATAATTATCTCAAAGGCTTATTGCAAATGCTAATGACGTCGAAGGGATATATCTCGTAACTTCGAAAATTCGTAATTGATCTCTTGAACCCTTAAATTAAAGGGTAAGAGTTGTACTGAATGATGTAACTGGAGAGAAAGACCGCAAAAATTTTTTGCGTCCTGTACATAACCTCAAAAGTAGGAAAAAACGCCGTTATTTGGGCGTGATGGGCCAGTTCTGACTCTTAGCTTTCCGACAACTGAACCATGTTGACCTGTGTAATGAGTCAAAATGTCAAATGTGCTCACCCCATATCAATATAATAGAAAACGTATGGGATTGGATGGTTCGGATTTACGGCTCTGGAAAACAATATTTCAACAAAACTGAACTAATTCAAACCGTAAAAAATGCTTGGTCAGACATTTCTTTGAATTATATTGAAAATTTGTATAATTCACTTCCTAAAAGAATATTTGAAGTTATTCTCAAAAAGGGAGGCTCAACTCATTATTAAATTTACTTCAAAATGATTATATTATGAAATAACTATGTTTTATAAAATCATTAAGAAAATGAAAATTAAGTGGGGTGTGCTAACCTGATGACTCAAATCGAATAGCATTTTTTGTTATATTATTCGAAAAAGATTGTTTTAAATATTTAAGAACTATGCACTATCCTCAATACCATGTTTATCAAGACATGATTGAGTCCGTACAAAAGCAATTTCTCCTCTTTGCACTTCGTGGCTTAAACTGGGACCCAAACATCCGACTGCCGGCATATTCTGATAGACTTCGCCTTATAAAATTGCCTTCTTTAAATCGTCGCAGAACATGCCATGGCGTGCTATTCTTGCATAAGCTGTTACTCGGTCTTATTGATTCTAATGTACTTCTTAGCAAAGTTACTTTTGTCATTCCTTTTAGAGTAACTCGTAATTTTCAGTCTTTAGCCTTACAATTTTGTAGATCTAATTATGCTTTATACAATCCATTCCGTGTCTTATGCTGTAATTATAATAACTTCTATAATTTCCTCTCTTTCGAACAGTCTATTCAATCTATCACTTCTTCTATCCTCAGTTATCTTGATTTGCCACTACGAGCATCCTTGACCAATCCTATATTATGAATGTTTCTTTTGGTCAACGGTGATCCCTTGGCACTTTTTTCTTATATTTTTATTTATTTATTTTTTGTTATTTTTTATATGTTTAATTTTTGGAAGCGATCGCAAAACTCCACAATTTTGACTACTCTGGGAAGTTAAATTTTTTTGTTTTTTAAATTTAATTTAATTTAATAAATTTTATGAATCTTTCGTTCTTGTTTCAGTTTTATCCAAAATAAAAGTGACCAATGGTTATATAAAATTCAACTTTAATTAACATTTGAACCTTAACTCACAATTTGTTAAAGCAGTACAGACGATTAAATAGAATGAATTTTCTATTCTCATCACGTTTTAATTTTCGATTAAGGCGTATTTTTTTTTCAAAGAAAAACTAAGGATTTCTGTTGGTAATAAAAAAGTTAAAGAACATAAAATTATTTATAAAATCGGGATACAATCTCCTCTGTAGCTATAAGATTTTGAGATAGATACACACTTTTTCATTGAGCGTTCCACGCTTAACGATCTTTCTCGTAAATGGTAAATTCGAAATGATTTTGTTACAGAAAAACACGTTTTTGTGACTTTGGCCTTTATCATATCAAAACAGTTCATATAAGTTATAATTAATTAGTTTACGAGAATTCATGCTTTTTATAAAGGTACTGGGTACAATTGAAAATTAAGCTGAACTTCCCCAATTAAACGTTTTTAATAAATATTGTTTATTTATTATTTTATTTTTCAAATTGAAAACAAAATTTAAAAGAACTTTTATCTTTTAGATTAACTAATTATCACCAAATTTACGGGTATGATTATTTTTGTTTATAAGGGAATAATTAAAAAGTTAAAGTTCTTTCTTTTATTAAATAAATAATTCAAATCTTATATATAAAATTCTCGTGTCACAATGTTATGTTCCTTTGAAGCTTATGGACTCACGAACGGCTGAACCGATTTGGCTAATTTTGGTCTTGAAATGTTCGTGGAAGTCCAAGGATTGTTTAAGGTTTAGAAAATATAACAAAATTACGACGAAAATACTAAAAAAGGACAATTTGATTTTCCAATACAAAATTTTTTTTAATTTAGGTTGGCATTGCGTACATTGTCAGATTAACTAATATTTTTTAGTAATTGTTTTGTCGAAAGGAAACACAAAAATTATAAACGTTATAAATTTTATTTTATTGAAGCACACAAAATTTCATGAGAATCGGTCCAGCCGTTTCGGAGGAGTTTGTAACTAACATTGTGAAACTAGAATTTTATATATAAGAAGAAACTTATGTTTTACGTGCTATCGGTGTTCTCATGAACGAGTCGATGAATTTCAAATCTGATTTTTGCGTGTGTTAGAGGTCAATACGGAGGTTTTAAGCCTATTGCGATGTGTTTGTGTGATTTGGTTCGTGAGATATACGCATTTTTGTGAATATTGGTTTTTGTGTGAACATACTCTCCGAAACGGCTAGACCGATTCTCATGAAATTTTGTGTGCTTATTGGGCAGGTCTGAGAATCGGCCAACATCTATTTTTCATACCCCTAAGAGATAAGGGTTGCCACTCCTAACATTCCTGGCAAATCAAGTGAATTTAAAAACTCGATAGGATAATTTACAATTTCATCAATTTTAGAAATTAATATTGATTTAGTTATTCCTTTCCAAGAAAGTTTTCTTAAGAAGAAAGGAATTCTGCGATTTTTGCTTACAATTCATGTTTTGATTTCTCTATAAAATACATATGATCAGATCAATATTTGCACATAATGCAATTTCGTGAATTCGCCACAAAAATAAATCATTGGAAGAAAATAGAGATCTAGACGAGCGAGCTAAGCGAGCGTGCCGGATGCCGGCTAGTATCTTTATATATTTTCGAGACCTAGCTTGCCTAAAAAAAATTTGTTACCTCAGTTATCGATAGCAAAGATAAATAATGTATATTTTGAAAAATAATTATGTTAAAAACATTTAAATCGAAAAAATCTTACACTTTTTATACCACTTATTTTAGCTAGTCTTTTAAATCGTGATGGCATAACCTTGAAGTAATGCTTACACTACACATCTTTAAGCAACGTCCTGTAAAGTAGTATTTTATCATTTAAGTACCATTTCTATTCTTCTAATAAAAAGTAAAGCTTACTTTAACAGTAATATACTTAACAAAAACCCAAGTAAATTGATAAAATATGCCATATTAAAAATTGTAAAGTAAAATTTCTGAATTTAAACCAAATATGTGTATTGCAAATATATTTTAAAATTTCAAGTTTTTATATAAACAGCTTATTAATATGCTATTAGAAGAATCATTTTTTATATATTGTCTTAATATGCTATTAGAACAATAAATTTCTATGCATAATATTTAACAAATTAGTCAATTTATCTTGTCTTATCTTGGAAAAATGGTCATAATAGCCCCAATACAATCGTCTCCTTCGAAAAATGTCTATCTTTTTAGGTTCACATAATAATTCGTTCATTTGGTTTTCTTAATTTAAAATTAATTAAGTGAACTCAGCCTTAATATTAATAATATGTATATATGTTTTTGTGTTTTGTTTTTATTGTTATATGAACTAGTGATACTTATCATGACTTAAGTAAGGCATGGTAATAAGATCGATCCTATGAGGGCAAACGAATTATGCTCTTATCACTTTTAAGGATTTTTTTGGCCTTTGGAAGCTATGTATTTAATTGAGAGCCGGTATCAAAAAAAAAAACATTTTATCTGCAACATAATAAGTCAAAGTTTAATGTTGGGTTGCCCTGGCAAGTTTTTGAGTCCCTCTGATCATAATTTAGGTAATTCTGAGACGTTTCACTCTCTATGCAACAAACATTCTTAACTTACATAAATATAATATACCCTATAAACATACTTGGTTCTAAAGTAAATTTTGTGCGATTAGAACTTATAGAACATTAATATTACTTTATAATTTTTTACATAATAAACCACAAAGGCACTCCCGATAATTAATTTGTGTATAACTAAATGGATACTGTTCAGCCCTAAATACTAGGCAAAACAAAATTTGAATCAGTTGAGGAATCTAATTTATGGGAATCTATTGAATTGGTTTTAATTTTTTTTGGGAAACTGCCAACTTCTCCCTATAGGTTGAGCTTTCGTGAGCTTACATATTATTGTAACTAACGAAATAAGGGAAGAATTAGTGAAGTTTATTAGTAGAGTAGTAGTAGTCTTGCTTATATCTATTGAAAAAATTTATTCGCTCTTAAAAGCAACTAGCTTCATAGGTGAGAAATGCCAAAAAATGCGTAGATCTTCTTACGGATATGACTTAATCGATACACGAGATGGTGAAAATAATTGTGGTATAACTTCTTTTATCTCGCACTTCTGCTTCTGACTCTAATACAGGGTATAAAAATAAATCTATTTAAGAATCTAACATGATCGAACTTTACACAGAAGCTTAAGACTTAACAAGCTAGTACCACATTATTGTACGGTTTCCATTACACGATTGGTTTTTACGCCTTCTTAGGCTGCAAACAACAAAAATATTCAAACAAAATATTATTACAAATACATACTGGTGTATATAACATTTGTTTATATGTATGCCTAAATATTAAAATAAGAGCTTTATTCTTAAATTAGGATTTGGTCATATTTATCTTTTATATGTCAGTTTAACTTACGACAATGAAGATGACAATAATATTTTGGGGGCAATGTCCCTTCGATTATATAAAAATCACAAGTTTTAGCGCAAATGTCGTGAGCGCTTAAACTAAACTCAGTAACAATAGAGAGATTATTTTTTGATCAATTCGCAGCATCTATTTTGCTTTGCTTAATTTTAAGAGTTTGAATTGAATATTGTCATCTATATGCCCTATAACATCAACGATGGGTGAGGTTTTTGTTTGTCTATAAGTCACATCATGCAGTTAGGATTATAATTCCACATTATTCAAATTGGAACCGGATGAGGTAGGCAAATCTACATCATGAGGTGGAACAAAAGTGCCCATTGTCTGAACGCTTTCCTGCTTTGCGGATAGCTTAAGCATCTCGGATTTGAGCTTGTCTAGAATGGCATAATTTGGTTGATTAACGGCCGCCTTGCTTTGAAGTACAGTAATCTCTTGTTCCTCTAATTTTTTTTCTTTAAAAGTCTTAATGGAATTGTTACCATAAAGACGCAGCAGTGAACCCCAAGTTTGTACATGCGGATGAAGTATCTAAAAGTAAAAGTTATTAAACATATTAAAAGTAATAAATAATAATGTTTCAATCCCGAAATTATGATTCATCTAAATTGTAACTTAATTATTTACCTGCAGTATTGCCTGCGAAGCCAATTGCTTTCCTTCGCGTTTATTTTTGCATACCACCTTGGCCGAATGCCGTCCCACAGTCATGGTGAACACATTCTTCTTATTTGCTGTACGGGTAATCTCCTGGCTGATCTGCACATCACTGCCATAATTACGCTGCAAGCAAGTTAGCAACATAGCATTTGGTGAAGGTTCTGTTGTTTTGTTGCAGAACTCAGTTACACGCGGATCTTCAATTCGTATGTCATCAAAAACCTGTTAAATATTTTTAGTTAGTTCATTATGTATGTGTAAATTGATCTAATGAGCGCCCAAATTAAAAACAAACTCCACTTTTTGTTTCAACCCAAGCACATAGACCGTTTTGTTCGATACTCACAGATAAATCACTTTGTGTCTTTTTGGTACTTGAGCTTTTTGAATCCTTGATATTTCCCGTAATCTTATCCTTTACATCCGGTATAAGTATCTCTAGTGTTTCTCTGGCCGCTTCCGACTTGGCCTGTTTCTTACTGGTGCCATAGCCCGTGCCATACATTAGATTATTCACCGAAACTGTAGCCGAATAAGGCGTGGCAGCATTTTGCAGCTCCTTAAACTCATATGTTGGCTGTGTTTTCAATGCATGCTGCACATATTCATGCAATATGCACACAAAACTCTTGCCATTCGGGTTCATTATCCATTCTTTGCGTGCACGAGGATTACTAGAGCCCTCTCCAGCTGCTGCCAATATTGGAAACTTAATAAGCTTAGTGCCATCGGGCAACGTGGGTCGCTGTATATTCTTGATATGCTTGCGGTTTTTGGTAAATTTTCGGCGCGCATTCCAGCTACGAAAACGCAGAACTCTTATGACCTTAAACTTAAATAGCTTTTTGCAATAAGCATTCAATTTATCAGGCGTCACCGACTCTTTTTGTGTGTTCTCATTGACAGTTACGATTTTGGCCGCAGGCATTAGCTTCTTTGTTTCATTTTTTATTTCACCTTTGGATTCAGTCGTAGATGTCATAGTAGCTGGCAGATTTGTCTCCTTGTTTTCTGGTCCCACTGGCGCCTCACTGGCTGGGAGGCCAATGGCCATGGGACAAACGCGTTTTGCTTCTGGCTCTTCCGTTTGCTTTGCTGATAGCTTCAATGCTTCGGCTTCCTCCTCTAAAGCACGACGATAGTTAAGGCATGGTATAGCGCCCAATGGCACAGCATGTTTACGCGCACTGCCCGTGCCTAGAAAATAGGGTCGTGCAGCACAACAAACACGAGTCTTACGATGCAGAAATAGTGGCATGCCACTGTTGTGTGTTACCTGAACCCAACCCTCGGGTAGTACCTCAAAATGATTGTGGCGCTTCTCTGCGGGCCAAGCAGAAACAAATTTTAGCAAAAAAATAAAGCATTTGCTGGGGATTGCCTTACCTTCCAAAACTGTTTTAAAGCGCTCCTCATATTTTGGTTTTTTAGATTCCCGCAGCTCATCGGGCAGTTTTTCATCTAAAAGATTTTCAATTTCCTCGTCATCAAAATCAGAGGAATCATAGTCATCTGCATCGCCGTCCTCATCGTCGGCACATGTTTCCCCATTTTGTCTTTCGTTCTCATCATCTGATTTTCAAAGAGACACAAAAATTAATGTTTAGATAAGCTGCGAATACAACTTGTACATTAGATGTAAGAGCAATTGAGTAATCCAATGGCACAGTCACCTTTCTTAGCCAGCATAGACTCATCCAGTTCGAGTCGTACAATTGGTATCATGCGCATATCAAGAGCTTGTTAAAAAATAATTCCTTGAATGCGCTTAGCCACGTTGAGACAATCTAATGTGCTTACTATTAAAATCACCGGAGCTTCAAAAAATCTTTTGTTCAACCCAGACGAGCAGTGCTCATACTCTACACGGTGTGATTAGCATCATGAGGGTATTAACAACTTGGAAACACATTCAAAAGAGAGCGACTGTAACTCATATTCACTCAATTTTCTGTAGCTGTATTGGTCGCAAATTAGCAGCAGTCGTGTGGCAAGGGTATACAAACTTTGTCACTCTAATTCCAGCTTGCATCATCTTTATTTTATCATCCATGTTGTTTGTTTAATGATAGATCTTGCGATAAGACTTGATATTTATGTAAACTAGAAAAGCAGGCACCCAAAGATACACATACATACATACTTACATTATAATAGACTGGCGTGCACATAATGTGACTTCCGCTCACCTGACTCATCATCATCCTCGCTGCAGGAGCCGACCTCGTCGAGCACCTGAAATTGCCGTAGCTGCTGATCCATTGGTTCAGATTGCTGCTCTGCATTTCGTGTGCGACGCATTTCATCGATGGCGCTTAATGAAAAGCCAGCCTCTTTAAGCTCATCATCCAGACGTGGACGCTTGCGATCCTTGCTAGCCATAGCTGCAGCTTCTTCGGCTGTCGTCAATTTAATATCCCCCATTTAGTATTTACTTAACTTAAATCTAATTAAATGCTGTCTTTCTTTCTTATAGCTGCCACTAGGTTGTCTCGCCAATAACCAATACTGATAGCATCCAACAATTTAGAATTGATTTTTCATTGGAATTGCCACATTGATTATGCTAGAAAACCCAAAGTATGAACTGTGTGTGTGTGCTACATAGACTGTTTAGACGGACACTCGATTGATTTGTTATTTTGGTGTAGTTAGCTTTGGACTGGTTTTCCTTTCGTATCATTTGCACTTTAATCACTTGAAGGAATTGGAGCATGCAATTGGAATTTGCATGGGCCCCCTCGCATATGTAACTAGATCTGCACACGTTTTGTTGTTGTATTTTTTATATAATCGCGCTCAGTTAGCGGCTTTCACCATGGATTCTGTTGCATAAAAAGTTCAGAACAAAATACCAAAGTAAAAGTTGCTGCGCTTAAATATTATAACAAACAAAAAAATATATTAAAACTATGGGCAAAACTTTTTATTTGGTACTTGCTTCTTCTTTGAATTTTGTAACTCCACAAAAAGCATACATGTTATCTATTTTCGATAATCAACTAGAAAGTAGTTAGTAAAATCGATAAATTTTTTTGAAATTAAAAAATGGCTTGTAGTTATTTATTTAATACAGTTAAATAAATTTAATAATTAACTTAACTAAATTCTAGGCATTGACAGCAAAAGGCCTTCGGCACATGGCTTGTATACATAAAATTTCCAAAAATAACTAAACATTTTTTTTTTTTTTTAAATTTTTAACATTCTAATATATGGCAGTCTAAGATATTTTTACGAACCTTGCATTGTGTAAGGCTAAACTTAATTAATTCTTAATTTTTTATATAAAAAATACATAAAATAAGTTAAGGATTAATCTAGACAACTGAATCGTTTATCATTTAATTATAAATTCGATTTTATTAGTAACATTTCGAAATATTGATGTGTTCAAGGAAAACAGAAGAAAACTATTGGTGAAATTTAAAAAAAAAAAAAATGTTAGCGTTTATAAAAATTATATATACGGAATAGTAACAGATGTAAAAAAAAAAATTGAGGTTTTAAAATAAATTTTAAAAAACTGCAATCTACACATTCCGAGATTTTAGCTTAACTAATAAAGTCAATTTTATGGGTTGGGAACACAATTATCGTCTGGTGGTTGTGTATCCACAGATGCAGCTTTGACAACTGGTTTTTCTGAATTCAATTTATGTGCCTTAGACCGAAAGTGTGCAAGTAAATGGGAATTGCGTACAAACGACTGGTTGCAAATCTCGCAGCTGCAAAAATTTAAATATACTTAGACATTAAAAAACCAAAAACAAATCACCATCCTTACATCAACGAGCATATAAATAGATACTTTTATACTCGTTGATTATATACTTACTGAAACGATCGTACACCTGAATGGCATAGCAGATGAAGTTTTAGTCTGTTGCTAGCGGCAAAGGACTTGTCGCACTCCGTACACTTGAATGGCTTATAATTAGTATGACGACTAAAGGACATAATTTTTAGATTTACAAATTATTAAAAAACAAACTCTAGTTTGTGCATACTTGCGTTCATGTTGTATTCTGCCAGCATAGTGACTAAATCTCTGACCGCAGTAATGGCAGGGATATGGCTTATCGGACTTATGTGATATCTCATGACGACGCAGCAGATGCGATGTGTAAAATTTCACTGAGCATATTTTGCATGTAAAGTTCTTGACACCGGTGTGTCGCAGCAGGTGTACCTTTAAGTTGCTTGGGCAAGTAAAATGTCGGCCACATTGTTCACATATACAGTCGCGCTTGCGCCGTTCTCGCTTTAGCAATACAGTTTGTTCCTCTGTAAGTGTGCTCCAGTTCGTGCGCGGTCCCTGCCTACCATTATCAACAAAACTGACCGAAGCATAGACACCTGAGGCTGACTTGCGTTTACGTAATTTGCGTTTAGCAGGAGAGCTGGTCACTTCTATAATAGGTGAATCTATGGTTTCTTGCTGATGATGCTCTTTAATCATTTCTGTTTGGTCCGCCATATCGTCACACTGTGTATCCAATTTATCATTTACATCGTTTAAGACATATGTTTCAAAATCCTTCTCCACAGAATTATCTTCTTGTTCGTCAGCATAAAACTCATCTTCCGATTCGGTTATTATATCTAAGACCATTATTTCCTCTGCATCGATTTGCTTTGATGCTGCTTCTGCAGAAGGGCAGCTTTGTAGAAATTTCTGCGTTTTAATAATGCGCTCGCGAAAAGCAATTGCCTCGCGGAGTGCCACCTTACAGGGTCCACATATATTGGTAGATATGTCGGTATGGAACAATAGCTAAAAAGAACGATTTCAAACATCATAACGTGTAATTTTTAAATTTCTCTTCAGACTGCTTGAACGTGTTTGGGATGCTACTTACACACAAACCTGTTAGCGCCTCAATTTGATGTAGCATTATTCTATCTGGCTCTTCAAACAAATTACATAAATTAACACAGTAAATAAATTTTCCACAAGTGCGGCAGTAATTGGCCATTCTTGTTTGAAGAAAATATAGAACTATTTTTTTAAATTAATACAAAATTCGCAGTTTCGTGTACGATGCACAAAACATATGTTTGAGCACAGGGTTGCCAGATTTAGTTTTCTGCTACTTCTTCAAACTACTTTTAGTGGCCGACAAATAATTAAAGAAAAATAAATAAAACTAATCACTGATTTCAAGCACCTCCACATTTTTATTTTGTATGCTATAAGTAAATATATTCAACATGGGCCAATTTATAACTCATCTCTGTATAACAGCTATCTTACTGGCAACTCGTATAGGCCCGACTATTGGCAACACATTGTTTATATTTTGATTTACTTGCAAGACGTACTAGTGCCAGGTAAATCAAGAACGAGAGTTTGCTTATTAATAATTTTATTTACCTTCAATATGCGATTAAACGAGCACACTCAAATTTGCGGACAACGCGTTGTATTGGTACCATACGAGGCCCAACACGTACCCAAGTACCACGAATGGATGAGCAACGAAAAGCTTCGTGAGTTAACCGCATCAGAACCACTTGCTATAGAAAAGGAATATGAAATGCAGTGCAGCTGGCGTGAGGATGATGATAAACTGACGTTTATTGTGCTAAGTGCTGCCGTGTACAAGCAGCAAAACGACGAAATCGCAGCCATGGTTGGCGACACAAATATCTTCTTGCACTATGACGAGGAGAATAAACAAAATGTGGGCGAAGTTGAAATTATGATTGCAACTCCCGAAGAACGCGGAAAGGGCTTCGGTCGTGAATCAATGCTCCTTATGCTGAAATATGCTTCCTCGCATCTAAAATTGGATAAGTTCGAAGCCAGAATCCATGTGACGAATACCGTATCGCTGAGTATGTTCGAAAGTTTTAGGTTTACCGAAGTTTGTCGCTCTGAGGTGTTCCAAGAGATAACCTTGGAACGACTTATCACATCTGACTGGCTAGCGTGGTTAGAAGCACAAGTGGTCTTTGGTAATGCTAACTTTTTGAAACCAATTTATTCTAAAAGAAGTAAAATTATATAATAGCAGCGTTACATATTTTTAAAGAGTCTGGGAAATAAATAAACGAGTCATCAATCAAAACTGGTAGATCAAAAATTAAATCGTTTTAATTTTCATTGAACATCCTTTATATTAAATATTTAAGTGAAACCTAATTTGGAGTTTGCATTTCCTATTTTAAGTAGAATAAATACATTAATCGGATAAACAAGTTATATATTACCTGTAGACAGACGTTTCGAGAGGAAATAAACGGACTTGCACGTTCATTGGAATAGTATAATGAATACACATATAAACTTAAATATAAATACAATTTATTTCATTCATTTAATTACATTTATATAGTACAACTACGTGTTTTTCTTGTCTTACAACTTGTTCTATAGTACATCATGTTATGCGGGGATGTATGTAGACTTCGAATGTAAATACATAAAGTATTTTTAAATTTATGTGTTTAAGGGCTATGCTGTGTATGTTTGTTGTGATTTGCTTGGCAGGAAAAGGTTGGCATTTGCTTTTGCCCTTTTTTATATAAACTAGACATGTGTACATACATTAATATATAAATAATGCATGTAGATATGATTATATACATGCATATGCATGTACCACATGTTGTATAACTACATGCTTAATGTTTTACAACTGGCATACATAAATATAAAACTGTTCCTCTTTTGTAAAAGTTTTAATTTTTTATAAAAATTATTATTAAATAATTAAAGGCAAACATAATTTTAAATCAAAACTAAATATTTTATACTTTTTTTTTTTGCTTATTAACTTATTGTAGCTGCTCAGATTTTATATGCTTAAAATTAGACGTGTTTGTTATTTGTTTTTGCATTTGTGTTTATGAATAATAAATATGCGTGTAAATGTGTGTTTGTGTGCAATGGCCATATCTTATGCCTAAGCAATGGCCCGTGGTCCATCAATTGGCATGGCATGCAGGACCTCATCTAGCAACTGCAGCGCGCGATGCAGATGTACTTCAATCCAGCATGGCGTCTCCTTGATCGATTGTCGCGGATAATCAGGTCCCCAGCCCTTGACAAAACTCAAACGCAGTATGCACAAACGACGCAGATCGTCCACACCAATTCCAGCAGCAGCCGTTATATCTAAAAATCAAAATCATTAGTTTAGTTAATAATGAAATTTATAGAAACTTAAATTCCTAGGAATCGACACATCGACGAAAATATATTTGCATTTCCGCATAGTAACATAGTCTTGCTACTCTAAATCGGACTTACTTCTTCCACCGCCACCAATTTGTTGGTTGGAGACACCCGCAACAGCGGCTGCCTGTGCTGCGGCAGCTGCCTGAGCATTTGTGGCCAGCGAATGCATTTGCTGATGGCACTGACGCAAATCAAAAACCTAAGAGTAAAGAGAGTTTTTAAATATGTGCCACATCTGTATACCATATGACTGCATGAATTACTTTAATACACGCAGCTGGATAAATTTTGTGCACAGCATCGCCGGGCGTGCGACCCGCTTCACGGTCCAGATAGTAGCTTTGTACAAATACAGAATTATCGCTGAGACAGCGCAGCCAGACATCGCCTTCACCACGTAAATCTAATTGCACTCCCTTGCCAATGTGTAGTCTACAGAAAAAGAGTGTAACTATTTACCTGAGATATAACTAAGCATGATTTTACCTGGCTCGCTCGGACTGCTCGGTGCGATGCACATTGCTAAGTGCACCTAAACAAAATCTATTTCCACCAGAGGGATCTACATAACCATCAATAATGACATTCGGCTTGGCGGATGGTACCTTGAATGTTTCACCGACTTGGGTATCCAGTTCAAAATATGCTATGGAACACCAATACTCTGGTGCTGGCTGACGTGATAGCAGGCGGGGCTGTTGCTGCTGCTGCTGTTGAGTCGTTGCTTGTTGCGCGGAGCCCAAATCATTTGGCAGCGAAGGATTCCCTGAAAGAAACGAACATAGAATTTATTAAGTATTTTGTGCATTTGTTGAGCATTTAATACTGACAATATCCACCATGATGTACGCGAGGGTCAGGCGGCTGCATGGACTGAGTGTAAGTAAGCGTATTAGGTCCTGTCCAAGTACCGCCTGTTGCAGCACCGCTTCCTTGTACGCCTGCAGCTGCATTTGCTTGTCCGCTAGCCTGCTGTTGCTGTTGTTGCTGTGGGGTTGTAGCGTAATTGGGTCCACCGCCAGCTGCAGCCTGTCCACTTTGCTGGCCTACATAACCATTCTGTTGCATGTGTGTTGTAGCGCCTGTTGTTCCGGCAGCGCCTGAACCAGTTGACCCGCCAAATTTGCCATCGCCAACATTTTGCATTTGTGCGGCTGTGGCTTGGGCACCGTAGTATTGACCAGCATTGCCAGCTGCGCCTGCATTGTTACTTGCACCACTGGGACCATTCCCAGAGCCCGGCGGCTGTTGTTGCTGCTGCATAGCTAGCGCTGTAGCCTCGTTGGGTGAATTGGCCTGCGCATGATGCACGCCATTGCCCTGAGGGTTCTGAGTTTGTTGTGGCGGGGGTGGTGGCGCCATTACAGGGCCGGGATTCATGGGACCGGGCATACCTGGCATTCCATGAGGTACGGCTGGAAGAGTTAAAATAAAAAGTTGTTTAAAGGTGTACAAGCAAAAGCCAATAACTGTTCATGGGAATATAAAAACACAAGAAAATACAAAACAAAAAATCTTACAAAGCGCGTGCTGCGATGCTTGTGAGGATTGTTGCTGTTGTTGCTGCTGCGAGTTTGACTGCTGTTGCGGTGGCTGCTGGCTTAACCGTGGTGGCGGTGGAACCATCCACGAGCTACGCGGACCAGCGCCATCCGTTGGCTCAATTTTTGGTATTGCCCGCCCAGTTGCGAACATTGCACTCATTTGATTTGCATCGGCGACTACAAAACCAAAAGTTTATAAAAATAAACAAATAAAAATAAAATAAATAAGAAAATCAAATAACAAAACAGATAATCGTTGAAAGTAAATAATCCGCAATTATTGAATTGTTACTCTACTCGTGCAGCGTTCTATGAATAAGAATGAAAAGTGTGCCTACCATACTCACCAGGCCCCTGTGGGTAGCCGTAGCCGCCCGGGCCAACCATTTGCGTAGGATGATGTTGTATGGTGCCAATATCATTGCCATCGATGTCCATGCTGCCTACCAATGGGCCGGCTGAGTATTCATCTTTAACCAGACGACTGGGTCCCGATTGCAGACTAAGTCCAGACAAATCAATTCCCGGCGATACAACGCGTTCGTAATGATACGGATTTACACACACCGAATCGCATTTGAGATCGAATGCAAAGGCGCAATACTTGACATGCTTAAGCTCGTTTTTATGCAGATCGGGCCAGCGCCAGATGCGTGCATAAATCACGTGGGGGAAGCCCTTGCGTCCGGCAACCTAAAAACAAACAAACCAAACAAAAAAAAAACAATTATTGAAATGCTGCCAAAAGACATTCTCAAGCGATATCGCTGCCAACTATCGCATTTTATAGTATCGACAGCAATGCGAAACCGGAAATGCTAAAGCAAACAGACAAGGTGAGATAAGCGTACGAAAGCAACATGAGGGCAGAGAGCTCTACCCTACGGCATAAGTCTTGCTTGCACTCCGTGAACAGCTTACCTGCAACCGGCCATCTAGTGTGCGTTGTATGGTCACACATTTACTGGGATGCGCGCCATTTGTGGTGATTGCTGTTATCAGCGAGTCTAATTCATCGCGCTTTTCCTTTAATTTCTTAACCAACGATTCAATGGCACGCTTGGCAAAGCCCTCGCTCTCGCCTCCCTGGCGATGGCACATTAGCGAGTGCACAATGCTGAGGCAGGCATCTGCCGAGGTGGGTGCATTGGAAGGTGGCGGTGGCGGCATTTGTACCATGTCACGAACAATGACTGCAAGTAGTACAACAATTAAGTTTACTTTTAGTTTTACCATTTAACTGCACAGCAGCACTTACTGTCTTGTGGGGCTACGGCACCGTACATGTGTGAAGGTGGCCCCGCTGCACCGACGCCAACGCCACCGGCACCAGGCAATCCACCCATGCCCGTAAAGTCCTGGGCAATACCCAGGCCACCGCGTGCATGTGCATCCACTTTGTCGGCGTTGTTGCTATTGCCGCCGTCACAAAATCCGTATCCAGTTGATAGCCACAAAGCGTTGCCGAACACTGCAGTAGCAGCAAACAAAGAGAAGCACGCGAATTTGTGCACAAAACAAACAGACTGCTAAAGCCGCTGTAAAGTGCAAAGCAATAAAGGCTCAAAGCCGATGCAGGCTTTGCAGTGTTTCTTTAGGGCTCTTTTTTACTTTCTCAAACAAACCACACTCGCATAAATATATGTGTACATATATGTGTATGCATATATGTATATACAAAGTACTTTATTCGAGTATTCGCGCAGTGTATTGTCTTCTTTGGCTACTTCCTTTATATAAAAGCACTTTGGTTTCACTGCATTGCTTTATACGGTCTTTTGGAGTAATTGCATTTTAAATAGGTTTGTATATTGCTTTAAAAAACTCTGCACCGAATGCATTTCTCACATAAAGCGCATAAAATAATTTTCCACACACAGAGCTTTTCCACCCAATGATTTTCGTGCTCTCTCTCTTTTCTTCAATTTATTTTGCTGAAGTAAAAATTTATCGATAATATCTAATTGCAAACGTGACAACGTATATCAACTGCATTCACGCACGTAGCCGTTGTGACCATCGTTTAAATTGAACTCACCTCTAATCGCGGCTGTTACTTTTTTTTATAAAATATTTGTATTATTAAATATACGATTATTTCATAATTCAAGACAAAAGCATAACTTTTTGTATTCTTAGCATAATCAAGTCATGTTATTTAGCAGTAACTCCGTACATTGAAAAGTTGAGCATCACTTTTCATTAACTTACATTGTGTATGTTTAAAAAAATAAAACTACTGCAAATGTACCTTTTTTTTTGATCGTATAAACTATATACTAATATCCAATTAAATTTGAAAAAATATTACATTTTGAAAACTTCTTTTGAAATTGATTGTACGTCAGCCGATTCACCTTAATACTTATCTGTATTACATTAATAAAAGACATTTTTAAGCCGTCAGTTTTTGAACAAAAAAATATTTTATTAGTTATGTGCTAGTATCGATGTTTACTTTAAACAATCGATAGATTTTCAGTTTTTGCTCGATAGTACTTCGACTAGGTGATGCCACCTAGGCTAACTACGAAAAAGCTGGTAGCTTTGTTCATTCCTATTTTATTTAAGCAGAAAGAGGATTTATATTTTTGGCCCGTAAAGAAAAAAGCAGCCAACTACTGATTAACGGCAACAGAGGCATCCGGTAAGTGCAAAAATCTATATTTTCTAAGTTTATTAATATTTGTAAAGTCAAATAACTTGGAAAAAGACAATTTGTTAGCTGAGAATCCAATAGTAAAAAAGTGTCAGTGCGCCACGCGTTGCGAACCAATTTATATATGTATGTGTGTGTGATGAAATAAAAATTCTACAAGTTTTAACGCATTTAGTGACCATTATTTCGAAAGTTTTGCATTTTCAATGCTTTTCTATAGTTTTGTTAATAACTTTTACCTTCCTTATAGTGTTTAAATTAAAGTTCATGATAAATCTGTGCAAGTGGCTGCCACAATTTTCTAGAAATGCGTCATTTGTGTGCGTGTGTGCCTGAAATAGCAAGCACTTTACATATACATATATACATTATACCCGTCTCTGCGCCCTTGCCTTAATTAGTACATAAAGCACTTGGCAACAGAAAGTAACAAATTTTCCAATTGAACATGATGCATTTGATGCCTTGTACGAAAAAAAACTTGATTTACCAATTTTACGAAAAAAAATAACATAAAATTGCTGCGTAATTTTATGTCTTATCAGTAGGTTTTATGCTTATCAACTGTATGAAAATATTAAGCACACCAGAGTCCAGTTGCATATGTTGAAATTCACTTGTAAATGCTTGTCCCAGATAAGATTAATACCCTGCTTTCGATTTTACCAAAAATGAAAGTAATCGTCTCTTATGATCCCTGACATGCAGGTGTTGATGGAGGGAAAAAAAAAATTAGTTTTTATTAGTTGGCATTACCTTACTTAACAATTTATTCATACTTTATGTAATTTTCTAAGTTACAATGTCGGTAGAGTCCCGAATTTTCCAAAGCTCCAACAGTTTAGAAAAAAAAATACAAGGTAGATCCCGAATGGGCAGATCTTAAATTTTGATAAAAAACAAAATGACGACAAACGGAATAGGTCACCAAAATTGAGTTTCTTTTAATGATGAAATACATGAAATTTCATAAGCCCAACTTTCGTATTTCAAGTTTATTCGAATCTTTACAAAAAAATTATTTTGTATTAGTTTGCATTACCTAACTTAACAATTTGTTCATACTTAATGTAATTTTTTAAGTTACAATGTCAGTAGAGTCCCGAATTTTCCAAAGCTCCAACAATTTAGAAAAAAAATACAAAGTAGATCACGAATGGTCAGATCTTAAGTTTTCATAAAAAACAAAATGACGAACGGAATAGATCACCAAAATTGAGCTTCTTTTCATGATGAAATACATATAAAATTTCATAAGCCCAACTTTCGTTTATTCGAATCTTTACAGAAAAATAAAAGATTTTTGTTTAGGGTTGATTATAATATATTTTGGTTGAGATTTGATTTGGACAATTGATTTGTCTCTCAATCCTCTTATGAGATAAGAGATGCAATAATATAAAAAAAAAACTCCGTCACTGCTTTATACCCTCAAAATTTCCCAACTTCTGAACACCTGTTTGCAATATGCTAGGAATGATTTCTTTAAATATCACCTGTTTGGTGTAAGATATTTATGGTCTGTTTCCCTACCTTTAAACGATGCTTTATTTCCAAATTAAGAACGCTTTGAAAATGTTTACCTCAATTCAAATTGATTTTAAGAGCCCGCGCGCTCGAAATTCCAATAATCTCATGTACCGTTTCATTCCGGCAACTGACTGTTCACACAATGTAATAGTAAACTGTTAAACGTACATATTTCTATCATGTGTACACACTGTCTTAACATTTACAAAGAACGTTTGGTAATGGAACACAGCTGTAAACGAAACAAAACCTGGCAGCTACAGCTACACTTCGTTTGGAACTCAGCGTTCATTGTTAAGAAAAAAAGCCAACCGTTTGGATCGTAATAGAGCGAGTGTGCGCGTGTGTGTATGAATTTTTGTGTGTTTGCATATAAATTTTTTTTATGATTTAAAGCAGCGAAAAAAAATCAATTGAATTTATATCAATACGAAATGTATCTATAAAGCAAATAAATCTCAAAAAACAGCTGAAGAAACAAACAGAAGAAAACGAAAAAAAAATATATATAATTCTAAGTTTGTGTGTGTGCGTGAATGAGTGTATGTGAGTGGGGAAAAATCGATGCATAAGAAACTTTGCAAAAGCCAAATAAAATAAGAGAAGAAAATGCAAATTTTGGCTTAAACAAAAGACTTGAGCTAAAATCGACAACACCAACAACTCGTTAATTGTGATACATTTTGCAGTACAAATTAGTTAAAAATTCGTAAATGGCAAACAGCGCGAAAAGCTAAATTTTGTAGTACACACTTTAAAAAAAAAACCAAACAACCCACAAAACCAACAGCAACTATACACTTATTTTCAAGTGCAATAAGAAAATTAATTAATTTGGTATAAGAAATCTTCAACTTCACATTCCTGCGCAACACAACAACAACAATGGCTGTAAAAATGTAAGCAACAAATAATTATTACAAATTTATTGAAAAAGTTTCTTTGCGTGCAAAAAAAAGGCCTTGAAAATGTTTAAAAGATTTTTCTTTTTTTTTTTCAAATGCATTTGTTTGCCAATGCTGATACATATATGTAGTAGAAGCATATAATATACTTGTATGAATGTATGTACTTATATGCAAAAAGAAAATACTTGTCCAAGGCATACATACAATTTTATTGTAGAAAAAAATTTATGTGTTTCATGTCTCAGTTTGTTTCACAGCTGTTCAGTTGTTTCTTTGTATTGTGGCGCGAGTTGTGTGCGTGTGTGTGTGTATGTGAGAGAGTTTGGGGCCATGTTTAGTTTATGCAAAAGGGGGAAGAGGAACTATGTTGGTTGGGGCTGTACATAAGTATGTGTTCGTGTTAGTGCGTAGTTACTTGAATCTGTGCTTTTTATACAAGCTGTACAAATTGAGAACATGTTATTTATGTTGTTGTTTGTTTCTATTCTTGACAAATCCCAACAACAAATGCAGCTGTGTACAGTTGCTTAGATGCACAGTTGCAGACATTTTCGTTTTATATCTAGCGAGCATTTAATCAATTTATTTGAAGCAAATATAACGATTTTTGTTTGCTGATTAAAAACTCTTTTTATAGTTTTAATGTTTGGTTCTTGTTTCTTTTCGTTTTTTTTTTCTTCATTTTATTGTTTTCAATTTGCGTCAATTGTCAACCATTAGCATCGTCTCTTTTGGGCTCTATTCGCTTTATTACTGCGCTCTTTTACGCTCTTTGTTTTGTGTTCCAGTTTCACATTGTGCACAGTTCTCTCTCATTTACACACACATGCACACAAAACAGTTTGCAAACAAAGACTTTTGTTTGTATGCGTGCGTGTCAGTGCTGTATGCCTATTCAAATTTTCGCTACATTTACCAACACCGTTGCAAAATGTAGCTGTAGGTTTCTCTGTATGCGCAAGTTTCAATTGATATCAGGTTTATAGAATTGCGTCAGCCGAAAAAAATAAAAACTAAGCCTCGAATGCTACTGAAGGCTTTTTTATCGTCGTAATACATGCTACCAAGCTGTATGTACATCTTTGGGCAATTTTCGAAAACAAAGTTATTTACATACACGCGCGTTTTATACCCACCCAATATGTTTTCGTACACCCTTCGAGCCCCGTCTCTAGCGCTCTTTGCCTACCGCTTGATTTCACCTTCAATGCTGAAGCTTTTTCTGGGTCATATTTGTTGATTTCAATTTGTTTTCGTTCGTCAGGCGACAAAAATAAACGAAAAAGCGTAAAAACTGCTTGGTATGTTGGATTTTAAATTTTTACATAACCTCAATAAGTGCAGTCGTCTATATACCAAATTATGATTGTATTTTTTATGTGCATATGTAATTTATACACACACACATGTATAGTAGCGTGGGTGCTGTCTTTGTTTGTTTCCCCTTTTTTCTATTCACAGAAATCTACAAAAAAAAAAGATCAGCTTTGGAATCTCTTCAGTTTCTAGCTTTTCAAGTCACCGTCGACACGCCCGCTCGTTCATATTATCTCTTGCCATCGAAACTTGGCGCGCATTTGAATGTTAACGGCGGAACTATTTGAGATGTTTCTTCTGTTTTTTGTATTTTACAACATTGACTTCCTACGCATAGCTTTGCCCTTGAGGTGTTGCTCATGACAAATTAGCTAAGCAGCGGTACTGACCTGATAGGAACGTGAAGGCAATCGCCTTCAAATTGTTCAAAATCGTCCATCTTAGCGTTACCCACCGACGCGTCGGTTGTCTGCCTGAATAGATTTCACTTGAAGTGGTACTGCATACAACCACAATATTTTACTACCTGACTGTCTAGTCTTACCATCTTACCGTTAAAAGACTCGAAAAAAAATGTAGCCTGTAATTTCGACAACTGACGCGACAGACTCAAAGTGAAATTTGATGCGCTGTACAGCTCCATACCTTCTTTTTTTGACCAGAAAATACAAAAAAAAAGTCATACATTTTTAAAAATGACGCGACGCTCTAACTCTATGACGCATAAGCTTAAGCGACTTTTGTACATCCACCATCTAGTAAATGAGCTCAATAAGCATATCAAATTAACCACTACAAAAGTCGCAAAAATAGTTGCTTAGTCAAATTTTCAACCCTCTTTTGGAGGGTAATCCGAGTAGTAACTCGTAACCACTCGTGCCAATTGGCTTCGCAATTGACTATATGGTACACCCTTTGCTCTAAAAATATACCTTTCTATTGTTGTCAATTAAGGTGACAAACACCTATGGGATGTTCCTGGTTCCACATCTGTTTGGCTAGATACAAGCAATGCATTTTGCAGCTGCATTTCAACACTTCTTGAACTATGATATTTATCTGCTTACGTCATGGAATGCTCCGCCAATATGCATGAATAAAGTTTTAATGCCATTATCATCATATCAATGATAACGACACGTAGGGGTAATCTAAAAGTTATAGCAAGTCCGTTGGGTCATGACGTGATCTTTGGACAGTGTTTAATTAAAGCATGTTAGAATCATTTTTTGTATAGTTATATAGTAAATTGCTTATCTGGTTTCAAGCAGTACAATTAGTGCTGCCCACATTCAAGTTTCAATCATAGGTAGTTGACGGTAAAAACCTTTTAAGCATTTCCTGAGCTGCTGATAAAGAAGTAAGGTATTTTGAAGAGTGATGATTGTAAAGTAACAATCTGGTTATGGGACTATGCCAAGATTAAGTAGCAAATAACAAACCGATTGTAAAACTATAAATTCCGGTACCATGCAGTGTTTTCAAAACGTCCATTGACAGATAGTATGCGTGCTGGCTAGACTAGACGACTGACGATTCTGATAAGTGGAACGAATATAATGAAAATGCTGGAGTACAAAGGTCAACGCATTATTTCGTCTATTTCATTGTGCCTAGGGTACGTCTGATAGAGAGACATGGAGAGACTGGAAATACTACAATGCTTTATTTATGTATTGTTTAAATTTGGTTTGCATATTGCTTACAATGGAGTCACAGTTCCATTGGCTCAGTCAACACCCAATTCTAATGTAAACAAAAATTGAGATTTACGGATGCACATGTCTGCAGAGACGCGTCGAGACAGCAGCAGCTGTCTGTCCTGGCATGTGCGCCTGCGCCTTTGCCTTTGGCTCGTTTGTGGTGCATTTGGTCACACTTTGTGTTAAAATGTAAATTCCGCTCGAGTGGGGGTTGTCGTCGTTGTTTTGGCGTCGTCTGCATGGCTTCCTGGCTTTTTAGGGGTTGCTGGTGCTGTTATTTGTTGCCAAAAACCGCCCTTAACAGTTGGTTGCACAAAATGTCGTTTGATAATTTTATCAAAGCCAAAGCAGCTTTCACCTTTTCGCGCACTGAGCTATTTATAGCAACACTGCCAAGGGTTGAAATTTACGGGTTCAATCGAATGTAACGAAAGTCATGGTGTAGAAGGTGGAAGGTGTTGTCGCAACGGTGGCAAGACTGCTTAAGATCTCAAGACAATGTATGTATGTGCATATGTACCACCTGCATGCATTTTAAGCTCTTGTGACGCAAGCCAAGTCAGGTTGCGCACTTGAAGTCATGCCTCTGCGAGCTGACTGCTTTTCCTGCCTGCGCGGAGTCACGTTCACTGCACATAGGTCTGTATGTATATATGTACATAGCTTAGCCGTAGCATGATGCAAAGAGTTGGTAGTTTCATGTAAGATTGAGAAACTGTTTACTTCAAGTTGAAGCTGATGCAATCCAGTATTTCACTTCTTGCTCTGTTTCTCTGCTGCGGAGTAACAGAGAGGAGCGTGCCTCTTCACAGCAGCGCGTCTGCTATCATTTATTTGACCTTGCTGCTGTCATCAGTCATCAGACAGACAGAAATCCATTAACCAACACTTTTGATTTGGATGATGACTTTGGTAAATTAGCCAGTTAAACTTTGTTTTTAAGACAAGGTAAAACAGAAATTTATAACGTATAACTACAAATAAGTGGAATGGCATTAATAACCAACTTTACTTTCGTTAACTAAATGGATTTTTTAGACAATTAAATTAATTTACTAACAAATTGAAATTTACGCTTTAAATTTAAACAGACAGACGTTCGTTCAGTCAAAAAGTTTTCACACCTGAGCACAGGCACCTGTGTTGTGGGCTTCCCCTACCGCCGTCCCGCAGCTACGAAAATAGGCAAAAAGTGAAATTTTTTTTTCTTACAAATGTTGGCCAAATTATTCAGGCAGCAACAACAACAACACACATACACACACACACTACATATCTGTGTGTTGTGTTGTTTGTGTACGTGCCTTGCGTCAACGCAGCGTTTGTTGAAAAAAAAGTATTAAAAATTTTTACAATAATTCAAATGCTAAAATTGACCAAGCGAACTACAAAATATATTCAGCAAGCATACGGTGTATATAGAAATAAATAAGGCCTTTAAAAAATGTTTATTTAAAACTAAAAAATATTTACCAACCCTTGGATCAATTTTAGCTTGAAAAAAAGGTAAAAAAAAGCTTGTTAGAAGATTTAGTAAAATTGTTTTTATAACTTTGACGCCTATAAAGTTTAGAGAGGGCATTATAGATTTTTTGTAAGAGCGCCTAGTCTCCAAATTCTAATACTACCCTCTTAAACTTTATCGAAATATTATTTGTATGAATATTCCTTATAAGTAGATCACTCAAAATTCGTTGTAGAACATTTTGTTTGTCCGGTTTCTTTGTAAATGAGTGTAAATAGCGCTTTATTTATATTTTTACACATATGTACATAAAAATAGCTCAAAACTATAATCAAGCCTAGGCGGCGGGCGGCTCTCTACATATTCTTTATAGTATATACTTAGCTTAATAGATTGGCGTATGTGCGTTGATCTCATCTAGTAATTTATACAGCTTAGTTGGGACTATCTGTCTCTATATAAGGCAGAAGCAACCCCCTGTCCATTGTGTTGATTTGTTGCCCCTCTTCTGCGCCTGCTTCGTACGCTTTCAAAATTCAAACGAAGAGCTAAGCTTTAGTTTGTATTTTGCTTTGGACTCGCTTCGCTTGCTGTAGTTTGCTGTAGCTGTACTTTAACCCCAAAATGTACCGTTATTTATGGCTTTGTTTGAGTTGTTTCCATTTTGTTTTTTTTTTTCACACCAAAAGCGGAGCAAAAGCAAAATTTGTATACAGAAAATTAGTTGTTTGGGTGAATGCCATGGATACGTGCATGATGAAAATCAAGATTATAATAGATGTGGACGGACGGATGTGAGCTTCTTAAACAACACTCTGCCTATTTGTAGTAGCCACAAGAGTTACGAGATGAGAGTACTCAGCACGCGTAATGACGTCCATGGCTGGCTATTGAGTAGGAACCCTCCAGTTATAAAAGCTACAAAACGAAACTAGTTTGTTGGGTGGACGACCTTGAATCGATGTTGTTAGTTGGTATTACTCTTTGTTTTGATTTTAGCTGCTGCCATATGTCTGTCTGGGTTTAAAAATAATTATGAATAATGCTGACCAAGACTCTATTAGCTGCAAAACAAGCACGGAAGTACATACATACAAGCAAAGGTTTTCAATATAAAGCTTAATTATGAGTTGGTTAGGAGTTGATTAAATTATGTATTCATTTTTGATATTTTAATTTATGGTTTCTTCAAAAGACATAACTCTGCTGACTGAATCATTGGACTAAAAGAATTTGGGCTGAAATTAGAGCGTCATCATGCGCATGATTAAGAGTTTGTAAAAAAATACATTTGTCATTGCCAAAAAAGCGTTTCCTTGATGCGTTGATATCGAATCGACATCAATTAAAATTCGTTTCAAAAACATCTGTTCTAAAAAGCAACTTAAGTGCTTTCGTTTCAGTTCAGCTAAAGCATCTGCTCTTTATTGGGCAAACATTTGGCTTGGCGGTTGGCCACAGTTGGATATTTTTACCCTTCAACCAACCATCAATCAGCTGCAATTTCACGCTCCATTCATATGTAAACATTTAAGAGGAGATAGTTTGTTAATACACATTTTCCCAACACTTGAGAAGTTTTTCAACGTTTGTGGCAAAGATTTGGAAATTGTTTGTATAGCCCAGAGGCTGGTTTGTTAGTTTTTGTGTCATTTATCAGTCTTCTGTTTACACTACAAAGTAAAGTTGTTTAGCTTAGAGAAAAACGCCCCGCTGCTATCTCACTCAATGGGTGGGTATGACTTTGTTTGTTGGTTCCATGGGGCCACTCGATGCTGTATCAGTTTATGCTCTAAAGTAGCACAAAATGATATGGACTTCGTTTGTTCAAGTGTTTTTGATGTTGTTTTGTTTTCATTTGCTTAGCATATGATTTGGTTGAGCTCATAGTCCGTTGTTATTATTTTGATAGTTCAATTTTAGAACAATTTCGTTATAAGGAAGTCTGTCGCACATAGTTATGAGGAAGTACGCCGCCAAATGCCATATGTTTGCTTGATAAAATTTCTTGATCTAGAAGCAAATAATTTATAAGACAATTCGGACAAAACTATTTATGTATTGGGCCTTGGACAAGTAGTGTAACTTGGAACGAAATATCTATCTTTGTAGTAATATACCCATGTATATAAACAAATATGACAGAGGTCAAGCAACATTTAAAAAACAAGTATTATCCAATGCCAGCAGCGCATTTATTACAGATTTTGATCACACACACACACATACATATATATAAATATATATGCACAGGTGTCATTGTTGTGGACACGAAGGTGACGCATGATTCTCAGCTAATAAAGGTCATTAAACGTACGGAATACGTAAATTTTTGACTTTTCAAAAAACGTACAAGTGCATTGCACCTAACAAGTTTCAAAATCAACAACCTCTTATTTAATGTAATTTAAAAATATATATATATCATACTTTTCTCCATATATTTATATATAATATACCTTATCATTTTTCTCACTGTATTAATTTTTGTAATCTTTTTAATTGCGCACTTGCAGTAAGTTTTATTTTAGCCAAGGTTTCTCTCAAAAGCACAAAAGCTCTTCGTGCATACATCTCAAGCTCAGACTTAAATCGAGCTTAATACACTGAAAAAAAAAACAAAAATAAACAAATTTTTAGCACAAGCGTTTATTATCGTAAAAAGCATTGAGCGTATACATAATAAACCATTTGGTGCTTCAAATCGTTTATATTGAAGATATTTATTTTCTTAAAAAAATAATTCCAAGAAGCGTACAATTGCACTGACGTCATTAAAGCGTTATTGTGTTTGGTACACTTTAAAAATTGTTGAGGGCGTTTGTTTGACGTTTGCAAATTGTTGAAAGAATTGCATTAAGGTTGTGGGAAACTAAAGTAAAGCCTATATACTATATATACCTATATATATATTGTTGCTAACTTTACCTAACGACCAGTGTATGCATTACAAGTAGCAAACAGTATATTTTATTTTCGGTGGTTATTGCTAAAGCAAAACAATAAGAATAACTAGGTTGGGCATACCTTTAAGATTTATAAAGGTTATCTAAAGCGCAATTTAGTTTCTTGCTTAATTTTTTTAAACTCAATTTCGAGCTGTAGATTGAGAACGTTGTCTGCTAAGACTCGTTCGCTGATATCCATATTTTGGCTTGAAATTGTTTTAAAGCTGAAAATAAAATCAAACAAGAACCATTAGAAAAAAAAACAAGTAAAAGGTTTTTTCTTTTGGTCTTTAAGAGCGCATTATATTTGGCCTTGTTTTTGCATAAACGCAACGAAGTTTTTTCGCAAAGTAAGCGTAAAAAATAAACGTAGCGTTATTAACTATTTTTTCCCATAAACAAAAAAACAACACAAAAAACTTGCCATATACAGGTACTAGGCCAGCCCTCACAATGTCTGTCCCTGTACGCTACTCTGCTGCCGCCGAATACGCCGGAGTTGATAGTGGTTTGGAAAATACTCTACAACAAGAAGAGCAATACCACCTACAACAACAACAGCTTCATCAGCAGCTTCAGTTCCAACAGCTACAACAAGAGCAAGAAGTGCAATACAATCAACAGATCGCGGAGGAGGAAGCATTGTATTGCCAATTGCAGGAACTGGAAGCGCAGGCGGTAAGGCGGGAGCAGCAGTTGATGCAGCAGAGGTCATCGATGTCGTCGCTGGCAATGCCAAAATTAGTTTTGCCCGCCAATCACAACAACAACAACATCAGCATGGACGCCCACACCATTAATGGAATACTTGTCGATGATGAGCTACCCTCAACATCGGCTCAGGCGGCGGCCATAGCAAGATCGGGTAATTCTAACGCTGGCATCGGTCACAATGCAGAGATGCCAACTGATTGGATGAGGATATCGGATGAGGGCCGGTATGGAACACCGGGTGCTGCTGGCTTGGACTATCAAAAGTATGAACAACAGCAACAACAACAACTTGAAGCCGAAGGAGCAGGAGCAAACGCTGCCAGCAACATCAATAATAATGAGCCCTTTGACCAGAAAGCAAGCAACAGAAAGACGTTGGAGGATAAATTGCATTCACTCAGCTCCGATGAGCTTTATAACACCTTAAAGGAGTATGATGTGCTGCAGGACAAATACCATACTGTCCTTTTGTTGCCCAAGGAGTCACGGGTATGTAAAATCTATAACCTTTATTATTGCAGCAATTACATCATCCATAATTTGTTACAGCGAGAGGTTACTGCTGGTGGTCGTGATGGTTCCGCGTACGTTTTGCGTTGCCTTAAAATGTGGTACGAACTGCCCTCCGATGTGCTCTTTTCGGCAATGAGCCTTGTCGACCGTTTCTTGGATCGCATGGCTGTTAAGCCTAAGCATATGGCCTGTATGAGCGTGGCTTCGTTCCACTTGGCCATCAAGCAGCTTGATTTAAAGCCCATACCTGCCGATGATCTGGTTACAATATCACAGGTAAGCTCAATAATAATTGCAGCAATATCGTGAAAGTTTATATTTAAAAATTATTCTTATTAGTGTGGTTGTACCGCTGGCGATTTGGAGCGCATGGCCGGCGTCATTGCCAACAAACTGGGCGTTCAAATGGGTCATGAACCTATAACATCGGTCAGCTACCTGCGCATTTATTATGCACTATTTCGTAATTTGGCAAAGGAGATTGGTGGTGATTTTTTCCAGTTCTATCAGAAGCTAATTAAGCTTGAAGAGCTGGAAAACCGTTTGGAGATTTTGCTGTGCGATGTCAAGACCACGGTTATTACGCCCTCAACACTGGCGTTAGTTTTGATTTGCTTGCATCTTGATTTCCATATTAAGGAGTCGTACACCCGCGGTAGTCCCGAGCTAAAGCACGTCTTTGAGTACATACTCTTCTTGCAGCAGTACATGCGGGTAAGTGTGGTGGACTACTTTGAAGTGTCGTAGCACAAGCAGCTAATTGCTTTAATTGTTTGTAGATTCCCGATCGTGTTTTCACCTGCGGTTTTAGCATTGTGTCAGGAATTCTCATCCACTACAATGGCCAGAATAAAGCGCCCTACAAACAACGGCTTGTCTGGAAATTGTCCAGTCGCACGTTGCGAGTCCTGCGCCCGACCAATCGCTTTTCATCCGATTTACCCACCATTGAGGAAGGCATATCAAACGCTATGGACGATGGCTTGCGTTCGAGGTGAGTAATTGTTTCCTACAATAATCACATAGATGTTATTTTAAAACTAATCAAACTCAAAACTTATTTACTGTTTTCTACTAATCTATGTCAGATCCATATCGTTTTTATTGATATTTTGCAATTCTTGAGAAAGAACGAAAGAAAGAAAGATTTTAAATGGATTTCCAGTTTATGTAGAAGCTATATAATTTGAAAGCCTATTGGGTTTACTTAAGAGTAGCATAACAATAACAAATTTAACAAAAACACAAAATAGCAATCTGGCTGCCGTTTGTCTGTTATTTTTAGCGCTATTTTTTGGACTAATACATATATAATAATATATATATGTAGCAATGTTGATCTGTATTTGGCGTAAACAAGTTTCTAGAATATTCGCCATTTCATTATCACACAAAACGGGCAACGAATGGACAACAGCAATAACAACAAACAAAGGCTGAAATAACCAACAACAACTAAAAATCATCAAAAACAACATATGTACATATGTTGTTGTTGTATTGACACCGTCATAAGACCAGACCTGTTGACTCGTACGATCATTTGCCAAAAGTCGTTTTAGTATAGGATATATACTATATAGTACTAGCAAAAACAACAGCAACAATATACTCGTAGGTGTATTTGGTATGGGTCTATGTGTGATTGTCGTTGTTTTCGACAACAATCTTATCAGACAACCAAGTCATGATGACAATGGCTGGGCGGGGCACATATAACAGTGAAAGAGCTCAGCACAAATATTTATTTGGGGGAATTTTGAAACATAAAATTTGGTAGATTTCTTTTGGGCGATTTTTCTCTTTCAACTTTTCAATGACATTGAAAAAAAATTCGCCTTTCTCTTTCAAGTTATATGTACTATATTATATGTTTTTTTTTTGGTACTATCTAATCAGATTGTTTTTGTGCTTTTGCGTTTATTACTCATAAATATATATTTCGAGTTCAATGCACCGTTTGACGTTTGAACAGTGTTCAGTACAATTGCATTCAAAAGTATCTGAGAGATACAAACTTTAAAACATCTGACACTGACATTGGCCTTGAATTTATTTTAAGCTTATATAATTGATGACTATATATCAGTACTTAGCATATGGACAATCTCATATAGATTTATGAATAGGCAAAATACACGAAAATTGTTGCACAAGAAATTTGTAGAATAGGCCCGATTGTTTTGTAAATACTTTTTTGACCTTGATTAAAACTTATTAATTTGAAACAATAGCTGCTTACCTAAATTAATCAATTTTTATCATTCTATCTTTACAGAACTGAGAGCATTAGTTCTGAGGAGGAAGAGGACTGGCCAACTTCACCCATTATTCCAATTTTCGAACAATGTTAGAGCAAGCTGAACACACACAGTAGTAGGCAGAAAACATAGATCAAACGCCCGACACAGAGACAACACTAGAAGTCGGTTAAGCGCTCTTGAAAAATATAGTTAGCTGAAGTTATAACCGAAACATATCCTCGGAAAGAGCGCTTATGCTGGAAGTGGCTATAAACAACAACAAGAACAACCAGAGCGGGAGCTTCCTGCATGTCAGTGGTGTCAGTGTGTGTGTGTCCGTGAGTGGAAGAATGTGTGTGTGTATAATTTGCTAAAATGCATCATAATTATTTTAGCATATATTATAATTTACGCTGCTTCTAACATTTAAGAAACATGAACACAAAAACGAAAAACAAATCAAAACTGAGGTCGGCTCAGTTAAGGAGTTCGCAAGCTAAGCAATTAGGCAGCGTCAGGATTTATTTACGGCAGACAAAAAATACGTTTAAAAAAAAAATCAAAAAAAAAAACTAAAAAAAAAATCTATATAAAAGCGAATGCTGCGGACCATCATACAAAAGATTGATGTCGATCCGGACCATTTTAGAAATCTGTGAAAGAACACGATTTGAATATAAATATCGACCAGCTCGAGTGTCTGGAATAGGACAACAATTTTTTGTTGGGTGCGCTTAACAAAAAAAAAAAATCAAAAAACAAAAAATGCAATTCAAAAAAACCAACAGTAAAATTATTATACAGTGCGTTTTTTCCACTTCATATATTAGTTTACTTTTATGTTTCTACATGTTTGTTTTCTCAGATTTTTGTCAAGAGTAGTAAACTCTAATATCAATTGACCTACGAAGCAAAAAAAAAACATCCAAAAAAAATTAAAAATCTGTAAAAAAAAGTACAAAAAATCTCTATAAATAGACAAAAAGTTCTAAATTAAGCTATAACGATAAAACAAAACAAAAAACATTAATTATTTGTCAAACACAATTAAAATAAATATTTGCTCTTACAATATTTGCGCCCCATAAGTTTATGTGGATTCAAATGGCAAACTATATATTATAATTAGCTACAACAATAACAATAATAATGAAAACCATATGTAGTTGTGTGTGTAGTAGACTTTTCTCGCTGTATAACAAAAAAGAAAATTTAAAAACAAACAAAAAAAAATTTAAAAAAACTATTATCATAAAAAAGGCAGAAACAAGTTCGATTCGCCGCTAAAAACATTTAATTTCACATAAAATTCATTTCAAGACAATTTTGTACATTTTCGCCTTGTTTGTAAAAAAAACTTGCAACATTTTCAAGAGTTTTTCGCAAAACATGTATTGGGCGGAATTCGTTGCCGCCAAAATATTTAAAATTAAAAACGGTGATCTTTTCTTATATACTATATATACACAGATAACTTTCTTTTTTGTTATATAATATTATTTAATTTATTTAAAAGAAATTGTAAAAAAAACAAAAAACCATATGTTACGCTACATTTATATGCTATATCTAAATAAATTTTACATAGTTTGTAACAACTAAAACATCAGAACGAACGGCAAAACAAAAATTAAAAAGCAGCTCTAACAATTTTTAAATATTTTTAAATTTTAAGCGAAATTATGATGCATCATTTAGTGAATATACACGAAACAAAAAAAACTTAGGGGTGTAAAAATGCAAGCGCAGAATTTGATAACAAACAAAACAAAAACTCAAGAAAATGTCTTAAATAATTTCTAAAAAATTTTCCAAACTCAAGTTTGAGCAGATTACGAAAAAGTAACGTCTGTAAAATTGAATAAATGTGCGTGCCACTGTGCACAGTGGCATTAAACTTTCATGAAAATGTACAACAAATGAAATCTTTTATTTACCTTTGTGCTTGTGCGTCGTGTGTAGAGTGTATCTCCTTTCCCTCAGCCAGCTGAAGTCGTTGGATGGCCCACAACCGAGACTGCCAGACTGTCTGAGTGAGTACTATCCAAAAGTTTAACCTCTCCTCTCAGTTCCTTACCCCCAACCCCAAACTCCTCACTCCACCACACAAAACACACTTGCAAATGTAAATAAATAATCGAAATGTACATTTTTCATACAAGTGCAATAGATTTTTTCAGCCACTTTTTATTTTTAGAAATTTTTAAACAAATTTACAAGAATTTTTTGATAGTTCGCTCGGAAATTGTGTCAAAACAATTGTTTTTAATTTTTATACAAAATTTTGTAAGATTTAAGATTTAAGCAACAAATGTGTGTTCATTGCAAAGCAAATGTAAAAAGTTGCAGCAAATACATTTTTTAACTTAGCATAACTTTTTAAAACAAATGGCAAGCGACAAATAAGAAGCAGCAGATGCAGATGAATTCTTTTTAATATTAAGCAGTCGTTCAAGTGAGATTTCCAATTTCTATGTACACGCGAGATTATGTATAAAGTATGTACTATGTATATAAATACTAGAGTATGTGCGCGTATTTAAAACTAGCAAATTTTTTAACTGAGTTGTAGCAAAATATTTTTTAATTACAAATTTTTACGGCATTTTGCAGTATCTCAATTATTAATGTTAAAATGACTTAGTTTTAAATTGGAACAAATGTAACAACTTTTATTTAATGTAAACTTAGTCATACTATGAGAAGTTAGAATTTTCAGTTAGTTTTATATTTAAAGGCGTTTAAGTACGCATGTTGCAATATTTAAAAAAAAAACAATTATTTTTAGTTATAGTTTTTTAATTTACAAAAACACATCGAAATGAATTCATTGTGTAAATTTCATTCATTTAATTTATTTCAATTTAGTTTTAAAAGTAGCTGTTACAAGAATCGTGACTAAAAAAGATGAACATTTTAACGTTAAAAAAAATTATTGTGTAAAAAGAAAAATCATGTTGTTTAAAAACAACAAAAAAACCAAACGTGATTAATTCATTGTACACATAACAAATAAACAGAAAAAAGTATTATTAAATCGTAAATAAAAATTGTTTTTATTTTTAAGTGCATTTTTGGTTCTGCAATGGTGATTTTAAATGATGTTATTAAATGGCAATAAATTTGGCTTATTTTTCTAAAGAATAAGTTTTCAATTTTAACAGCCTGTGAAAATATGTGAGTGCTCTAGCGGCAAGCTTTTTTGCTGGATTACTTTGTGTGTCATAGCAGTGAACATTTGACTGGTAATGGTTAAATTGAACTTTGCTTTATTGTACAAAAATTTAATTATTTATCTTAAAAAGTATAAGTTAATAAAACAATGGCACTACACAATATATCAAATATATATGCTGCTATTTTGCAGCCAAGAGTTTGTATAAACTCCACAGTTTGTAGTGAATCTACATTTTTTATTATTTTTAATTATAAGTTACAGCAGTTAGCAAATGTCAGCAGTCAAAACAGAAATTTCTGGCAGCGCGGGCATATAATCTTTTTTCTCAAAAAGTATAAAATTTCGACTCCTTACTTTTTTTTAAAGACTGCATCATCAAGCAAATCATATATCTAGATATTTTTGATAGGGCAGTTTTAGGTTAATTTATTTTTATATTTCTAATCTAATTTGTGTGTTTTATAGCATCCGGCTTTTGATTGCAAGTTTATGATATTACACATTGCTTGTGATGCTGTTCATTTAGAACAGGGATTAATTCCTTATAAAGTTAAACAATTACGTTTATTACACTCAAACGAGATTTTTGGTAATGTTTACGTTTACGAAATTAAAAAAATAGCCACTGAACCACAACATGTACTACACTTGGCAATGCCTTATTACAGTGCTGTAAAGTGCCGCAAAAACATCGTTAAAAATATCGGCAAACACCATGTTTTTCTTTCTGTTGGCAACGCCGCAAGACATAACCTTCCTTTTCTTAATAAATTTAGTGCTGTGTACACGTGTTCTCCACAATGGCACCCGTCGAAAAAGTCAAAAAAGCCGCAAAATCGGCCAAAAAGGGCAAGAAACACCCTCTCAACTCATACCTGAAGGGTGGCATCTTGCGTTATTCCAAAAGCCAGGTAAAAATCATACAATATGCATTGAAAAAAAGTGTTTGTAAAAAGTCGCGTTGCTGTGACGCCGCAACAACAATGTGTCATAAAAAAAGCACACTACATTTCTATTGTGTGCCCTGAAGCCTTTTAGCTAATACGCCCTGCATTTGCATTTACAGATGTACAAGCGCCGTGCGCTTTATCGTTTGAAGGGTAAGAAGAGCCCCGTTGTAAAGAAGGAGAAAGTGCCCATCAAGAAGGTCAAGAAGATCGGAGGCCCCAAGAACGGCGGTGAGCGTACCGTTTTCTTGCGCAAACCAAAGGCCAACTATCCAACCAAGACATTCGTTAAGAAGCGCCCAGGCAAGACCAACTTCAGCCAGCACAAGCGCAATACACGCCGCAATCTGCAGCCAGGTACCGTGCTTATTCTGTTGGCTGGTCGCCATCAGGGTAAACGTGTCATCTTGTTGAAGACGCTTAACTCTGGTCTCCTACTGGTCACTGGTCCATTCGCCGTCAACTCGTGCCCACTGCGTCGTGTGTCACAGCGCTACGTTATTGGCACCTCTTCACGCTTGGACTTGGGTGACTTCAAGGTTCCCGAGCATCTGAACGACGCCTACTTCCGTCGCCTTAAGGCCAAGAAGGAGAAGAGATCTGGTGAGCCTGATATCTTTGCCGCCAAGAAGGAACGTTTTGTGCCCAACGAGCAGCGCAAGAAGGATCAGAAGGAAGTGGACGCCACTCTGCTGAAGCTCATCAAGGCCCATCCTGAGGGAAAATTCTTCAAGAAGTACTTGCAGAACATGTTCGCCCTGCACTCCTCCCAATACCCACATCGCTTGCGTTTCTAAGCACAGCGCCAAACACTTGAGTTTTAAGGATTTTTTAAAATACTTTGTACAAGCCTGCTGATCCGATTCGTAAAAGTTTTGTTAAAATAAACAACACAAAAGGAACTCTGTATGAAAGGTATGAGAAAGCCAAGCGTCTTATTGTTTTGATATTTTGACATACTATGTATGGTATTACTCGGCTGTGTATTCAGGTATTTTATTCATTGCGGTCAAAAATTTGCGTCTTCCATTTATATACCATAGCGTCTCATGATAGGAACGCGGCAGAACTTCGTCGACAATCTTTTCCTCCGCTTTGTAAGTAAAATGGAAAGAATTTGTGGTCATTTCTTCGCCGATGTTGGCGTCACACACTTCAGCAACCGTCATAATCTGTACATAGCTCTGAGCCGTATAAACAACATAGGCCGACATCTTGAGTATTGATGTTACCTTTACGGGATTTAAAAAACTAATATCCGATATGCATAAAAGTATGGGACGTCCAGAAATATATAAGGAGGCTGTTACAAAGCTAATTTCAAGGGCATTGCGCATTATATAGCCACCAAAAATTGTGTTCTGCGAATTTCGATTCTCAGGAAAAGGACTAACGACGGTTTTAAGTGAGACATCCCCCATCCAGCGGCATTTAGGCGGCAGCACGCGCTTGTTAAGCTCCATGCAGTCTTTGGACGCTGTACGCCAAAATAGATTGTACATAAGATGCTGCTCGAATTCCATAGGTGGCGTGCTAAATACGGAAAATTCATCCTTGGTTCTGCGTGCCTTTTGTCTCTTAACAGCTTCTTCCCAGAGGACGGACTCCAGCTCATTTGCCGGCTTTAGCGAATTAATAGGCGCTGAACCAGTATTGGTGGCATTGCGTGCTACCATTAGAAAGATGGCCTTGGTAATGGTCCAGTATTGTCCTTTCTCTTTTTGCCGCACATAGATGGTACTCTCCATGGAACTGCGTCCAGTCCAAGAAATATGCCCACTAAATTCTATATCCATATTAGACTTGATCAAGTCTATATTTGAAAAAACTACTTTATCGACCAGCAGAGTGACAAAGGTGTAAGGCAGCGGCACATCTGGCGGCAGGTTTGGCAAATATACATGGCGATGACACAGCCAAACTGCAGGAACACAGCGTTACAAGTAGTAGTATGCATAAACTTACAACTGCTGGCTTACCTGCAAACATATCCAGTTCCTCCATAATACGACCTAAACGCACACGATCCCGGTAATTTACATAACGTTCGCGTATTACTGCGTCGGAGCCTAACGGCAGCACGGCATTTGTATGGGAATCGTGCATGCTGCGTTCCGGCAGATCTTCCGGCTCCGGCTGATACTCCAATAAATGCTTGCGCGATTTCGGCACAGCACTATAACTTAGCTCAATGCCGACTCCCTTTCTGACCTTTTCAGTAACTAGAATGGCCATGACTTGTTACAACTCAGAAAATGTTTGTATAGCTAAATCATATGTATGTTTACCCTCTGCTAGCGTTCCCGAATAATGATCCGATTCCAAAATGTTATTGTCATTCCCACTGTAAAGACGCAATGAAGCACATCTCCACAAATTCTTGTTTCTTTCGAGTGTTAGACATTTTCTGCTGCCTCCGGACAAAATTCTTGAAAGCAAGCGAATCATCTTAACTAGTGCGTTGTTTGGTTTTTCCTAAATATCATCACGTAATTAAATTTCAATGCCAATGTAAGAGCACTAGAATTTGGCTCAATGCAACTAAAGAGTATTTCTGCAATATTTCCGCTCTGAGAGTGGGTATCGCTGACGTTGACTTTGCTGTGAGACTTATACCAAGATATAGGTACTACGACTAGAGCTTAGGTATACTAGTTTTGTTATCAGCCATCTGGGTAGCATAAAACTACAAGTTTTTGAATGTAATTACTTTATTACAGCAAACAGAGAACAAATTACAGAGAGTATTAGTTTCAAACAGCAAACATAGAAACAGATAATTTTGTTTAATAAAATTTCTTATGGAATTATTTCAATATATGGACATAGATTTGAGTATTCGTGCACTTACATAAGTCCGGAATTAAAAAAAAAGATACTAATAAATTTTGAGCTTTATGACGCAAAAATAATTAACAAATTGTTGTTATCTACATAGTAAATTTCAAAGCTTCATAAAGATTTAGGTAGTTCCTATGGCCACTTACGATGGCCATTAAAGTTAAACTCAGAACTTGAGGTTGCTTATGGAACAAAAGAATACCGATAAACAAAAACGAATCACAAAGTGTAAAACATTTTGGCGGTGTTTGCAGCAAATCTAAATTATTTTTCTGCATTGGGTTAAAAGCGATTTCTTTTACAAAATTGCATACTCTTCCATGTAAGACAAACTTTTCTGATATCAAAACAATGCGGAACACAAGCACATTTATAAGGCTCCTTAGAGTAAAGTATTAATATCATAATAATTGCATTTCTCCTGGCACTAGACATTATGGGTCTATTTAAGACCCATGCTATATTCAAACTTGCGGCGTCCTTGTAAGTACCACATAGTTTCATGATAGGAACGTGGTAAAACTTCCGTCACTGTGCTGGGCGATGAAAACGTGTAATAGAAAGTATTCGTGGTAACCTGGTTACCCGTGTGCGTATCGAGAACTTCAGCCACAGTCATTATTTGCACATAGTTCATCTTGGTATAGACCACATAGGCAGTCACCTTAATGAAAGAGTCCACACTGACTGGTTTTTCAAAACTTATGTCTGCAATATGTTCAAGCTTTGGTCGCGTTTTGCAGTAGAGAAAAGCAGCCGCCCAGCTAATTTCCAAAGCAGTGCGCATTAGAAATCCGCCAAATACACGATTATGATGATTTCGATTCTCTGGAAAAGAGGGCACAGTGCTTGCCTGAAATGAATCAGACATCCAGCGACAATTTGGCGGCAATATACGTTTGTTCAGTTCCATAGTATCGCTGGGCGTAGTGCGCTTATACAGTTCATACATAAGCGTCTGCTCTGGATCGTTGGGTTCCACTTTGAATATAGACTGAGCGCAAAGTAGTTGCCGCTGCCGCTTACGATCCATGCCGCCTGCTAATATGCTCTTTTCCTCATCGTTTGCTGGCTCTATGGGATTAACAGGTGCTGCACCTGTATTGGTTGCATTGCGTGCTGCCATAAGAAACAGCGCACGAGTAAGTTTTTGATAGCTGCCATTTTGCTTTTGTTCCAGCCAGACAACAACTTCCATGGAACTAGTGCCCACCCAGGAAACGTGTCCAGAGAGCCGTATGTCCTCAGTGCCTTTAGCCAGCGTGCCAGCAAAATCAATGCGATCGACTAGTATTGTTACAAAGGTGTAAGGTAGGTGAACATCTGCCGGTAGTTGGGGCACCACCACATGCTTATGACAACACCAAGCTGTTGTATAAAGTTTTTAATGTAGTCAAATATATATGTATGTATGTATCATATACATATATCATGTATAAACTTGCCCGCAAACATGTCCATGTCCTCCAGCAATCTACCCAAACGCACATTTCCTAAATAGGTCACATATTTGTCTTGCAGCGTGCGATCCGTGCTGAGCGGTATGATGGCGGAGGAGTATGAATCCTGCATCGCACGTGAAGGTAGATCTGCCATTTTCGGATGATATTTCAGCAAATGTTCACGTGACTTGGGTAAAGGCTGATAGCCCGGTTCCAGACCCAGCCGCTTCATCATCTCCTGCTTGACTACAAATAAAAGAAACTGAGTTAAATGCTGTTTATAAGTAGTTAAGTGTGACTTAACTTACTCTCTGCCATTGTACCGGATTCATTTGCTACTGCCGATTGTTTTATATGCGTGGGTGGTGAATAGTGGCGTCTTTAAGATGCATACATTTGTACATACAATAAACCATAAAATACATATGTATATTGAATTAGTATTAGTTCTACTACTTACTGAGATCCAACGCATAACGGCAAGACAAGTGCATGATTCAGCTTTCCAAGTCCAAATGGGTAGTTTCTACTAATATCAGCCCCTGTCTTGGGTAAAATTGAGATGCATTTTTGCACTTTTAAAAGAGACCGCAACATTTTATTTGCCACGCCGCCGTCTTTATTTTTTACTGACAATAGAAATATGCGTATTGTAAGCAGGGGAAACATAAAACTATGTTCTGGAAATACATACGCAATTATTTACCTACAAAGTATATATGTATATGCGTTTGTATACATACACGCAAAGACAGCTGATGGAGCTAACCACAGTGTGCCATATATCGATAAAAATAAAGTGAATTTTTAACGAATAATTATTTAAGTATTTTAATTTTTTTTTTGCGTCATTGCATACAACAAAAAGTAGGACTAGACTAAGAAGTGATGAAATAAATAGATTTATACATATTTCAAGATATAGTACAAGAAACTTTCGTGGACTAGTTCTGCAGCGGCAGTTTTTAAACAAATTCACGTTATTGGCCGCCAAAGTGCCGCTTTTTGAAAGTGGAGTAAAAATATTTTGCGTTAGGGCGTTACCTAGGCTTCAAAAGCTTTTATTCTTGGATTTCAATGCCGAAATTGTTTTTTTTTTATTTATAAATAATCAATCGCTAAGAAAATAAAGATGTTTATTTTTCTTTTTAGGCATATTTTTCTTAAACTTTATTTGGTAACATACTCGTTTGTAATCGTTTTGAATGATTCATGTTGGCCTTCCAAGCGTTTATTGTTTCTGTAACGTACAAGAATTTTTTTAAGCGGAAATGTTTCAACTAGAAGGAGACGTCGGAGATATCCCACTGTGACTGGAGAAATCGTTATTTTAATTCATACAAGTTACAAAATTTTCAAAGATCAAAGTGCAGAAGAACAGGAAATCCAAGATTGCGTTAATTAACAAGATTCTGCGTCTCCAAAAAAAAGTAGCAACGCGTGATTATGCTAGTTTTTATCTGTAGGTATTATTTATTAGCGCTAGCCTCGTCAAATGAAACTTACCTGTTAATTATTAAATTAGCGCCATTTAATTTGGTTTTTTATACCCTGTACCGTATGGTACCAAGAGTATATTAAGTTTGTGCAAGCCGAAAATGTATGTAACATATAGAAGGAGACGTCGGAGACACCCCAAAGTTACCTAAAATATGATCAGGGTGAATAGAGAAGTCGATATACCCATGTCCGTCTGTCCCTCCGTCCGTGTGAACGCCTAGATCTGAGAGATGGTAAGAGCTAGAGTTACCAAACTTTCACATTAGATCCCATATTATTCCATAGGAGGCAAGTTTATTTTATGCTTTGGATATCGGGGATAAATTATATAGCTCCCATGGGGGTGTTTGAGACGACCTCGACAAATAAAAGCGTTTTAGATGAATAATTCGTTTGTTTATGAAGATATCGTAACCAAATTTGGTATTCGAAAGTTTTTTATAGTTCCCAATCACTGTACCAAATTTGATCGAAATCGGTTGACTATATCATATAACTCCCATAGGACCGATAGGCCAAAATAACTTTTTTAAAGAAAAATTCGCTATATTTCGTTTTTTAATAAAGATATCGTAACCAGATTTGGCGTTTGGAAATTTTTTAGACCACTTAAGCAATGTGCCAAATTTGAACAAAATCGGTTGACTATATCATATAGCTCCCATAGGTCCGATCTTCCAAAAAATCGATTTTTTAACAAAATTTGTTGTGTTTTGTTTGTTTGTTAAGATATTGGGACCAAATTTGACATTCGTGAGTATTTTATAGTTCCTAAGCACTGTACTAAATTTAATCCAAATCGTTTGACTAGATCATATAGCTCCCATAGGACCAATCGGTCCAAAAACACGTTTTTTATACAAAATTCGATGTGTTTTGTTTGTTTGTAAAGATATTTGAAATAAATTTGGCATTCATATCTTTTTTAAGGTATTTAAGCACTGTGTCAAATTTTATTGAAATCGGTTGACTATATTATATAACTCCCATAGGAAAGGTCGGTCAAAAAAAAATTTTTGCTTAAAAATTCTTCTGTTTTTGGTTTTTTGTGAAGAAATCGGACTTTATTACAAGCTAGTGGTACAGGGTATCCTAAAGTCGTCCGCGCCCGACTTTACGTCCGCCATTTTTTTTTATTAAGTTTGAAACTAAAATATATTTTTTTATTGGTATAACGAGGCAATTTGTGTATCCATCCACTCTACATAAAGAGTACAAAGCAACTTATCCTAAGGTCAATTTATCTATAAATTCTCACACCAATCCTTGTCGAACCATATCATACATTCATACAGTCATTCTAGCAGAATTGCGGTGCTGGATCTTTTCAGAGAATAAGGTGCGATAAATAAAATATTACCTTTGCCCTTTTCAGAAGAATACACAAACTTTTCTTCGTTTATTCAAAATTAAAGTCCTATGATTTGAGCGACTCATAACCCTTAGGAACTAGTGGAGATGAGTGCATTTGTGAGCAAAAGATTTACTGTCGGTCACTAAGCAGTAAGCAAATCTTTCAATCATACTATTTCAATCATGCTATCCAATCCAGTACATTGTGCAAGTGTTAACGAGGGTTGTATGTAAACTTTTAGCCCTATGCTAGTGCACATTATACAAATCTAATTGTGCTAAATGTCAGTGAATTTATAACATAGGGTCATGGCAGTATTGGCTTTGACAGCTTTTGAGGAATACCCGACTATGAGAAAAAATCATAGACTCAGGAATCCTCAACCGACACAAAACTTTTTGTTGAATTAAGTTTATGTACACTTCCTATTTGATGATAATTTTTTGTAGACCCCAACAAGTCAGGGCTTTCCTTGGGGTTGTAGACATTTGTGGGTAAAAAACATAGAAACACATAAAATAAATCTAACCCTTTTACGTTTTCCGCAAATTCGATTTAAACTGAACTTCACAACTTTGACTTCGTGTTTGTAAAACAATTCCTTTTTTTTTTAGAAAAAAATACACATCTGTTTTGTTAAAATGTTACAACATTTCAACAAATTTCATTGCAAAACTTGAGCTTATTTTAGAAGCTTTAATTATTTATTTTGGAAAATTAAATTAAATTTTAGTCACTGCCAAAATTATATTTTAAATGCAAAACACTTTTATAGCGAATAACGAAATAAACACCAACTAATCCAATGGCTGCAATAGACGTATGGAACACACCAAAATTGGTTGCGCGCAAACCAAGTGAAAAAATAATAATGGGCACTATAGCCGGCATAACGGGCGGCGTGGAAATTCTGTTTACGTATCCGACGGAATATGTCAAAACGCAAATTCAGTTGGACGGATTGGGTATGCAATAAGAATCGGCTATGGCTTTTTTTTTCAAAAGCCATCTGTTTTTTCAAAGGGGTTAACAAGAAATTTGACGGCGCAATGGACTGTGCGACTAAAACAATAAGGGATCGCGGTGTGCTTAGCGTATATCGAGGGCTAAGCGCTTTGTTCCTGGGCAGCATACCTAAAACAGCTACAAGGTATAAATAAATATTATACTAAACAAATAAATGGGACTAAAGTGTTTCAACAGGTTTAGCAGCTTTGAATTCATGAGTCATCGTTTTCAAGACGAGGATGGGTCTATGCATCCATCGGGTCTTTTTATAGCAGGAATGTTTGCGGGCATGATGGAGAGCATAGTAGCTGTAACGCCAATGGAAACAATCAAGGTGAAGTTTATTCATGATATGCGCAGTCCCAACCCCAGGTACAAGGGATTTTTTAAGGGCGTCGCACAAATCATAAAGGATGACGGTAATAGCATCAGCCGCAATTTTCATGATTTTAAATTTCTTAAATTTAGGAATCGGCGGCACTTATAAGGGCTTGACAGCTACCTTGATAAAACAGAGTTTGAATCAGGGTATACGCTTCTTTATTATGTTCTTTTTGAAAGATAAGTACACAGGCGGCAACCGCAATATATCGGTACCTAAGTACATTACAGCTAGTTTCGGTGCCATTGCTGGATTTGTCTCGGTTATAGGCAATAACCCCATTGATGTAATAAAAACACGCATGCAAGGACTTGATGCTAGTAAGTACAAAAGCACTTTAGACTGCGCCGAACAAATATTGGCAAAAGAAGGACCTACAGGATTTTACAAGGGTACTGTACCGCGCCTATGTCGCTCGTCAATGAATGTGGCCATTACCTTCGTGCTTTACGAGACGCTAATGGACTTTTTTAACACAACTTGGCCCTCTACTCTTTATTAATACATATTTAGACTAACAATGCATTATAGATTTAATTCTTTAAGAGCATAATTGAGTACCACTGGCAAAATACCGGCATCTTCGAGCTCCAAAATTTGTTTACGTAAACTCTCCACCGGATGCGCATTGATCAGCTGTAATCGTAAGATATACTGATAGAGGTAAGATCTTATATAAAGGTAATAAAACTTACATTTTTAATTTTTTCGCGTTGTTCTTCGGTTTGACAGAATGACAACACCACAGCTGCCAGATGACAACGCTGTATAAGCACGCACAGCTCTGCAAATTGAAAAAGGTTTAACGCGTGTACCACAGGACAGCTTTGTAGTCGCAATAGTGTCTTGTGCAACAACTCCTCTTGTGCAAAAGAACGCGTTTGAACCGAATTCTTAAGCGGATGACATAGCACACAATCCCAGGCCAATGCTAGACCGTCTATATGCAACAATTGTTGCTTGGAGGAGAGAATATCAACTAGCGTATTAAGTTCCTGCACCATATTGAACATAACCATACGCTTAAGTATGCCATTCCATATCTTAGGCATATGTATGTCGAAGCCCAGACAAATGTTGGCCATAACTTCTAAGGACAAAGGATTCTGAGCATTGCGTTGCCAAATCATCTTTAGAATTTCAATTTTATTGCAATGATCATTGGCAAACTTTTCAATGTTTGATTTGTAACCCAAGGCATTGAGCTCATGAACGCACTTGATGGTAATGTATTGCCGCTGATCTATAGTATTGCTAAAGGAATTGCTTCCATCGTTTAGTTTGGAGTAGCATTCATACATCTGCAGTTGATTTGACGTGTTGACGGATCTATAAAAACAGAACAGAAACAGTAAAGTTACAGGAAAATAACTAATTAAAAGTACGATTGCCAACACCTACCCGCCCTTGAATATTAATCCAACTAGAAATTGCACAGCCTCTGTTTTAGGCCAGCTATTAAGAACGTAATTTGCTCTAATGACATTCTCACTAGCATTGCTCGTATCATCGCCAACACCATTGCCTTCCGGCCAGTTTTGATCCTCAAGAAAGGTTTCCTCTAGCATCGTGCCATCAGCTGGCTCCATTGTTACCGATAGCCATTTTTGCAATAATTTGAACTGTATGGCGTCCAAATTGAGCTCATGTAAATTGGCTATATCCTTGACCAGCGTGTTAATATCCAGCTTGCTGGATTTTAGTATTAATTCATGATGGTACAGACTGTGTATTAGCTCGGTTGGGTTTTCAACCAAACGTAAGAGTTTCTCATCAGTCAGCCCATAAACATATAATAAGTGTTGTGTTTTGACTATAGGATATTTGCGTTTAATTTTGGACAGCTGCCCTTGACACTTTGGATCATTAATAAGCGCGCCCTGCTCTTTGGCATATTTCCAACACTCATAGGAGGCCTCTACTTGATCTGCTCCATCAGTTGCATAGCTCGCCACAAAATATAGTATAAGAAATACTTTACATGGATTATGCACATTTTTGACTAAACGCAAAATCTGAAAGCATAATAAAATTGAACTTTAAATATTTTTAATACAAGTTGAACATGATGCATACCGATTTCAAAAACGCATTATTTGTAGGATGTAAACTCCAAGTTTCCGAGTCATTATTTTTAGATTTATATTCATCGATGGAATTTTTAACAGCCGACATGCAAAAATAATCGCAATTCTGTGCAACGTCTTTGGAGCCTTTTAGCGCTGTGCACATTTGAATCAATGGAAACCAGCTATGGCAGTTATCCACATTTAGTTCACTGTCTGCAGTTATAAAAAAAAGAGTCAAGTTAATTACATGTTCAAATACGCTACGATCCAGCAGCATTAGCTAACTAATAATTCCTTTTTGCAGTGTTACTAAATACACATAATCGAAAAAAAGTGAAACGTCGAACACTTTTGAAATTAAAATATAGAAGGTGGCATTTTTGAAAGGACATCTCCTAAACGAATAAACTTATTTATTATACATCAAATTCTGTTTTTAGACGGTTTTAAAATAACGCGGTCTAGATTAGATTAGAATCTATTAAAAATAAAAATTTAAAGAAAAATATGTTTATAAACCTAATCTTTTCAAAATTTAGTTAGCGAATTTCTTTTTCTAATTTATTTTCATAGTAGATTAAGGATTTGTTTTTTACACGATTTATTGTGTAAAAACAGAATAAGCTGTATTTTTCCTTTGATTTTTTACGATTTTTTTTAAATAGGAATGATCACATTTTATGCTCATGTTTGGTTATGGTGATTCTATTTCTATCCATATTTAAATCATTATAACAATATCTTTAACTCCTCTTCTTACTTTTGTAATACGCACCTAGAATGTCTTTTAATGGCTTTTCCACAATAGGCTTAAACGGCAGGCGATATCTTGCAATTTTAGGTAAAACTCCGTTCTCCTTCTGTGATTGTAGCCACATGTCTGTCTCCAGTTGACCCGGCCTATTACGTCTGCGAATAATCATCTTGTGTTGCAAAAAATGCAAAATATTTGTCCATATGTTCATTTCTTTAGGCGCGGCATCAAAAAACATGAGCATCTCAATCACACAAAGATACAGCTCATAAAAGTAAATATTAATCTTAAAAATAAAAAGGCTTTAATAACTGAAGTTACTAAGAGTGTTTCAATGTTACCTCCTCTATAAAGAGCTTTAACTTGCCAGTAAACAGTTCCACATTCTTAATTTCACTGAGATAGGGTTGACACATGTCACGCATTTCCTTAACGTTGCTCAACATAACCAATTCCTCATCGCCAAAACTATCGTATTTGATTTCGTAGCGCAGCTCCTGAGCACTTAAGATGCTTAAAATTTGAGTAATTAGTATTTTTTGATAGTCAAAACCAAAATCGCGACTCATGCGCTCCAGTAGTTGTACATTCAGTTGCTTGTTGTGAAACTCTTTTAATAAATGATCAATATTATCCATATCCGCATTGAATTTGCCCTTAATGCTGGGATCCTGCTTGCAAAATTCCAAATAGTAATAGAGTTTGATGCGTCTGAGTCAAAAATAATAAGGACAAAATTATAAGTTATTTATATGGATATACTACTGTTTAGGTTTTATGAAAGCAATTAACTTACTTGGCTCTTATCAATTGCACATTTTCTGTATCCTCCATATGCACATTGTACATTTCGGAAAGTGTAAGAAAGTTAATCTTTTGTTGATCGGTCTTTACATCGCTGGCTAGTTTGTCCAGTTGGCCTAAAGCCTCACTATCGGCCACTAGCATGGTAAAAAGTTCTGAAAGCAATTTAATTAGAGCCAGCTGCGTTTAAAAATTAATTTGATAGCCCACCTATAAAATTGACATCCTTGTTGTTCATTGCATTGCGGAAGAAACGACGCAGCTGCAATGTAATAAAACCCTCATTGATGATCTTTTTACAATTATTTTGCTTTTGATATTCAAGCAAATATTGCGACATCAGATACCACACATCATGCTCCTTTGCCTTGGTCAACTGTTCCAGGGACAGAAAGAAATCGGCGCGTGCACCATCTATATCGTCTTTTATTTGGTCTTCCAGTGAGTTGCGCACTTGTAGTAACAGCGAATTATTTGGCTCCGTCTCAATGACCATAAGCAAAAGTGTTCGCGCCAAGAACTTGACTGTTGGCAGACGACCATTGGAGGGTCTCTGCAACATTAAGGGATTATTTAGTGGAGCTCTAAATCAGTAAAGCACATCAATTCGGCAGCTCACCTTCTGCGGTAGCTGTTGCTGCAGCTCCACATCGACCTCATCAAACATGGAAACTGAGTATCGCTTTTTGGCAGGTAGATTTGGCTTAACGGACAGTGAATTGTTTAAGGCAATGGAAAAATTAAGCGTGTTCTCCCCCGTTGCTATGGGCATACCATCCAAAGCACGACAAATAAGCTCATTAATATCCTGCTCCTTGCCTTGATAATGTGCGTCGATGGCATCCAAGGGGTAGTTTATTACTGCTACTCGCACATATTTTAGCAGTTCAGTGAGATCACGGTTGCGACTACTTTCATGCAGCAGCGCAGCGGTCAATAGCTCATATGCCAATGGAAAGCTAAGTGGATCGTTTTCGTTGAGCAACTGCATAGAAGAGGGCGAATCTAAAAAAATAAAGCTTTACTGCATGATTAGGATTCAATGCTATGCATAAAATAAACTTTTTACCATTAGTTTGTCCTTTCGCATTGGCTATTTGTTGCACCAACAGTTCAATGGCTAGATTTATAAAATCGTCTTTATTCTCAGGTTGACAATCCACAAATTGAATTACATAATAGGCTAAGGCACATGTAAGTGGCAGGCAATTAATGCGTTTACATATGCGCTGTATTCCAAACATTTTTTGTAAATATAGCGCTGCGCATAAATCGCTCACTTCGCTGGCAATAAATGCAGAGACATTCAATGTAGCTTGGCTGCGTTCAATAATACCCTCAATAGCCTCATCTAATAGACCACAACGTTCTCGCAAAGGTACTAATTCATTGCTGCTATTTACCATCAATTTGAATTTCTGATGCAGTTGGAATCTATGCTTAATGATCAGATAACGACGCTCATAAACTGAATCCACATGTGGTAGCATAAGCTTAAAGATTTCCAATAAGTTTTTGTGCTCTAACACTTGGGCATCATTAACAAAAGATGCTGGACTATTTTCCAACAAATTCTGAAATGACAAATTAAAACATTTTAAGAGATATAAGGCAAAAGATGTAGCTAATTTTTCATTTTTTTCTCTGCATCCATAAGAACAAGGATTGTACTTATACAGTTAAACAAGTTAACTTACCAAAAAAATTTCTACAACAACAATGGCGTGCTTGGAATCCTTTTCACTTTTTAAGCTCATAAAGAACTCATGGGCCATTTCAATTTGTCCACGTCGTGCCATCTCATAGCAACAATTAAAATTGGCACTTGTCGAGATTTCTGGCGCAGCCTTTGTTAACGTTCCTATGTCCTTTACCATATCCGGCAAGTTAAGTTTAACGATACGCATCATAAATAGCTCCAGATTAATGTCGGCTCCACTGTCAGCAGGCCAACCGTACTTAACCTTCATAATTTTAATAACTTGTATCTCATATTCCGCATTTATTTTCACTGCCAACGGGTGCGTGGAAGTACGCAATTTTATAAGCGGCGCCAAAGTTTCAGGCCAAGGCACAGGCGCATTTTGGAGCACTAAGAGGGCACACTCCAAGCGGCTGTCCTCGTTGTGCAACAGTTCAATGCAGGCTACAGAGCGTTCTAGCCAATTGCTCAGAGAATGGCGATTTGCCACAAGTTGAGAAATATATTGCTGTATAGCACTCAATGGCATTAGACCTTTTTCCTGAAAGATGGGATAAAGAAAATCATTGACAAGCTTGTGAAGCTTGTCTAAATGAACAAGTTGAAGTATGCACAGAGCTGTGGCATCCAACGAGTCCTGTAAATAGTTGTCCAGCGTGAATATCAAGTTGTAGCTGGATTTTAACACGGTCAAGTCTTGTAGAGCATTCACCAGATTACGTAGCTTGCCAATGTTATGTTCATGCTGCCGTCGCACATCACTGAAGCAAAAAGTAGGCAAAAGTGTCAAAGAATGTATAAGTATATATGTTGCACCCCACAGATAATTTTATACTTACGAGTATATAAATTGAATTTCTTCAAATATCTCAAGTATTTTGGTGGAAAATTCAAGACCAATATCTGGCCAATGATCACCATACTGCAGCTCGCGTGTTTTTTCTATAGTCCAACTAGCAATGAAGGGCATGATGGTGGGATGAGTATTGCTCACAGTTGGAATGAATTGACGTAGCCATTGCACAATATTAAAAGGTTCCGTATTGCTGGGTATAAAGCTCAAGAGCTTGCGCAGTCTGTCCTCATTAAGGCGTGGTAATATACTACTAAAATGGCGTCTCCATATAAGACAAGCTGTACCCATGTCACTGTTAAAGAGGGACTTGACCATTTTTACAAGGTTTGTGTGGTACACAAACTTTTGCCATTCCGGATTACACTCATAGGGGTCAGTTATTGATAGAGTCTTAAGGCGATGCAGTTGCTCATTGATTTCCAACATGTGATCACTATCCTCCTGCCAATGTAATAAAATTATATTTAAAGCAATGGGAATAAAAGCCAAGAAACGAAATATACCTCATAATCAAGCCGTTTTAAAACTTCTTTTAGGTAGCGTTCTAGTATATGCCTTGAAGGCAAATTAATCATGCGATTGCTTGTGATAAAATTTTTGCATTTAATCTTAGCCAATAAATCGAGCAAGGTATTAAATGTTTGCTCCATTGCGTTCACATCGTGCTACATAGTTAAAAGTTATGATTTAATCGCATTTGGCACTAGTCTCACTTTACTCACAGGATTTGCGTTGGACAGCTCAATCAGCACACGTTTGGCTTTAGCTTCAAATAGGGGCTGTAGGCAAAGTTCAAATTGCTTGCCAAATTCCTAAAAATGAGTACAAATTGGCTTTATTTTAAATTAATAATATACTAGAGCAAGTTTACCTCAGCCTCCTCCAGACGTCCCTTGGCTATAAGCTTTTTAAAGCGATCACTCGGATCTGTTTCCGATACCAGCATCATTTCAACTTCTCTTATTATATCCACATCATTTTCTTGTTTGGCAGCTAAATAATACAAGTTAACAGCGCTTTTCGGCTGTCGGACCAGCCAAGCATGCCTGGCAACTTCCACTTCATTTTTGCATTTCATAGCTAAAAATCAAGGTGCAATGATACAAATTAAGTCCAAATAATGGGCAATTAAATCTTACAAGGATATTCGATTATTTTAATCAAACGTCCATCTTCCGCACATTTAGTAAGTATTAGGAGCTCCACATTATCATCACTACACTCCATAACAAGCAAATCCTCAATGAGTAAGTTCACGCCTTGGCTGGACTGGCACAAGTTGGCGGTGCGTGTAAAGGGGCAAATTTCCAGAAGCTGACCAGATGTAGTTAGAGCAATGCTGCATGCATGAAATGTTATAGTATGTTAGCGGGTAATATCTCATTGGGCTGATTTTAGAAACTTACACACAATGCTCCAAATCATATATATGTTTGATGCTGCCAAACTGTTTGGGCAGTTTAATGCGAGTTATATCACTTGAAACTGTTTTAAATAAAACCGATTCTTGAGCGCCCGCCAATGTCAGTCCTTGATCTGAATTTTGTGTCTCCTGATTATTCTCAGCGTAGATATCCGCTGTTAGTTGTTTGAGCAGCACTGAGCAGTCCACATTGCCCAGTGCACGCCCCGTAGATATACGCTGTATGTTGACATCCTCCAGTATAGCTTTGTCACATGCCACAGTTTCATTATTTGTCAATGTTAAGTTAAACGCTGCTTCTAAAGCCACTTCATCAATATCGCTTAGACTAAGATGCACAGTTAGTAAGATCGAAAAACTAATTAACCGTAGAATATCTTACCAATATATACTGCCATTTCTGCAGGTAAAGTAAAACCGCTCGCCCAATTGCTGAATGGCCACAAAGGTTCCACCCGTCATATGTACATCTTCAAGTGCAATACATACGCTAAATAATAAGGCGCCTTTGATAAACACACCATGGACTTGGCCATCGCTTAATCCACAGACAATAAGATTCCCACTGTTGGATATGGTTATTGCATCTATTTGAGAGCTAAAGCTAAGAAAGCTGCATTTGGCAACCAATTCATCCTCTAGCAGGAATATACATTTATCAATTGAAATAACCATTTTACCATTCTGCACTGAGGCATGTAGCACAGGCTGTTCCTTAACCTAAAACAAAACATGTAAACATAAACTTTTGTGTGTAGCATTTTTTAACGTCTCCAAGAAAAACAATTACCACATCATCACTGCTAATCTTAAAAATGCCTCGAGAAGAAAATGCATTAGAAATAGTTTCGTCTTCTAGCGGAGACGCCTCGAAATTGCTCCACATTCTTAAATAGTTGAATTTACGTTTGCTTGCGAAAAATTTTAAACAACTAGCGCCAAATTAAAATATTTGGCGTCATTCCAAGCCATTGTTAGTGTGACCAAATTATGCGATTTTAGTATTTCAGAAAAATATAGTATTTGGTATTTTAGTTACAAATATCATAGTAATGCTGTATTGCAATATTCCGAGGAGACGTTCTAGATCAGACATTTTCTAAATATTGAAAATACTTTATTGAAATTACTTTACTGTAGACGGTAATTTGAAATCAGCCAAAATATCTCGCTAACTATAAGAGCACTTCTGCAGAGCACTGCAAGATCTTGCCGCCGCTAATATATTATTATATTTTCAAAAAACTTTCAAAATAGAAGGTAATTGCTTACACAAATAGTCTCTAACATAAAATTAAAATATAATGAAATTTCCGTCATTTATTGTTATACTCTTTATTGAACAAGCGCTTTGGCTTTGGACATGTTTAAAAATGGACGGTCTTGTCTGAACGATTTGGCATTTTTTCGATCACTAAACCTGGTCAACCTAATTGGCAGGCGAGGAAAATTATTTATATTTTAGATTACCACGCACAATTTGCGAAAAATAAGCCCAATATCAAAGGCTTAAATGATGTTTAATGTTTAAATGTTAATTTAAAATAGTGTTTTGTTAATTGCAACGTGTTTTGTGTTGTATTTTTGGCAAAGGATTTGCATCGACCTTTCCACAAAATAAAAAAAATTTACTGCAAAGCGGCCATCAACAAAAAAGAAAACCAATTTAAAAGTTTTGCCTGTGCAAAGCGCAAAACGGCTCCATAATATTGCATAAAACGGGCGCTTGACGAAAAATGTGCATTAACTTAATTTTAATTCCCCCAAACTGATATTAATATGAACATATAGAAATATAAATAAAAAAGTAGCAAATTGCTGCCGTTGCGGCGGTGGTGCAAAAAGAACATAAAACCAGTGGCAAGAAGAAGAGCTAACAGTGTGAGAAAATAAAACAAAAAACAACGCGCATAACTCTGCTCTCTGCGATTTGCAGCTAGAGAGCATTAGACAAAATACTGCATTTAATTCAATTTGAAGAATAAAAATCAATTGTGCCGTATAGAAAACAAAAATATATAAATAACAAAACATAAAGCATAATTTGTTTTTACTGTGTTGCTACCGCTGCGCTGCAGGTGCTTGGCGCTTAAGCGACGCTGCCAACGCTGACGACATGCGCGCGTAGAGTTGCCAGCTCCAAATCGGACAGATTGTTGCTGTTGTTGCCGATGCGGTCGCATTGCCTACCGCGTACCGTTGCTATTATTTCTCGGCATATTTTGGAGAATTTGGAATTTTATGCATTTTAATGCTGTTGTGCGGCAATGAATTGGTAATATAAAGTCAATGCTTAGCTTGAAATTGTGCATAAATCAATTGTTGTCTTTTTTTATCGGCTAGGTTTACAACATTTTGGCGGCCTTATACTACTATGTACTTGGATGTTCACGCTAAGTGGAATTACGCTATTGCATCCTTAACTTGAGTGAGATTAACAGAAACTGATCATATTCAACGAGTGTCGTGTTGTGCTGCGTTTTTGGCCAATTTATAGGACCCCAAACAAGGCGCAGTAAAAATCAACATTAAATACGCGTCGTTGTCCCACGGATTAACGACGCCCTTAGATAGATTTTCTTCCCCAAGTAGTTAAAGAAAAGCTGCCACCATTCGGAAAAAAAATACTTCAAATATGACCCATAATCTCGGTATGGCACCATATCGTTTGCCGGGTCCAGCAGGTGGATTATGTCCACCTGACTTTAAACCGCCGCCTCCAACGGATATCATCTCGGCACCGAGTAATCCGAAAAAGCGGCGGAAAACCTCAAATGCGGCCAATTCTGCAGCTGCTGTAGCGGCGGCCGCAGCAGCTGCTGCCGCCGCCGCAAACTCCATGCAACAACAACAATCTGCGCCACCAACACCGCAAGATTTGCTACCACCACCGCCTATGGGTGGCTTTGGCGACACAATTGTAGCATCAAATCCTTTTGACGACAGTCCACAAGTGTCGGCTATGTCCAGCTCAGCGGCAGCAGCCATGGCGGCCATGAATCAAATGGGCGGACCTGGTGGTGGTCCACATTTTGGAGGCGGACATCCACACTGGGAGGATCGCATGGGCATGGGTGGTGGGCCGCCGCACATGCATCCGCATATGCATCCACATCATCCAGGCGGCGGGCCAATGCCTCATCCGCATGGACCACATCATATGGGCGGTCCTCCAATGCGTGGCATGAGCCCATTAGGACCAGGCTTACATCCACATGCCATGGGACCCGGTGTTGGACTGCCACCTCACATGAATCACGGACGACCTGGTGGTGTGCCAATGGGCAGTCCTATGGGCACAATGACAGCAATGGGTGGCATGAGCCCCATGGGTAACATGGGCGGACCAAGCATATCACCGCATCATATGGGCATGGGTGGATTATCGCCAATGGGTGGCCCCAGCGGCGGTCCAAATGGACCTCGAGCAATGCAGGGCTCGCCTATGGGCGGCGGTGGTGGTGGACCTGGCCAGAACTCGCCTATGAACTCATTACCCATGGGATCACCTATGGGAAATGCCATTGGCAGTCCACTTGGACCACCAGTATCAGGCCCACAACAAACTTCACAACCAGCAAACCCGCAGCAATCGCACATGAACAATGGTCAAATGGGACCGCCACCATTGCACAGTCCACTGGGTAATGGACCAACGAATCATAGTCACATGCCAGGTGGTCCTGGACCGGGACCTGGGCCTGGGCCCGGAGGCCTAGTTGGACCTGGTGGCATGTCTCCAGCCGGCATGCCACCAAACAATAATCAACTACTTGGCAGCAATGCACCCAACAACAATAGCGTTAATCCTAACAATAACAATGGCAATAACAATCAAAACCCACATCTTTCACCGGCAGCACGATTGGGTGTGCCCACATCGATGCAATCGAATGGTCCAATGCCGCCTACATCCGCAGCGGCGGCGTCGTCATCGTCTCCAGCGACGCCAACCTCAACGGTTACTGCAACATCGACAGCAACGTCAGTGCCTACGTCCTCTCCAGCGCCGCCCGCCATGTCGCCGCATCATCATACGTTAAGCAATGCGGGGCCAAGTCCGGGAATGACGAATGCGGGGCCAAGCCCGTTGCAATCGCCAGCGTTGGCGGGTGGTGGTCCCAATGGAAGCAACCCAAATAACAATAACAATGGTCCTATGATGGGGCCCATGGGTCAACAAATGAACCCAAATGTTCCTATGCAGCAGCAGCAGCAGCAACAACATCATGGTCCAATGGGAGCGCATATGGGAGGACCGGGACCCCAAGGGCATGGTCCCATGGGCCTTGGCTTAAATCAAATGTTGCCCCCTCAACAACCGCCACATCTTGGACCCCCACACCCGCAGCTTATGAATCATGGACATCATCATCCAGGTGGTCCTCCACCGCCTCACATGATGGGTGGTCCCGGTGGGCCAGGAGGCATGCATGGCCCACCTGGGGGTATGCCCCCACACATGGTCGGTCCTGGCGGTGGTCCTAATTCGCATATGATGGGACCACATGGCAATGCTATGCCACATATGGGCCACGGACATATGGGCGGCGTGCCAGGTCCAGGACCTGGTCACGGTGGCATGAATGGACCACCTCATCCGCATGGAATGTCACCTCACCACGCACATCCACATCATCACAATGCCATGGGCGGCCCAGGACCAAATATGTTTGGAGGCGGTGGACCTATGGGACCCGGTCCAATGGGCAACATGGGACCCATGGGCGGCCCGATGGGTGGCGGTCCAATGGGTGTGGGCGGTCCTAAGCCCATGACAATGAGTGCTGGTAAAATGTATCCACCAGGCCAACCAATGGTATTCAATCCGCAAAATCCCAATGCGCCACCAATATATCCATGCGGCATGTGTCACAAAGAAGTCAACGACAACGATGAGGCAGTATTTTGTGAGTCCGGTTGTAATTTCTTTTTTCACAGGTGAGTTTGAGAGAGAAAGCGACTGAAAATAAAAAGTTATAATAGGTCTAAAAAGTTTCAAAACATGTATATCAACTAACTTTCGTCCATTAAAAATTTCAGAACATGCGTAGGCCTAACGGAAGCTGCTTTCCAAATGCTCAGTAAGGAGGTCTTTGCCGAGTGGTGCTGTGACAAATGTGTTAATTCTAAGCATATACCTATGGTGAAGTTTAAATGTTAAAAGCTAAATGGGTTTCAAAAACACTCATACGCATATGCCTCACCAGCCAGGACCTAAACCACCTACCTGTTAGCTGTCTGGAGTTCATCACTCACTGTATAAATATCCCAGCATTAACTATTGTAATAGTAGAAAATAAGACGTTAGAAGGTTACATCTATTATCTACAGACAAAAACACTCAATCTGGGACTGCTGCGTGTGTTTGTGTATGTGTCTTCGCAGAGGTTCCCAGTCTCTGTGTTATAACCAGCGGTATCCAACCTCAATGAGCCCAACCCACCCAAGTCAATGCAGAAAGTTATGCTGCCTACTTTGTTATTTGTAAGAGACTAAACCTAAAAAAAATAATTTCGGAGCAGTTGTGAATTTTGTGCTCCGATCTGGCTCACTCACTGATCATTACACCCTAAAACTGGAAACGAAATATGATACATAACTGTAATATATATATATAAATGAAGATTAGTAGATATGTGTATGTGACGATAAAAGGAATGCTGAGAGGACGAGTACAGAGAGAACAAAAAAAGAGTGACAACCGTTACATATAATGGATATAAAAGAAAAAGGAGAAAACAAGAAAAATAAAATCAATCTAGTTTGTATTATAAAGCAAAATTATTATAAAACTAAATTAATTAGAGTTAATGTTAAATCGAAGCAAATAACAAAGCAAACAAACTACACAAAAGCAAAAACAAATCGATACTTTTACATTTGTATTCGAATAATTAGAGGTTAAAGTGCGATTGCATATACATTAAACATATTATCTAAATCGTAAAAAGTGTATTATCAGAATCCGACGAGTATGAAATTGTAACGAATTGAAATTATCATTGTGAAATTGTTGCAAAATGCGTGCATGTTTTTCAATATTTTTTTTATTTATTTTATAAATTGTGAGTTTTAAAAACCAAAATTTTAACTACTTATAATATACCGGAATGTGCTCATGATATTAAATTGATGCACAATTACAAAACGAAAAGCATCAATTGCGAACAAATTAAAAAAAGAAACGAATGATTAAAGAGCAGGAAATTAATGTAAGCTAAATTTTGAACTCATGGCGGAAAAGAAAAACAAAAGCTAAAAATTGTAAAAATAGGAAAACAAAAATTATTGTAGAATATTGCATCTTTAAGTAATTTATAATTAAATAAAATATAAAATAAATTGAGAAGAAATCGATTTAATTTAAGTATTCATTTGGTTATATTTAATCCTGGGAAAGTTTCTCAATTTCATTTACAGGATTTAAACAGCATTGAGTATATTAAGGCTTTGAACATTTATTTTATTTATACCAATTTCAATTTGAACGCTTCGTCCTATTTGAGCTGTTTTGACTTGCCTGTAACATTTGATATATCTTGGCCATTAAGAAGAGCTTTATAACGTGCTTTATCTTTTATCGTTAGCAAATTGTTTTCGAAAAATACAGCGACTATCTATTTAACAAAAGAAGATATCAGAACTTCTTTGCGATTATTGTGTACATATAAGAATTGACTTACAGCTTCAAGTATTTTGAGTTTTGCAATATCTGTTGTTCTCTGGTTTAGCCAGGCGGAGCGATATCGTTCATCACCTGGTGTAATAGCAACAGGCGACCATTTATCCGGAATTGGATTTTTCGTTAGACGCTGCTGCTCCCGGCGATAGATCTTTGTATTTCTCTTGCGTATATTAGGTTTTTGTAGATCTGCATGACTTTGCTTAAATGGCGCTGAAGGCTCCATTTTATGGACACTGTTTAATCAGAGTTTCTTTAATGAACTCGTGTGCTTGCTTACTTAAAATAATTCAAAATTATTTTGAGACAGTTGATTTTATGATTTTCTAGGTTGCTTTAATGGAAAATTACGAACTAAACTAGGTGATGGTTTAAGTAATTCAATTTGAAGCAACTGAAACTAGTAAGTGAATTTGTATCTTTATTCAGGAGTGTGTCGGTAATTACCACGAGGTGGTGGTCCTAGCTTTAATTTACAATCTCATAAACCTCACAAGGGACAAAATCTTTCAGTTTTTTGGAATTCGGTTAATTATTAATATTACCAAACAATAAAAAAACACTCGTCTTATTTTAGTTTTATATCGCATATATGAATGTATATTTTTTTAATACTTAAACTAAACGCGCAGGCTAAATAGGGCATAAACATATACAATGTACATATCTAGATGCATATTTAGCATTTGGATATAACTACACAAATCATTTTGGAAAGAGGGCTCGTGTAACAAATACATACATATTAATTGAATGTTTACGTTGGCTGGATATAATTGATACATGTTTAAAACAATCTTTCGTATAAAAATAATGCAAGTTCTCATGCTTATGCTTATGTTTATGTGCAAAGGCAAAAACAAAAACTGGGCATGACAAATGCAAAATGCCTGAAACTTTGCAGGCTATTTTTTAAGAGCCATCGCTTAAAATTAAAAAAATTATATTTTTTGATTAATTGAAAGTGTAAGTTTTTCATTTGCTTTCATAGTTTTACTCTATAAGATATTCGTAGCACGCAAAAACCAGATAAGGTCCTTGCATGGAACACGATCTTATCCAATGGCTGCCGTTATTAGCTCGGCAACCTCTTGGTCTGTGCTTCGTACTGTAAGGTTAAGTGTCACGCCTTCGGATAACGCCAGTTTTGCACGCACCAGCACCTCGACACCACCACGGAAGGTTCCTGAATGCACAGAGTGAAAACATTAATTTTGGTAACTTTTTAGGTAAATTAAGCGTAAGTACCTGAACAGAGCAAAGTGTGCAGATTTGTGCCTTCGGCCACATTTTCAGACATATTTGCTGCGCCCAGACCAAGAATTTTAATGATTGTGTTGACCGCATCCTGCAAAGTGCTGACTGCGGACAGCACAAATGTATCTTCAGCTTGCAGCCACTCTGAATAAACAATTAAAAATTATTTTTATTTGTTGTGATTATAGTTTATAAAATTGCTAACCTTCACTATCTGCAGCATCCCAGGCCACCTGAAAGTTATTCTTTTTCGTTTTCTGTATTTGATCCGCAACTGTGATTTCCAGGTCTTCAAGCATATATTCATCATCATAACCCTCATCGGAATCGGGTTCTCCGGTATTGGGGTCACAATCTTTCACTATGAAGCGCAAAGTAGCACCAAACGTTGCTGTAAAACAGAAAAAATTAGTAAAATGCATAGAATAAAAATATGAATAAAAAATTACTTACCTACAGAACTGCCCATATCAGGCGGAAATTCGACTATAACATAAGTAGTTTGCAAATCATTGTATGATAATTTGGGACATGGTATGACAGCACGCGTAGTAAAGCCTTCGGGAATAGTTAGCTCTACACGTACATTTTCCAAAAACTGTTCCGATAGAGTGTTAAGGCAATCAAACTGAAATACGACATGTTGAGCGAAGATATGTTTGATGCACTGCACTGTGTATTCTGTTTCACTTTCTGTAAGTTGCATGGGAGCGGTGGTGTGATGTATGGGTCCGAGCACTTGAATTCCAGGTAGTTGGGCTAAGCGGGCAGCACTCTCCTCTTCGCGTGTGATTTTCGGTGCTCGTGGCGCGCTTGTAACCAGCATGATATCGTTATTGACATCTTCCTTAACAATGGCCGCCTTGGGAACAACAGAAATATCGAAGCGTGTGCTCAGTTCACCATTCAAATGCTCTACTAAGGCTTTCTCTAATAGAGCCAGCGAATAGCTCTCACGTTCAATTATGTAATTCTTGTAGAGTTCTGGTTTCTCAGAATTTAGTATGCTTAAGTAATATGTGGCGCGATCGCGCACCTCATCATCCGGATCCATTTGGCAGCGACCCAAGAGTACCAATATATTGCCCAACAAAGCAGGACACGAGGCGCCGAACTGTGCTAGTGCAGTCACAGCTGCAGCACGCACTGTCGGACTTTCCAAGATGACGCGATTGTAGATGAAACGTATGTACTTTGACGGAGTAGCTGCAAATGGGCCTTCCTTGCCAAGCAAATGCAAAATTCGCACAGCAAGTGATACATGCTCACAATCTTCGATAAATTCGCAAAGATGCGACAAACCTGACTCCTTAGCATCTGCATTCTCTTCGATTATGACAATAATAGTGTCCACAATAGATGTTTTATAGTCCAGACCGCCCTCTTCACGTAACATACCGCTTAAAAAGTTCATAAGCACTGTATGTTTTCGTGGATATTTGGTGCACAACGCACTTATGGCTTGAACCACAACGACCTTAAACTCATCGGAGATTTCAGCAACAAACGACGAAATCTGTTTCATTAAACGCTCAACCGAAGATTCGGCGCCAGTCTTTAGCAGTGTGGTAATGGCCAAAGTAGCTACGGAACGATTGGAATCAGTTATTAGACCCTCAAGATCTAAATTACAAGTGGTCACAGCAGCCGGATGTGTCATTGCAACCTTATTAAGTGTGCGCACGGCGGCAAATCGTGCTGTAGCCTTTGGCGAGCTACAGTAAAGTTGTAGAATAGAAATGGCAGACGATAAGACGCGTGGATTGGTATTCCGAAAGTTTGCGAGAGCATGTGCAGCTTCATATACGACCATTTCACTCTTGTGACGCAAGCATGTGTCAATAAATTTAAATAGCGGCGAATCAGATAGCTTGTCAGCGGGAATGTCCTCCTCCTCAATCAGTTTGCAGGCAATGCGTATCTGTAATAGAGCTGAACATGATAACAGGTTTTGGAACAAATAGTTACTTTACTTACAAGCAAGCAAGCTGTATACGGGCTCTTCAAGAAACTATGCGTCAGTTTTTGAACTATCTTTGAAACAGCCAAGCGATCTGACTTGCGTATATGATAGAGCAATCCCAGTGCGTGATATTGCACCATTATGTTATCGCTGTTGAGTGCCTCCTGGGCTTCGTTAGCCCAACGTTTGACAACATCACCGGCTGTGCTGGCCAGACGCAAAGAGCTGACCAGAGCTGCACACGACACAGCTGCGTTTTTGTCTACAATACACTGTTTCATGTAACGCTCCACAGCCTGGAGCATGGTGTGGTCTGTAATGCTGCACAGAGCACGTATGGCAGCGGCACGGTACAAATCTTCCTTACCGGTCATGTCCTTAGTAAGAGAGCTAGTAACAATTATAACATCCTCGGCTATCGTGCTGAGCTCCTTTATGCCTAGGTAGACCATGCGACGCAGTACAACATCTTTGGATTGAAAGAGCTTAGTCATAGCAAAAAAGCAATCGGTTGCTTCGCGAGCTACCAGCTGCTCGCCTTGATTTATCAGATAGAGTATTTTCGTTAGAATTTGTATGCATTTTCGTGCATTCACGGGCGTCTCATTGAAAGTGCGAGTCTCTTGCAGGACAGACGTTTTCTCCAGATTCTGGTAGATGTTCGTCGGACCTGTCGAACGTTTGTTTAAGCGAAAATATTTCATAATTTTCGACGGCGGCAGTAAATAAAGCAAAATTGGAAAGCAACTTCAGTGTTGTTTATTTTAAAATCGTGTTTTGTGAGTTTGTGTTAGTTTGTTTAACAATGCGGCTCATTTGCAGTAAAATATATATAGTATCTACATAGGTTACTGCTGCCAGCGGAGCACCTTTTGAGCGATTTGGGAGTTTCTGCTGCTTTGTTGTTTCTATTTGGCTCTGCTGCAGTGTTAGTATTTTTTCATTTTCCACTATTACTTACCGTCCTCCTCCTCATCTTTATCATGACGAAATGAACCCATTGCAATTAAAAATTCACTTTACTTAAAAGAAATAATCAAATTTAATGAAAAACTTGGGCTTTTTCGTTGCGCGTACACGTCACACTCCACAAAAAGAAGAAGCAGAGAGCTGCAAAAGTCAGCCGCATAAATGACAGCTCCAATGTAGTGGCAACTCTGGAAATCATATGTGCCGATAAAAACTAAATACAAAATAGATGCAGAAAATTGTAAACGTTTGTTAAAAGTGCACCGAAATACAGAAATATTTAATTTAAATAACAATATTATTTGAAATGCGTTCGCGTACCAGAAGTCGCTCAGGCGGACGCAGCGTACGCAAACCCGGTGAAAGGCGTCATAGGCAACGTAGCCGCTCCAATGAGCGGTTCGATGGTCGAGATATAAACAAGGCGACTCGTCGACGTTCTCGTTCTGGAACAAGGGAAAGATTGCGTAAACTTGCTAGTCCTCGCCGTAGTCGCGATAGAGAGCGCACCTCCAGGGTAGGTCCAAGTCGACATCGTAACACGCATTCAACAAGCAGCGAAAGCAGCAGCAACAGCAGCTCGCGTTCACGCAGTCGCAGCCATGCAAAAAAAGTGGAGCGGTGGCCCAACGATCGATTTGCGGAAAACAACGACAGACGTAACAATCCATTTAGAGGTCGTGGTCCTGAAAGCAGCTTTATTAATGATAATAATGGAAAATCATATCACAGAGGCGGTGCCGTGTCAAAAAATGATGGTAAGGCTTTAAGTGCACGGCGGGCTCAACGTGAGCGTATTGGAGAAGAGGGCGTGCCAGAGGTATGGGGTTCATCCCCAGAACAGAAAAACAGCCAGTCTGGCGACGATGTGTCACTAGTAAAAGGTTCCTATGTGGGACCCAAGAAGAAAAAGAAAAAGAACTCTAAGAAGTCGGATAAAAAATCTAAAAAAAAATCTAAAAAGTCAAAAAAGAAGAAATCTAGAAGAGAATCGAGCAGCTCATCGGACAGCTCATCAGAAAGTTCTGATAGTAGTAGTGACAGCAGCTCTTCCAGCGACTCTGACAGTTCGGTTGACGAAGATCTGTGGGCAGAGAAAACTGAAGACGGTATTAAACCCTTGAAAAAAAATAAAAAGAAAACTTCACACAAAAAGGATAAGAAACATAAACACAAGAAAAAGAAACAAAAGTCTGATAGTGACAAATATCAGAAGACCACTTCCAGCGCAATGAAATCGAAATACAAGGAAAATGCTGCCAATGACGAGGATGTGGGGCCATCTCTGCGCACAACAGGCAGTTTAAATCAAAAAGACTTTGGACGCGCGCTGCTGCCTGGTGAAGGTGCTGCCATGGCCGCCTATATTGCTGAAGGGAAGCGCATACCTCGTCGTGGTGAAATTGGTCTCACATCAGACGAGATAGCCAATTTTGAACAAGTGGGCTATGTAATGAGTGGCAGTCGTCATCGACGCATGGAAGCCGTGCGTATACGTAAGGAAAATCAGATATACTCAGCGGATGAAAAGCGTGCGTTGGCCATGTTCAGCAAGGAGGAGCGACAAAAACGCGAAAATAAAATATTGTCACAATTTAAGGACATGATACATTCAAAACTGCAAGCCAAGGATAAGAAATAATCTGCATGGAAATCGTATCTTAAAACTAAATGTTAATTCCAACAATTTTTGAATTCAACAATAAATCGGGCTTTTGTCCATTCTGTCAGAACGTGTATTTGCTCATTTTTATCGATATTTATCGTATGGCTTTTATGCACACTGGTAGCACTGCATTTATACTCTTCGTTTTGCGTGCTTCTTTCTTACCAATTGTCTGAATAACATTTTATTAAATTTGACCTAATTGTTTTCTTAAGCAATTTCAATAATTGATAAATTACATCCAGCGGCAATCAATTACAAGTTTAAAGTGAATTATTGATTTATTACACATAAATTGCTGAATTTTATTAAGTGGCATTATTTGCGAGCTGGCTTACATGTGCGACCGTGTGAGCGAGATAGCAACAAGTGCGAAAAGTCAAGCAAACGATTTACGAAGTAGTGAGCAAAACAATGAAAGCGTGAGCAAAGCATAATAGATAACCGGCTGCAAAGCGTGGAATAAAGGAAATAAGTCAGCGGCGCTTCTTCATTCAATTAGTTGCCGTCGCACCACGGCCTATAGTAGTCAGTAAAAGTAAGAGCGCATTGTAGTAGCCCAACCATGCCTGCCAACGATGTGCAGTCTCCTACGAGTGAAATGGTCTTGCTTACACCCAGCACGGAGACGGCGCCAGCAGCAGTCAAGGAAGCTGTGCGAGAGGGATCAGCAGAATCTAACAGCAGCCGTGTGGTTATGAAAAAACAGCTGGGCTTGCTCGAAGGCGTGGCCATTATATTGGGTATAATTTTTGGCTCGGGTATTTTTGTATCACCCAAGGGCGTTATAGCCGAGGTGGATGCCGTGGGCACCTCCCTAGTCATTTGGGTGCTCTGTGGTCTGCTCTCTATGATTGGCGCATTATGCTATGCTGAGCTGGGCACAGCCATACCAAAATCTGGCGGTGATTATGCCTATATATTCGAGGCTTACGGTTCGCTGCCAGCATTTCTGTATCTTTGGGATGCTATGATGATATTTGTGTAAGTACCTACATCAGACTTTACGTTGATTGCATTAAGTTGATTAGCTTTGAGAGGTCTTTAGATCGCAACCTCATTTAAAAAAGAATTTGAAATTCTGGGGGCACTTTAGGCCATTTTTGGCTTAAGCTTTGTTCTGCTTCCATCAATTTTATTACACGGAACTCTTAGAGCAGGGAGAGAGATTTGTTCAACGTAAATACGTAAAGGTAAAAGTATCAAAGTATATAAGTGAGCCATCTCCGTTGTCCATATGTATAAACAACTAGATCTAATTTTTATCGAACGTAGTTTTCGATTCTTTAAATAATATACAAGCCACCCGGGAGACTTTTGGCATGGTATACATTATATGAGTGAGTATAGCAGCTTGCAAAATTTTAAATCGGTTCAAGTCTAGTAAATATATTATTTCTCGAATACATCTACAATTTTCAACATGTCAATGCAAGGTGAAGGTATTCACTGTGGGTCTTTACTAAAAAAAAATTATAGTGAAATTTTTTAAAACCCTATAACTTTAGTTAGTGTCAAAGTAAACTTAAACGCAGTTCCTTGTTGTAGTTAATGAATGGTTCTACTTGAAAGAAGTGCAAATTAAGTAAAAAATAAGTGCAAATTGCCATATACTTCGTCGTATGTATTATATACACTTATATACTTTCGATTTTGGCAGACTATCGAACCAAGTCATTTTTTTTGATAAGCACTTGCGCAATTTTTGCATTTACTTCTGATATGGACACTCTTATCTATGTCTATAGCTTTATTTTTACTCATTCGATTGTGATAATTACCATAATTAAATAAGTCCCATGATAAAAGCTATACAAACCCATTTAAGTATCAAATGTTTATATTTTTAAGTAGTTATTGGGGGTTCTTAATTTTATAGAGTTTAGTAGATGAAAAATGTTTATAAGTTTTCAATTTAAGATATATTTATTTATATTTATATTTAAGATATCCGAAAAAAATTTTAATTTATAATCCTGAATTATATCTAAAATTTTTGTATAGTACGTAAAATTAAAAAACAAGTTTTAGGGCAAAATATTTTTCGAGGAATATTTTTAATATAGGCCTATTGATTCTATGGTGATAGTAGCACCGATATGATAACTTTCCAGCGTTCCTTGAATATGATAGCTCGATTTTAGACTCAGGTCAAGACCAAAAGCCACATTTGTAATCCTTAAATATATTTTACTACTTATTTTTCAAAGTTTTTATTTCTCTTCATGGAAATTATTTTCTGTTATATTAATTTCTATTTCAAAATGTATTTTGCTTAAAAGAAAAATGTTTTTATGAAATATTCCGAACTTATTCGTTATACAATTTTTAAACGTGTCGTACAGTCATCGTCCTCTACACTTGCAATTTGAAAATTTCTTTAAAGATTAGCTAAATCTACAATAGTCACTGATTTTTTTGCCTAAAGCCTAAAAGTCTAATTTGGCTTGTATTCTGCCCTTTTCAATCGAAATCGCCAAACTTACTCTTATGTAGAAATCGGTGACGCGCTGTTTTTTTTTGAACATATTTTCGGGATATTTGGAAATTACTTTAGAACTCCCCAAGACATCTGATTGCTAAATTTGGTTAGGATATCTTCATGAACCATACCCATTCGGTCCTATGGAAGTTTTTTGATATAGTCAACCGAGTTTGATTTCAAAATCTTCATCCATTTAAAACTTTTAGTTTTTTTCGACGTCCTCTGAAACACCCCTAAGGGTGCTATATAATCTATTCCCGTAATAAAAAAAAAAAAAAAAACTTGTCTCCCGTAGAATACAAGGGATATAATCTAAAAGTTTGGTTGGTCTAGCTCATATCATCTCTGAGATCTAGTCGTTCATATGGGTGGACAATCACACAGATGAACATGGGTTGGAGGTCACTCTGTTCATACTTTAGGTACGTTTTCGGCTTACAAAAACTTAATATATTCTTTGTACAGGGTATAAAAATGGACCCTAATTAAGCGAATAAGATATACTTTATTTTAAATAAATTTTTCTTTTTGTTCCACGAATTTCAAAGTTTTATCCTCAAGATTCTTTTAAGTAACCAAAATTGCTTTTTTCATTTCATATCAATATTTGATATGTACACATTTAAAGAAAGTAAGTAATATTTCATAGTTGAAAACATGCTAATCTCAAGATAAGTAAGTTGACGCATGACTGACTACTGATCAATCGTACTTGAATGAAAAGTAGTACAAATATAATAAAAATAAATATTTATATAAAATGTTTATATAGTGTGAAGTCGTCGCTGATTACTTGATTAAACTTGCTTTAGGAATTTCATATGCAGTTTCTTCAAAACACACAAAAGTCTAATCAAGACCAACTTAGTTAATCTAATGCTTTTATCTTCTCTTGCAGTCCCACTACGAATGCCATTATGGGTCTAACATTTGCCTCCTACGTTTTGCAGCCATTTTTTAATGGGGGCTGTGAGGTGCCAAAGATTGCGCTGCAGCTCTTGGCAGCTGTTACCATTTGTTTTCTAACCTATCTGAACACATACTATATGAAAGTGACTACCAAGATGCAGAACATAATAATGTTTACCAAAATTGCCGCATTGGTGTTGATTATTATTGTGGGTTTGGTTTGGATGCTGCTCGGTAATGTGCAGAACTTTAGTCAACCTTTTGAGAACACACAGACTGATCCTGGCAAGCTTTCAGTGGCCTTTTATTCAGGCATATTTTCCTATGCCGGCTGGAACTATTTAAACTTTATGACTGAAGAGCTGCGCGATCCGTATCGCAATCTGCCACGTGCTATTTATATATCGTTGCCTCTAGTCACTGGCATTTATGTGTTGGCCAATATGGCATATTTGGCAGTGCTATCGCCAGCTGAGATGTTGGCCTCGAATGCAATTGCTGTGGTAAGTATTGGAGGGAGCATTATGTTTATATACATAAAAAACTACGTAGTAACATATTTTAAAAGCTTATTCAGTATCGCAAAACTTCTTGACATAACTTTAAGTTTGTTTTTAAAGATGATGAACATCCGTCTTCTTGCCAATACGATCCGAAATCATCATAATAAATGCCAAAGCAAATCTCTATAAAATTCATACGGCATAGATTTATTAAACATCTTTTTTCCTTTTCAGACATTTGGTCAAAAAATTCTTGGCAGCTTTTCACTAATTATGCCTATTATGGTGGCCATCTCTGCCTTTGGCGGTCTATCTGTACACATCATGACATCGTCGCGCATGTGCTTTGTGGGTGCACGTAATGGACATATGCCATCCATACTCTCCCACATCAGTGTACGCAGCTACACCCCACTGCCATCGCTCGCCTTTCTGGTAAGCGCCCCCCCAAACAATTGTATTATATAAATGATTAATATAATTAATTTGATTTGTATATAGTGCCTGCTCTCAATTGTAATGCTTGTGTGCAGCGATGTCTATGTGCTGATCACCTACAGCAGCATTGTGGAGTCGTTCTTTATTATGCTATCCGTTTCAGCAGTTTTGTACTTTCGCTACAAACGCCCAAATATGGAGCGACCAATTAAAGTAAGTATAGTTCCAGAGAAAGATTAGAAATTGGATACGCTATCCGGCAATGGGCTATATATTTGAACTATGTATGTACATGGGTAAAATTAACTAAATATGTCGAAAGATTGTACCGTGTTTATATGTAAAATCTAGTGTCTACTCAAGATGACATAGTAGTTTTACATAGAGCTAAACCGTCGCATTTTTGCATGGAGCTGACTACATCAATACTATAGTAATTTCTTATAATGGAAGCAATTATAGAGACTAGTCTAGAGCAACTCATTTAAGGTCGCTGCTCAAAATCTCTAATAGTAAATATTATTTTCACAAGAGATTTCTATGAGAAAACATACAGCTTAATTGTTTTAATTAATGTTAAAATAAATTGTATGACCTTTCTTTAAATGTGACTGTTGCCCACCAGCATTCCTCTTAGGAGCTGTCGCCATGGGTGCTACGGCTTGGTTGGAGCAAAATGACCTCATATTCAAAAAATACTCAGCTCTCTAAAAAGATTTAATTTAATTGAGAGGTTTTTGATTCACAGTGTCGTAATCCTAATGACGAAAATAATATTTGGTTTCATTTGTATATAGCTTGTAAAGCCCATGAAACTTAAGAGAGGCAACTTCGAAGACCTCTCAAAGTTATGTAAAGTATAATTACTATTTAATTTTAATAAATTATGCATTCAAGCATAATTAGCAAAATATTACGTCCTGGTCCTTAGACTCTACCAAATTTCATTAAAATCGGTTTACTGTGAGGGCAAATAATGATTAACTTAAAAAATAAAACCATTAGATTGTTATCCGCTAAAATATAAAGATACAAATATTTGTTTAAAAAATTATTCGTCTTGATAAAAATGCAGAATTAAATTTTTATCCTTGAAAACTTCAAATTGGTCCTTTTTACCACTATTTACTATTTATTAATGTTAAAAAAAGTCCAAAACAAATAGTGATTTTAGCATCAAGATATCATCTTACTAGTTTTTAATGTAGTCGAATATTGGCTCGCCAGAGTTTAGTTTCTTCTATATCAGGGCTAGAAAGAGAGCAATAAGTACTTGAACAACAGCTATTTGAGATACTCTCTTTTGCTAAGTAGAAACTATTTTTAAAAAGTATCTTCTTTGATCCAAAATAAAATTATTAATAATTAAATTCGATACAACATAGTTCCCGCTACTGTAAGAGCTATGATAAAGTACCTCCAGTTTAATAGTTAATGAAGAACCCCATATTATTTATTGGTTTATTATAATTTACTCTTTGGAAAAAATTCTAAACTAACAATAATGAATCAGTGAGATAAAATTAAAAGTGACCTGCCTATATTTTGCTGGAATTCTTTGTCAATGCCAGCTTGAGCTGTCCCATTTTTTTAAAGAGCCCAAAAATGGAAATAAACTTTGACTTATTTTCCCCACAGGTTGCCTTATGGATACCTACAGTTTTTGTCATTGTCTGCGCTTTTCTGGTGGTTGTGCCCATCTATGTGGCACCCTATGAAGTCGGCATGGGCGTATTAATCACTTTAATTGGCGTGCCATTCTACTATGTGGGCGTCGTATGGAAAGACAAGCCGGAATGGGTGCAGCACGCGATTGGTGGGTGAACAAACATAATTCATTTTTTTAATTTACTATATACAAGAATCTATTGTATTTGAATTTTGCTTTGCTATTGTAGATTCTTTGACATATACGTGCCAAAAATTGTTCATGTCCGCTAAGGAGGAGAAGCAGGACTAAATGCTTGGATATTCTAACTAGTCTACCTGAAGTCAATGAATTTACCTAAAGTAATCACTCTAAGTACATCACAAGTACCAAATAATAGTCTACTCCAGAGAAATTTTTATATAATGTAACTTAATTTATATATTATATGCATATAATATTGACACGTTGACCTTAAGTGCAAAGACATCGAATAGCGAGCATTTAATTAATGCTTTTAATTTTTAATTTATCGACCAAAGTTTTTGTATGACTCATTCATTGTAATTTTTAAATTATGTTTGCTTATTATTTTTAATTAACTTGTGGCATTTATTTGTTAAATATTATTAATGTGCTTTTAAACAATTGTCACCAAAGTACTGCATCACAATGTTCAACCATTGAACGCAGCTTATTAGGCTGTATATTAGGCCTATTTAATTTGTTTTTTATGTTTTATTTATTTATGCCAATGTTTGTGGTTTCTGCCAAATATTTGTTGTTTACTCATTTCATATATATTTATTTAGCTTTAAATGTTTTTAAAAAGAGTATGTTAATATACAATTGAAATGTAATAAAAGTTTCCTGTGTGTCAAAAATTTGTGGGACTTTTGTTTACCGCATAAAAGTATGCAACAACATTTTTTCAATAATTCTTCGTGAAATTCTTATCTATTTGTATGTTTGTATGATGATAACATCATCAAAAACATTCGCTTAGTGTTTCTCAAAGTGGAAAACGTCACAGGTTTCCCTAATTTTAATAGTAGTGCATGTTTTGTTATACCCACAGCACGCACCCAAAATAGATCCATGGATATCTGGACAAGCACTGAATCAAATTTAATCTAAATCGGCTTATTGTTATATAGTTCCTATAGAACCGATCGCTCGAGAAAGAATATTTTAGGTGCAGAATTCGTGTATCTATGTATCAACACTTTTTTGAGTACCAAGCACTATACTGAATTATTTCGAAATCGGTTAATTTAGCTATTTGTTTGATGTATTGGTACAGAGCATTTCAAAGTCGGCAGCGCCCGTCATTAACGTTTGCCACATTTGTAAATCTGTCTGTAAACAGGGAAAGGCTTACAAAATACAAAATCGGTATGCAGACTCATTAAAATTATTTTAATTTGGCATACCTTCTTCTATATATTTTGTTAAATATGAAAACTATGTAACTGCGGAATTTGCATTTTGTGGCTGTCCCTTACAATGGTGCTGTAGTGCCGAAAATTTGCCAACCACTGTATTGTGTTATAATTAAGAATGTTAAACTTTTATATTATTATAGATTTCTTTAAAAATATACCATATATATTTTTAATGGCAGTTGTAAACCCCCTCTAAGAGCTACGTTTGGCGACTAATCAATTATAAACAAATGATTATTTACTTATTTGTGTTTGCTTTGAAATCCAATATTTCACCAGTTTTAACATGGCCTAAAATTGTAAAGTAAATTGGCCAAATATAAGTCGAAATGTCACGACTGTCGAAGTTTTCAATATGCCCGACACGTAGTGGGTACGTACCGCCGCCTGACGCTAGACCTTAGTGAGTAATGTTTTATTCTAGACATTAAAACATATCTATTTATGGCTGCAAATATTTTGGTATGTACGGCATGATTCAGAGCAATATAAACATAGTTCAGTTTAATTGATAAAATTGTAGCGCACATTTCAGATTTGTGATTTGCATGGAACTCAGGTGCGACAAACGCGCCAAGTCGAGGCACATATGTACATAGATAGGTTTGTCCGAAAAGAATAAGTGGGCTTGTTTGATAATGCTCCGCGCAGCACAGACTTTTTTACGGTGTTTTAATTGAATGCGAGTCAAGATACAAAAGGCCAGAAGATAGTAAAATTTGACAAAATTCGTCTCGTGGTCAATTAATGGGTTATTAAAATGCGGTTACGATCATCGGATGTACGCTGCGTGGAATACATAACTATCTGGGATGGTTCAGCTAAAAACGGATTTGATCTGTGGTTTTAAAGGTTAATCTTATATTTTTTAATGCAAAGTATCCTGAATGAAGTGCTCCATGTACTGCAAACAGGATGTTGGTTGATTGAAGTGGTGGCTCACTCCATGAGTCAAAAATTAGCGCTTTCGCAACGTTTTGCTCCAACATTCTAGGATAAGATCAAGTTTGCAAATTATATCCTTTATTAAAAATTATGCATTGACAATAATTCTTTTTATATTTAATTTATTTAGAAAATGGACAAGCCCAAAAAAATGATCTGAACTTTGCGTATGAACTTTTAGGGATTTTGATCACGCCTAAACACGACAGTCCTCTAAAGTAACTTATCAAAACACCATACATTTTTTTTGCATCGTGGTTTTTTTTATATATACATCTTTTTGGGGTCGCTATATCTGAGTCCAAGATATAAAAATCCTTAACATGTCAGGGTTTCAAAATACATCGTGAATGTTCGTTTTTGAGGTTTTATCAGAACTTGACGAGCTGTCGTTTTTTCTCGTATTTCAGCGACCCTAAAAACATGCCCTGAACATCTGATTTTTTTTTTCCGTAAGGGTTCCTCACAAGGGGTGGGACACTGCGGCCAAAAGATCTTTTGTACCATACCCAAATTTAAAGCAAAAGATTTTCCGCTTTCCGCATGAATAGCAGTAAGTCTTTTGTTGGTATTAACCTGAGATGGAAGGGACTAATCCGTTCCTTTCCCATGTGACAGGCTCTGTCCCATACCAGCGATGGGCAGTCACAGAGAATATGTCTGGTGGTTTCAGCGTCTTCTAGACAGAGTCTGCGATCTGAAGAGTCCGATAGACGAATTATTCTGTAGATGGTGTTTAACAGTGTGGTGGCCAGATAGGTATGCTACCAGGTTCGCTCTTCCAAGACCTTTTGTCTTGATCGCATCCAGAGGTTTGACAAGCACTTTTGCTTGACGAAGCCCCAGAAGGAGAACCAGTATCTCCTATGTTCTCCTGCAGCCCTTTTGATTATCATGGTTTTGATTGTGGACCAACTAATACCACAAAATGGTGCAGGAGATGTAGTCAGGGTGAAGGCACCCAGTCGTGATACATCATCAGCAATCGTGTTACCATTCACTCCTGAGTGCACAGGTATCTAACGTAGCACGACTTTGTTCCGGGAGGACAAAGTTTGGAGGTAACTATGGCATTCTTTAACAATTCTGGAGGAAATGCTCCAAGATGATAATGCCCTAATAGCAGCTTGGCTAAATGAAAGATACTAATGGCGCAGATCTCTATGGCATGAAAATCCGCTTGAAAGATGCTGGGCCAGATGCCCATTGTGCTAGAGATTATGGTGTTGGGTCCAACGACTCCAACACCCACACCCTGCTCAGTTTTGGACCAATCCGTGAACCATTGTTGCTACCGGAGGTATCCACTGCCATCAGCACAATTCTCCCGACTTGAAAGAAGAGATCTGAATTTCTTGTTATGTTATTATGTTGTAACTCCGTGATCATAAGATCTGATCTAGATCAGATCGATACGTCAGGAAGGGAGTATATAAGTGCGGCATGACCAGTCTCACTTGCTAAGATTTCAGATGTGATCTGGACGCGTAGTAGACTCTGCATGGCTGACTTTTGGATGAAAATGTGCAGTGGTGTGAGTCGAAAGACTGACTCCATAACAGCTGTCGGACAGGTATGCATAGCTCCCGAAAGATATAGGCATACTAGTCTTTGAAACTTGCTGTATTTCTTAATGGCCACATTTGGCTACGTCATGGGCCACCACACAAGGGCTGCATGTGTGACGATAGTCCGTACCATCATTCGGCATATCCATTCTATAATATAAGGCCCCATGTGCTGCCAAAGAATTTTCTGCAAGCCCACATGGCTCAAGTAGCTTTGGAGAGCACTTTTTCCATGTGGGAGTTCCAGTTGAGTCGTTTGTCTAGGACCACACCTGGTCTGAATACTCCACCTCAGTGTTATTTATAACAAGGTACTCCCTGTTATATTTTTTCGTAAAGGGAACAATCACAGCTTTCTGGGGGTTGATGCTAAGCCCTTCACTTAGACACCAGTTTAGGGTCATTTGTAGAGCATTATCCATCATCCTCTGATGGTGCTTTCGTATTTACCCTTCATTATGATAGTAACATGGTCTGTTAATAAAACAAATTTTTTTAAATGTGTTATGACTTAAAAAAAATTATTACATGCTTGGGGTTATCTTGTTCACAAAGCTCACATTTTTTTTTATGGGCCTAAGTAGTCACCACCGTGCTATCGTATTCACATTATGGTTTGTAAATCAGCAAATATAAACCTTATATACAAAATCCACAGAAACCTGATATACGAAATAATATACTTTTATTTTTATACCCATTTATTTTCAAGGGCATTATAGAGTTCAATAATAATAATAAAAAAAACAAGCCATGAAGAAGCGTGGCGCATCATATGAACACAAAGATTTTGGAGACTATTAGAAAATAAGTAATTTTTTTTTTGAATTTAACACAACAATCGACTAAAATGTGCGTAGGTTATTGATATACTTATACTTAAGGCCCAATAAGGATAGAATTTTGATATAGTTTTTTCGTAAACTTAATAATAAAATAAAAGCCGAAAATTAGGTCCATAATAAAAAATGGCGGACGTAAAGTCGGGCGCGGACGACTTTAGGATACCCTGTACCACTAGCTTGTAATAAAGTCCGATTTCTTCACAAAAAACCAAAAACAGAAGAATTTTTAAGCAAAAATTTTTTTTTGACCGATCGTTCCTATGGGAGCTATATGATATAGTCAACCGATTTCAATAAAATTTAACACAGTGCTTAAATACCTTAAAAAAGATATGAATGCCAAATTTATTTCAAATATCTTTACAAACAAACAAAACACATCGAATTTTGTATAAAAAACGTGTTTTTGGACCGATTGGTCCTATGGGAGCTATATGATCTAGTCAAACGATTTGGATTAAATTTGGTACAGTGCTTAGGAACTATAAAATACTCACGAATGTCAAATTTGGTCCCAATATCTTATAACAAACAAACGAAACACAACAAATTTTGTTAAAAAATCGATTTTTTGGAAAATCGGATCTATGGGAGCTATATGATATAGTCAAGCGATTTTGTTCAAATTTGGCACATTGCTTAAGTGGTCTACAAGATTTCCAAACGCCAAATTTGGTTAGGATATCTTTATTAAAAAACGAAATATAGCGAATTTTATTTTAAAAAAGTTATTTTGGCCGATCGGTCTTATGGGAGCTATATGATATAGTCAACCGATTTCGATCAAATTTGGTACGGTGATTGGGAACTATAAACTTTCGAATACCAAATTTCGTTACGATATCTTCATAAACAAACGAATTATTCATCTAAAACGTTTTTTTTTGTCGAGGTCGTCTCAAACACCCCCATGGGAGCTATATAATTTATCCCCGATATCAAAAAAATAAAATAAACTTGCCTCCTATGGAATAATATGGGATCTAATGTGAAAGTTTGGTAACTCTAGCTCTTACCATCTCTGAGATCTAGGCGTTCACACGGACGGACAGACGGACGGACGGACGGACGGACAGACGGACAGACGGACAGACGGACATGGGTATATCGACTTCTCTATTCACCCTGATCATATTTTAGGTAACTTTGGGGTGTCTCGACGTCTCCTTCTATATGTTACATACATTTTCGGCTTGCACAAACTTAATATACCCTTGGTACCATACGGTCAGGGTATAAAAATAATAAAATCATCGAAATCAAGAGAGATATTTGCTTTTAAGTAAACATACTTTTTCTTAATTTCCAAGTGTTTTTTTCGAAATATCTCTAAATCCGTTCCATGAAAAAATTGTTGCTCTTCATTTTCTGTATGAGCGTGCCATGCTACTACGGATGTGACTAAAACGTATCAAGGGTATCAAAGCAGGGTATCCCAACGTCGACCACCGCTTTGACTACGTACATATGTATATTATCTCTTTTTCAATTTATTGACTGCATCAGCACATTTAATTAGGCAAATATTATCGGCTTGTAATATTATGTAAATATGAATGCAACTGCTAAAATATTTATCTGGTCTGATACTATCTATAGGGGCTTTCAGTAAGTTCTATTAATTACTACAATATATAACAGGTGGGTCAATAAGTCTTTGGCCTAACTAAGAAAAACACAATTTTCTACAGTAATTCATATTTATCCATCAAAGTAGTTCCCTTTGGCAGAGATACAAGCATTAAACCGCTTCTTTAACTTTTCAATACCGGTGTTGGAGGCCGAAGTTTCGAGGCCCCAAAATACGCTTCAGTTTCGGCAATCACCTCCTCATTAGAGCGAAATCTCATGCCACAGACCATCTTTTTGAGCTGGGAGAAAAGGTGGCGATCGCTGAGGGCCAAATCTGGACTATACGGTGGGTGGGGAAGCAATTCGAAGCCCAATTCGCTGATTTTGTCCTCTCTGGGAAGTTTTTTTTCGGTGTTGTTTTTCTTCTGGTTTGAGGAAGCGCGGCACCCACTTTGAAAACAGCTTTTTCATGCCCAAATGTTCGTGTATTGATGGTGAAAATGGTACCCTTTTGATAACTTTATGGCATCAGCTACCTCTTGCAACTTCACTTTGCAGTTGGAAAGTATCATTTGCTCGACTTTTTCGACGTTTTCTGCCGTAACTGCCTCATTTGGACGACCAGAGCGTTCAGCATCATAGGTGTCTGTACGACCGCGTCTAAACTCAGCGAACCAGTATTTAACACTTGATTTTGATGGTGCAGATCCTTACAACACTTTTCTAGCCATTGGTGGGCTGTGACGGTGCTTTTTCCCATCAAAAAACAATGATAAATCAAAACACGAAATTGCTTTGAATCCATGATTTTTGTAAACACAAAAGTAGCGTCACTTGAAGGTCTGTAACTTGAGTAATTATAAACAGATTGACTTGAAATTTGACAGGATGCATTTGAATGTTGGTAGTATCGAAAAATCATAAGGATAATCAACTGGAGTCGCCATCTCTATGTCAGGCCAAAGACTTTTTGACCCACCTGTTACATACATACAAATGTAGGTCACTTTATATTTTCATTGAAAAAAACTTTCAGTTAATTTTAGATTTAATAAAATAAAATATAGGAATTCGTTGTCGATTGATGAAAAAAATGCCCAAACTTTAAATTAAACCGATCTAAAAAATTTGATGTCTACTAAAATGTATAAAAAATTTTAAAATATATTACAATGCATTTAATAATTCTTACATTCAGTAAGAGCTTTGAGTTGACTTTACTTTACTGCTTTATCTGACAAGTCACTTAATAACTGATAGCGGCTTTTTGTTGAGTTTGGTTTGACATTTCATTATGGATAGACTTACCTCTGAGCAACACTTTCAAATGGTTCCAATTGAGCAACTGGAAATACGGCCGCAAGTGCTGCGGAGAGTTTATGAAAATTGGTGTTCCAGATGGCGCCAGCCGTGGTTGTCACATGGCCGAAATCGTATATACAATTTTATATGCAATAAAGCCCGTTTCATTAATATTTAAAATGTATTTCTTTGTTTTATTATGGTTTAAACTAGTGAACTCCAAAAAACAAACACCCTTCAGAAACTATGCAGGGCCAATCATGTTAGAGGAGTTTCCATATTCCTCCTGAATCACTTAACTTTTAAAGCGTCGACATTGTTGTAAGCGAAAAATGTTGCAAAAATGGCCACCCTAGCATTTACTTTTTCGGACAGAAATGCAAAATTGCTCTTCTGCACTTCTGCCCGATAAAGAACCTAATTATTATTTTGTTGGAAATTTCCTTGGCGTCAATCACTTCTGTGACTTCTGTGCCATTTATTCGCAAAAAATATTTTTTGTATTCCCTTCTGTTAAAGAGAACTACTTGTTAAATAATATCAAAATGTTTTATAATATACTTTAATCAAGTAAATCTCTTATAGATAAACGTATTTTATTATCATGAAGCGATTGTATGGCTTTTGTTAGCACATCTTATGACGATATCTCTGAGTGAATTAATTAGCATTGGGAATAAACTCTCACCCAAAAAAGATGCACGATCCTAAGTTAGATGTCTGGCTTAGTAACTGCAGCAAACTGGTATAGAAATTATGATGAATCTGTTGAATTATGCAATTCTATGACATTGCTTGAAAGAATAGCAATAGTAGTCAAGAAATTAATGCCATAATTGCTAATGGTCTATTGGGAGATTAAGTTAAACACTCTATGGTTTAATTACGAAACACGTGAAAGCTTTAAGGCCTAACGATATTAACCCACTCATCGATCACGTTTAAAAACTATTATTAGATAAATATATTTTTGTTTTTGTAATTGTCTCTATATTTACATAAACATAAAATTGCTTTATTTGTATAAACAGTTGCTTTACATATTACTCATTTAAATTCCATGTCAAGATACAGACAGATTTGCTTAAGCAAATACAATTGTCAATTAGAAGTTTTCAAAATACAGGGTCTTCCAATAAGAGGAGCTGAAATTTTAAAGAAATAATTTAATCAATCTCAGGTTCGTATACTTCCAATAGTATACACAAAATCTTCACAGGTCTTTTTCATAATTAGACTCTGCAGCTGAGTTCAACTTGTCCATATCCATCGAATCACCCAAATTACATTAAAAATTGACTTTTCTGTTGCCCGAATTCGCCTAACATTTAAGCAGAGACTTGATATCAACGGATCGAAGAATCTATTTTTTTTACTGTTAGGGTTACTGTCATTCTTATATATTTTATTTCAAGCCTTTTGAAACATATTCCCCAAGGCATCCCAACGGAACTGAAGAGGAAGAAGCTAAGTGCGATCCTTGAATTATTACTTTTCTTTTCATATAAGCTTGTAACTGAAATCTCATATTCTTTTTAAATTTGGAAAATAACTCAATTAGTCTTTCCATAGTAGCAGCGGCATTGGTAAAAAGATTAGAGAATTTACAGGAGATACCATAGTCGGGAGTAGACGATAAGGCATTAAGGCCACACTCTAACAACTAAGCTACGGTGTCAACTTGGTCTTTCGTAAAAATAATCAACCAACAAAAGTTGTAACTTTAAGATAATGAAAAACTATTGAGCCCGGCAGACGTCGTCCTGTCCAAACTTTTTAAATAGTCCTAAAGTGTATAAACATGGTTAGATTCTTTAGTTAGCTTATCTAGACAACGATTAAATTTTTGGATTAGTTGACTTTCACGACTCTCTTAAAAGCCGTATGGACCAACTTAAGTATTCTTAAGAGAGCTCGCATTTCTAATAAATTCATGCTCCACAGAAACTACCTTTCAACCCCTTTGCGACTACGCTTCTGTCTGCACTTAATTCTTAATTCAAATTTCTACTATGCTGTATTCACGATATTCACAAAAATTCATATATTTCACGAACTAATACACACAATGAAATCGCAATAAGCTTAAAACCTCCGTATTGACAACTTCTAACACACGCAAAAATCATATTTGAAATTCTTCAATGCGTTCATGAGAACACCCGTAACACGTGAAACATTAACATTTAGTTAATTTGACAATGTACACAATGCCACACAAAAAATAAAAAAATTTGTAGAAAAATAAAAAAAAAGTGTTAGGGGTGGCAATCCCCTCCTTACAAATTACTCAAAACTTTGTATGCTATAAACTTTCTACACCCTATAGCAAACGAAATAAAAAAAATTATGAAAATTCGTTCAGCCGTTTCAGAGTTATGCGATCATAAACGTATAGCATTTAATTTTTATATATATAGATGAAATATATATCGTTTTGAATTCATGTGGGGTATGGTAGTAAAAAGCGAAACTTAAATTTGGCTGAACATTTCACCTGCTTTCTCTTGCTTAATGGGTTAAAGACCATCCAAAAAGTATAAAAGCAAGTTGATGACCTCCTCCCTCCATAGGGTTTCGTGTTATTTTGGCATATGTTTCAGTACATTTATCTCGAATTTTATAAGTAATGGAAGGTATACCCAGAAGTTCGTATTTTAGATGGTAGAGGTAGCCAAAGGTACTAAATTGCATTTTTTTCCATTTTTATCCACCCCCTTGCCAAAAATTGTAGACCTCAAAAAAACGTACATAAAATTGTATTTTGAATCATTTAATTATCTCTAGTAGTTCTCAAGTTAGAACGCTTTAAAGTCTTCCCGCTCCTTGGAAGTCATGCAAATTTATAAACTAGTGTTATAGATAGCTTTGTGGTGTCTCAGGCGTCTCATATTCTCCATAACTCTAAGAATACATCACTTCTTAATACCGAATCGGAATTACTCCGCTTCCACATTGTCTGTTCATCTGAAGTTATCAGAGGCGTTATGTTCCCACTTGCTGTATCTAGCACCTATAATGAAAGTTATTAGCAAAATTCAAGTTCAGCTAGAGCTATTGTAAGACCCTTTATAAAAAGTAAAACAAAAAGTTAACACTCATAAAAACAGACTTATTAGTTGAAAAAACGTGCCGAAATACCAGACTAGATCCAACCCACGACTTTGGATACGTACATGCTATAACATACTAGTATAGTATATAATATATCAGACAACGCGCATTCCATTAGCAACTTACGGCGTGACGTTTTCGCTATTTCGGGGCTTAGAAACGGTGTTCAATGTCCGACTGTGCTTAAATAAATAAACAAATCAATAAATCAGCATGCAAAACAAAATATTACCAAAATAATCAATATTTATCTAGATCTCTTTTAGCCAAGTTTTGTTTGTTTAACGCATTCTCTGTGAATTATGACGAATTATGTGATCCGCTTTAGGGCTCAATTGATATTTATATTAAGTATACGTAACGTTGTGCTGCAAACGCTTTGAACTCCACGCTGCTAATGCCCGTACAAATATGATTTCCTAAAGTAGCCGACTTAAGGGTATACCTGCGATCGATCTAACGATCGATCGATCGATCGTATGCTACCGTTCGTGTGACCGTTCGACTTTATCTACCTCTATGTCTGGGTGCGGGAGCTTGAGCTTACGAATTTTCAATTAGTTCGTTGACTGTTTCGTGTTAGCGAGGAAGTTATGAAGCTATTTGGCGAACTGGAGCTACGCCGCAGTCTAGAATCTGTCACCCAAACGTTCGGTATTGCATTGGTGCAGCGGAACTCAGGAAGTTACTCATATTATAAATATTAATACTTAGAAAAACTAAAACAAAAACTATTACAATGAACGTGCTAATTTTGAAGGCTGTTTTTCTTGTCATCTATATGTGTCAAGGTAATTTTAGAGTCTTACAAAGTGTCTGAAATCTACTTAGTTTATATAGTTAACAAATGTTATGTAAAATCGCGTGTGGTCGGTCGGTCATGTGATTCATTTGTCTTTGTTCAAAAGACAAGAAAAATTAAAAATACAATAAAATTTAAACGTATCGATAAGTAATAACCATCAATAAATAAACCAAAGTAAAGCACTAGTGACTATCAAAAATAAAACTGCAAATAATAATAATAATAACAATATCAATTTTTAGTAGCTATCCGTCCATCTTTGGCTTGTCTTATCGTAAAGCTGGTAAAAGCAGTTCTATGACAAACCAAAGTGTATTGTAGTTATATGGCAGGCAATATACTCAAGCATGTACTTCAACTTATAGATTTAAGAGTTCAAAATTTTCAAGTATCGAATTATAAGACGTTTACTTCATAGAAAGCTTCTGAAAGCAATCTCAAGCGAATTGTAGATTTCATCTCTTAATTATTTGCTGCTTAAATATCACGTTTGTCTCAAATGTCAAAATGTTCGTAAAAGAATTCTCTTTCATCTGAAAGCTTCATAAAATTTTTAAAACCTTTTTTTTGTAATAAAAAGCAAGCTGAAAATTTGTAATTTTGAAAAATTACCGCAAATTACACTTACTTTATAATAAAAAAAATAATCTGTGGGTTAGTCCATTCTCATCAGATCATAAATATCGAAGATAGCCCAATATTTTTTATATGCCCTAAATATCAGCAAAATATCATAGAGGAAACCAAGCAGAATAAAAAAAGCTGGTACAAGCCTTATGTAATACATAATATACCTGAAACTTTAAAAAATATATAAGCTCATTTTTTTTGGACATCCAAAGCCTTTAATCCAATAAATCGAATTTAATGCCTAATCGAAACAATGAATATCCGTTGATACTTTAATTATAATTTTGATTTTTAGCACTTTAATTTATTTGTTTTTTATTATGTAAATTATTATTTTGTTATGTAAAGCTTTTTGAAACGACCCATTTAGGACAGTCTATAATATATCCTGCTTCCTACAACTCATAACAAGCTAAATTAATTTAGTATTAAAATTTTGGATTGAACCTGGTTTGATGCCTTAGTTGATATTTATCGCGATGTTATGGGCCGGAGAGACAAAATCCAGGACCGGGTGAAGATGTATCGGCCATATATTAAGTCTTTAGCTTAATTAAACCGGGTCCCTAAAAGAGCTCCGGACCCGGGGGAAAAGCCCCTTTTCTAAGTAGGTGATCCTAAATAATGTTCATTGGAATCCGTAAATAAAAACAAGTTACAAACTTCATATACTCAAAATAATATTAGGTTAATCGAAATTTGGAAGTCGAAATAGATGACGATATTTAAATAAACCAATTACATTTAAAAAAAAACATCTAATTTTGTATGGGTCGCACCGTATTTGCAGATCAGTTTAAATAAGCACGTCACAGTTCTGAGATAACCTAAAAAATGTTTTTTACATTTTTGGTGTGGCTGAAACCGGTTTCAAGATTTTGGAAACCAGAGCATACGATATTTCTTAGATAAGATTCGGTTTCAAAACGAATACGAATAAAAAAAAAAAAAATTTCACGTATATTTAAAAACAAGTCGTTTTTCTCGGAAACAAGAAGATGATTTTTTAACAAAAAATAATAAAACAATTATTTTTATAAGAAATCATATAATACATTTTTTTCATTTATTTTAAAAATTGTTTTTTTTTATTTTAAAAATTGTTTTTTTTTTATTTTAAAGTAAAATTTCTTGCTTAAAAATTTTCTCTTAAATATTAACTGCGTAATTTATTACGGATTTTGCTGTGACACCTCCAAGGTATTACGTAAACCCTCGTAATGAAAAGATTAAAAGTTGCTATAAATCTACGTTTGGCATTTTATGAGATAGTGTTTCCATAGTTACATGAATATCATAGCTGGAGAAAAATTTGTTTTGTATTTTAAAATTAAAAGTGGTAGAACAAAATTTAAGTCTATATCTCTAGCGATTTGAGGTAGTATACTTTGCAATAAATCATTCTCGAGATAGAGAATCTCCCTCTCCCGCGAAACGGGTAACGTCATAGTCTTACTATTTATCTTCAAACTAACACATGAAAAAATGATATTAATTACAGTGTATTCGGAAATATTGTAAACTGTTTTGCTTTTCTTTTCTTGGCACCTTGCGAAAAATTCCAATGAACTTAACTTTGTAGATTTCCAACGATCGACATGTGAAAAATAATGACAAATATTTATGCCATTCATTATAAATTGTATGGATTGTGTTTAGTGCGTCCTTGCGAATTGTTTACTGTTTGTTTGCTGTCTTTGATCAATTTATTTATTTATTATCTATCTAGAAGTTAAGTTTCATTTCCTATTGGACTTACTTTGCCATAATTCAAACGTAATTACCTGTCATTGATAAGAGCTCTAAGGAGAGAGCACGTGATAGTAGTCGCTGGCATAGACAGACTGACGCTTAACTAGGTGACTAGGTAATCAGAATCTTTTAGAGCTATATATCATTATAAACAGTAACGTAATACCTTAAAGTTTATCTTTTTGTACTTCAAGTATGTACCAGATTACACTATTCTACAAAACTTTTGTTAACCTGATTTCCAAATTACTAATGCAGTCCTTTCTTTAAGTGTTGACATTTTTTTTAGGTGTTTTTTAATTTTTATATCTAAATGGTATCTTGATTCGTGCCATAAAAAATTGGATAGGAGTGAGTGTGGCTCGACAAAGTTGTACTATATATACCAAAATAATCATGACTACAAAGTCTTGTCTTAAGTCTTGAAAGCCTCTTTATCTATTTAAAAGTTTAGAGCGGACCAAATTTAAGGCTTCACAAAAAAAAATTTTAACTAATCTAATCTTTTCAGAGTTTGAATGGAATCTTTGAAGTTATAACTTTGTAAGAAAAAAAACAATACAAAATTCCTGTATCACAGTCATCGGGTGGCCTGAATAAGCCTCGATAGGAATTTTGAACTCTGCTCTGAGAGCTGGTATAAGTCATTTTAAAAGTGTGACTTGAAAACGGAAACTTGTGCTACAGTTGCTTCACCGTCTCCAACACTTCCTTATCGCCACAACTTCTGCAGAAGTCTTGGTGTGCAGCTTTAAGCCTTGATGCATGAGTTCCCACCATCTTGTGGGGATTGCTCGCATAACTTTCAAGCATGAAGCTCTATTTAGACAGTAAAGTTCCTTGGTTTTTTGCTGCAGTACACCGGCCAAGTTTGCTATGAGATCCTAACTTTGCAGTATAAGTGAAATGGGTTTTTTGCTTAACTTGCAGCTGGCCATAGGAATATACCGAAGCTCCTTGTCCTGAAAGAGGATGCTGGTAGTTCCTTGACTTGCCTGCTTTTCCGTAATGCAATTGCCTTTAATATGCCTGTGTCCCAGTATACAGATAAGGTGTATTGAAAACTTGAATTGCAGATAATTGCCAGTAAGCAGGTCTCGCTGTAGGTTCAGAGCTCTTACGAGCATGTGCTTTTAGGGCTCGGATTTCGATTAAAAATAAATAAAGCGTTGCATGTTTTTTGTTGGTTATCTGGGAACCTTTAAGTGTTACGTGTCTTTTGGACCTCGAACTCGTATTCAGCTTTTACATGTGATCTTCAATCCACTTTTTTTGTGGGTCTGCGTAATGGAACTTCATCAGATAATCCTATGTTAGAAAATATTGGACATTGGGTCAACGTTTGTAATACCAGCCGTGGTGAACATATATAGCTTGGGTTTGGTTTTCATCGCCTGTATCGGAAAACTCCTGTTTTTTTCGATTTAAAATTTATAGCGTGTGCCATAGTTCAAAAGGCCCGTCAATCTAACCTTGGAAACATTATTTACCTTAAGTTATCAGTAAACTAGAAAAATTGTAAAGCATAAATTCTGTCTCATAGCTTAAATTCTTATACTACTTGTAAAATTTGAAAATCCATTACAACTATTTCTTTTGAAAATTTTCAGTTGTAAACAGTAATATATTTGGTTACTCGGAATCCAACCAGCGACGCTGGGCCCGCCATCATGGACACTGCGCCGGCAAAACACAATCACCCATAGCCATAACCACATCGCGAGTAAGTAATGTCCGCATTACATAGCACCCTTTGCCTATACCACACACAACGTTTCCATTCCAGACGTTACACATAAATATGCCGGCTGTTGACATGATTGGATACCACAATCTGCTGCCCTATCCCCTGAAAATGGTCAACAACGGTCACACTGGTAAGCAAAGACAGTGTTGACTAATTGCCTCGTTAAACAGATTTTGCTTGCATTTTGCAGTTTCTATTTCCATACCGAAACTCACGGCTAATGAGAGTGAGCTCACGGGTGAGTTCCTGCCGTATGTACGTGGTGCTAAATTGCCTGGCGAGTTTGAGGTAGAGGGTCTACATTTCCATTGGGGCGACAGAAACAATCGCGGCTCGGAGCATGTCGTCAACGACATTCGCTATACCATGGAAATGCATATTGTACATCGGAACAAGAAGTATTCCACGATTGGCGAGGCACTTAATCATCCTGACGGTGCTGCGGTATTAGGCTTCTTTTTCAATGTGAGTGGATGATGGAAGTGTTTGTGGTTTGGTAGTTTAATCTGTTACCTGCAGCTGGACGAGGATGAAGGTCCGGGACTGATGACCATAAATCGGCATTTGCATCTAATAGCTGAGGCCAATCAAGAGACTACGCTTAATGTAACCTTCGCTCTTTCCTCCCTAATTGCTGGCGTAGATGTGGACAAGTTTTATACATATAAGGGTAAGTAGGGGGTTTTGTTAGCTTTAGTGGAAAAATGCACTATATAAGATTTCCCCGACGTATATGGTAAAAGTATCTTGATGAAAATTGGAACAAATGCGTCAACAAACATGGAGTATAGTTAGATATACAGTTGTACTTGGAAAAGTGGTGGGGCAGGATTGAATAACTTTTTGACACTTTTATCTATCTTATATATCACTAGTAGTATATGGTTACTCTATAATTAAATATTGAGGTGAACTTTCATTTAATAATTCTATCAAATTCACAAAATCTACATGTGCTAGAGTCCAGGTTGCGCATCTTAATGAGACATCTCTTGTCTTGAGGCAGCAGCATCTAATTGGCGCCTAGAAGTTACTTGGCTCGGCTAAGAGTTAACCCATTAATCTACTCAGAATTTTTTCTGTAGATCACTCTTCTTATCGTAGATGATGCTATAGAAGGTTTCTGTCCATTGCAATGGTAACTCAGCTACCTCTTTATCTTGTGCTTTAGGTAAGGCTTGATTAGTAAGGTTGCTCAGACCGAGATCACTCGGGGACCGTCTGCTCCATTTTGATGATTTAACAATGATAATAAAGCCCTCCTTTCAAAGCCATTTTATGAATTTGGCAAAAGGAGTGAGGTCCACAAATGAAAGTTTAGTCAGACAGCTCTGAACTTCTTCGAAGTTTTCCAGATAGTGGGTGTCTTTTCTAGGAAGTCACAAAGCAGAAACTTTCTATCTCCTCCTCATCCCCTCAGCTATGACATAAGCCGTGGTGGTTAACGTGCATCCTCTAGGCCGTCAGGCTTAAGGTATAGTGCCCGGTGACCACTCCTGTCACAATCCTGGTCCTGCTCTTTCGGAAACGCTGGAGCTCTGAATTTTACTGTATCAATTGTATCAAGGGTTGGTTGGTTGAAGTGGTGGCTCAGTCACATCCTAGCTTTTAACTCGTTAATTGGTTGTTTGTGTAGACAGCTCAGTAAGATCCGGTAAAGCGGGTTTCCTAGAAGTTCCATTCTACGCTTCCAAATAGCGGGCATTTACAGAGGGAATGAGGAACGGTTGCTTTTTTTTCTAAATATTATGAGAAAGCCTGGTTTTATTCTCCAATAAATCAGAAGCCTGTGATGACTGCCATGAAGCTTGAGGCATCTTTTCTATTCCTTTTGATGAGCGATGACATTGTTTGAGGTTGTAGCTAGGCCATAGCTATCTACTAGTTCTGCATGTTACAAGACTATTTCCCTCTATATTCCGGTGTCTCACGACCCAGATTAACTGGTACCCAGACAAGCAGCATTGGGTCCAGTTGGAGCGACATTGGCGTGTCAGAGATAAGCTCTTTTTTGTTGGTGTGCGATGGTAGTGATTGATGGCTGTTTGGCTATCGGCAAGAGAAGATACTTTTCTTGGGATTTTGTCCAAGACGTTTATCAATCTTGCCTAACTGCGTATATATCGGCTTAAAAGACTATATATTAATTGGAAATACGGAATGATCATGGATGTGTTTGAATTGTCTACATTAATTCCCTGGAGTGTTTGTATGGCTAGGTTACATACATTTAATGGGAAGTTTTCCGAAACTTTTGTAGGAATTCATTAACAGTGCTTATTGCCACTTGACTGTCTCTAAGTGTTGCAATTTCACTGGCCTGGTATTGCCTGTCTAGGTTGATATTTGCACATACCTCACGATGGTAATATCTCAAATTCAGAAAATTAGGCAAAAATCTATACACATAAAAGGACTTCGTCTCCTGATAAACCCCGATAGCTTGCAAATAAATAAAACACGTTAATAGCAATTCCCACTCTAGTTGTTGCTAAATTTTATCTCCAAATCTTAGCGTCTGGGTAGAAACGGGAAAGGGGCTACGCCGGGCCCGGCTTAATTTCTATCGTACTGTCGTGATACAAGCTAAAGGTGTAAAAGGGGGACCGGTATATTATCCCCTCCCGGCCCGAATTTTATCTCTACAGCCCTGCCAAGCATGTCTATATAATTATATGTGTATTGGGTGGTATTGATAATCCTGAGAATTTTGTAAAGATGTTTTATGCAGAAGCTTTAATGCAGGTCTTTCTTTTGCCCCTTTGCTACTGTCTATTAAAAGGAATAAATACTAATATGTTTTTCTAAAATTTCAGGTTCCTTGACTACGCCACCTTGTTCGGAGGCAGTAACCTGGATACTATTTCCCGATCCCATACCCATTTCGCCCAAGCAAGTAAGTATAAATCAATTATGTATTATACTCAGTGCCTATGAGTACCTTTTTCTTCCAAATGCTGTAGATATCACGCTTCCGCCAGCTGTCGGACGTACAGGAAGGCGCTCTTGTTGATAACTTCCGACATTTGCAGCCCGTGGGCAATCGACGCATCTTTGCACGACATGGTCATGTACGTCATGCAACCATTGCCAGTCTCAAGAATGAGGGCGACTATCTCAAGTACGATTGGTTCTATTGAATAACCAGTTAATGTGCGCACTGTGCCATTCCTCAACTAAACTAAGATTAAGTTTCACTTCAAGTTTTAAGAGTTAAGACTTTGCATTTATTTCTAAAAACTCTAACATTTAAGAGATTAGCCCTAAGTTTTGTTAAAGAACTGCAATATCTAATGAATCATTTGTGTTTTACGACCGTATAATGTCAATGATGTTGGTATGTCGGAGACGAAAAAATTCGCGGGAATGAGGTGGAAAAGCTTTCCTAGTAAATCAACTAGGGTGCGTTCTACAGTCTCGGAGACCAAGGGTCGCAATGCCTCGAAAAAGTCACGCCAATTATCGTTGAAGAATTGATTAGTACTGCGTTCAACCTCCTTGCTGCGTCCATTGAATAGATTGTCCAGTTGAGAATGTAAGCCGGTCATGTTGAGCTTGACGCGCACATCGGTCACGTTGTAGAATGTGAAGCCGCCTTTTTCGTATAGACGCGTCTTGGCGAGCATTAGTATATCCAAATTTTCTAGACAAATAAATTCACATTTGTTTGGACTGCTTTGTTGGTATATCAAATGCATAGTTACCAATTTCCAGTAATATTTTTCCTGATCCAGTTAGTGGTAGCAGTAAAATACGTCCAAACATTTTGTAATGTCCTTCAATGCGCATGACAGGAAGAAAGAGTTTCGTCTGCCAGCTAAAGTCCTTCTTGCTGACTCTGTAATTAAAAAATTTTTGTAAGGTTATAGAATTTGACGGAATTAATTCAAACTCAAACAAAATGTAAATTAACATTAGACATAATTATTCCATTATTTGAAAAATCTGAAATTTAATCATCTTCTTTTTCAAACTTGACTATGAAGAGATGGTAAGAGCTAGAGCAACCAAACTTTAAGATTATATCCCTTTTTATTCCTTAAGAGACAAGGTTATTAAATTTTTTGTTGTTGTCGGGGTTACTAATATAATAATAATATTAATATAATAATTTTACTCCCATAGTTTAGTTTGGATCTGCAGCTGCTGTTCACAGACTATTTATGCTGATTAAGAAAGTATGGATGGAAACTGGACTACTTCTAGCGAATAATCGCTTAAACTCCTTACAAACACTCATTTTCCGGGTTGCCCTATCGACAAACCAGCGGAGAGCAGCCCCTTGCCTACCATGACTTGTATCCTCCCAAACCTGGTTACTTATGAGAAGGTTGAATGGGATGGGTCAGCCTTATTGCTCAGATGCTCAAATGCAGAGTCATCCAAGCCTCTCTCGGCGCTTCCAATATCGTAAGATATGTTAGTAGGGGAACACAGCAAGGCGAAGTCCTCGCCCTTCCTTTGGAACGTCGCCATGCATACGCTGATGACGTAGCAGTTTCCTTCTCGGGTAAATACCCCCAAACACTCTGCGAGCGTATGACCATTTGGGTCATGCTCTTCACCAGGAACTGTAAGCTTCATTCTCTCATAAATCCCAAATTTAATGGTACGACCTTACTATTTAGCGACTCAGCCAGATGCCGCGGGTTAGTACTAGACAGCAAACTAGACTGGAACCTAAGCACAGAAGATCGAAGAAAAAATCGATCGCTTTATATACTTGTAAGAAAGCCATTATATCAGCTTTACCAGACCCTCAATAGAGGTATACACGGACGGTTAAAAGCTAAACGACCGCATAGGTGGAGGCGTCTACGTTAAGAATTTCAACAATGGAACTGCTTTTCGACTCCCGGACCACTGCAGTGTTTTTCAGGCAGAGGTCACTGCAATCCGGGAGGCTTTAATTACAATAAGAAACCTTCAAGTTCTAAATAAGAACATTTGTATCTATTCGGACAGTCAAGTGGCTATTAAGTCCCTAGTTTCGATGACTTTGTGTATGAAATCAGTAAATAACTGCCGCTTGTTTCTAGGTAGTCTTTCTAATTCACCTCATATATGTAGGTCCCAGGACTTTGAGGGAAATTGTATTGGGGATGAACTGGCAAGACAAGGAACTACCAGCATCCTCCTTCAAGAAAAGGAGGGCCAGCTGTAAACTGAGAATACGAAATTGTTTCGCTCTCTGTACAAATAAATCGTGGATTCAGACATCGAACACGTGTAGAATCTCGCGGCAAACTCGGCCGACATACTGAGCCCAGTGCTCATCTGTTATCCGTGCCAACACGGAACACCGGTTGGTAGAAAACCACGCATCCAGGTTGAATGATCCCTACCATGACTTCTGTAGAAGCTGTGACGAGCTGGAGATTGAGAAACACTTCTTTAGTCACTGCCCTGGACTGGGCAGTAAAAGATTTAGGCTCCTACAGCCACACTTTCTAAACGATTTATGTCAGCTCTCTGAACAGAGTCCAAAATGCCTTTTAAGGTTTGTTCAGGCCGCCGGATGGCTTCCTCACCTTTTATAGGGAACCTCTCAAGTGGGAAAGAGTGGTGACCTAGCTCACTCTAGCGGTATCGCAACGGGCCTATCCTTGGCCTAAGTGAGTTAGAACGTCAGTCACAACTGCCGCCCTAACCTAACCTAACTTAGGAATATGTTATATGTTCTTAGAATAGTTAGAATAAAAATAACGATAGTTTATGTTTATTAATTACGTGGGCTATTCCAAATAAGAGCGAACTCAAAGGTCTAGTTCCTATCACACAACTTGGAACTTAACGAGTATTTAAATTTTGTTGTATTTGTTGGATTGACCTCACTTTTAATACATGCCATAAAATGTAGTCTAAAGTGTTTGCTTAATTAGTATGTTATTACTGCGCTCTCTAATTATTGCTTGTAAATAGTAGCACTGTTTACTTGCGACTTTTTTTATTATTGATAAATACTTTATACTATAAAGCCATAATATTATTATTATTACTCATACAAAAAATAAACTTACTTGCTTTCCTTAACAACCATTTTGCCAAAGCCACGAATTAAGATGTCTGTGAGATTTGCTGAGAGGGTTGCCACGTCACTATTGTCTTGTTTAAAAAGAAGTTGTTCTTGCTTCATGGGGTCCATGGAACCGAACGACTCTTGGAATTCGGGAATATTACCTATAATAAAAAAAATTATGTTCGCATTAAATTAAGGCAAGTAAAAGAGGGGAATTTTCAACCAACCTCTGATAACATTTTCCATAAATTTTTGTATGGAACGAGTTGAACATTTGGTGAACTCGGGCTCGTAAATCCGACAAGACTCAATAAAATCAGCTGCAAAGCATTAAAAATGAAGTAATTTAAGATAAATTATTTTTTAAATTAGACTTATTCACTAAGAAGTTAAAGCTAAAGTGTTAATGTACTTGAACTTGAGTTAACAAAGTCAGCATACACGGCGCATACTTAATATCTTTTTAACTAACTTGGTAATATTTCAAGTGAACAACTTTAATGCAACAAGTTTATGTAGTTAATTATTTTTATTTGAGCGCATAATATGCGTAATATCTCGCACACACACACACACACACTACATCAAGTATATTTACGAGGGCAGTTTGATAAGTCAACAATGTTTTGTAGAAAAAAATGGCGTACGTAAAGTCGGGCGCGGACGACTTTAGGATACCCTGTACCACTAGCTTGTAATAAAGTCCGATTTCTTCACAAAAAACCAAAAGCAGAAGAATTTTTAAGCAACATTTTTTTTTGACCAATCGTTCCTATGGGAGCTATATGATATAGTCAACCGATTTCAATAAAATTTGACACAATGCTTAAATACCTTAAAAAAGACCTGAATGCCAAATTTATTTCAAATATCTTTACAAACAAACAAAACACATCGAATTTTGTATAAAAAACGTGTTTTTGGACCGATTGGTCCTATGGGAGCTATATGATCTAGTCAAACGATTTGGATTAAATTTAGTACAGTGCTTAGGAACTATAAAATACTCACGAATGTCAAATTTGGTCCCAATATCTTAACAAACAAACGAAACACAACAAATTTTGTTAAAAAATCGATTTTTTGGAAGATCGGACCTATGGGAGCTATATGATATAGTCAACCGATTTTGTTCAAATTTGGCACATTGCTTAAGTGGTCTAAAACATTTCCAAACGCCAAATCTGGTTACGATATCTTTATTAAAAATCGAAATATAGCGAATTTTTCTTTAAAAAAGTTATTTTGGCCGATCGGTCCTATGAGAGCTATATGATATAGTCAACCGATTTTGATCAAATTTGGTACAGTGATTGGAAACTATAAAAAACCTTCGAATACGAAATTTGGTTACGATATCTTCATAAACAAACGAATTATTCATCTAAAACGCTTTTTTTTTGTCGAGGTCGTCTCAAACACCCCTATGGGAGCTATATAATTTATCCCCGATATCAAAAAAATAAAATAAACTTGTCTCCTATGGATTAATATGGGATCTAATGTGAAAGTTTGGTAACTCTAGCTCTTACCATCTCTGAGATCTAGGCGTTCACACGGACATACAGACAGACTGAAAGACGGACAGACGGACGGACAGACGGACATGGGTATAAAAAAATCTAAAATTTTACAAAAAAAAATATTTTCGTACCAAATTGATTTACTTTATATTTACCCATATAGCGAAGTGCATTTATTAAAAAAAAAATATAACCAGGAAAGACATGATAATTTTGTCTAGTTAAAAAAAATAAACCCTTGCGTGGGATATTGATTTATTTATTCGAAGAATATTTATCGCTTTGTAATTTTGTCAGTTCTGGAAGCAGATTATATATGGTAATTTAGGTTTGACAATTCATTATGGATAGACTCAAAAACGATGATGCTGAGAATGTTACTCTGAATGGTAAACAGTATAGGGATATGATTAGCAATTTGGTGTACAACAATTTGAAGGTATTAAGGTTACATGATCTAATTAACTGCCCACCAAGATCGAGTGATTTAATCCCATTGGGTTATTTTCTTTGGGATTATGTAAAGTCGCTTGTCTGCGTCGAAAATCAAGACACAACTGAACGCACAAATACTGCGGAAAGTTTGTGGAGATTGGTGTCACAGATTGTGCCTTGCACGCGAAAGCCGTGCCAGAATCATACTTAACCATTAATGCCCTAAGATTTTCTAATTAATAAAAATATGTTTTCTTGTTTTATTATGATTTCAACTTGTGTAACTCTACAAAAAACCGCAATAACATATCATGAAATCGTATAATAAAGAGTCTCTATAATATTGATATACACATGACTTTGGTGGGTAATCCGTCGGAGCAAACGAATCTTGAAAACTTCAAGAGATAGTGAGTCCTGTTTTGCAACATTGGTATAATAAGGTAATTTCTTTTAAATGTTTTCCCATTCTTCTAAGGATATTGAACTTTCGCATTTTTGATTTAGTATCCGTGCTAAAAAACTCTTACATATTATTATAGTCAAAATTGGTCACACTTTTGCCGAGAAGATAATCTAAAATTAAACTTCTTGTAAATATGCTACAGTTACCAAAATCCACAAATTAGCTCAATAATTCTCGAATACACAAATTATTTAAATCTCCATGTCCAAAATTACATAAACTATTTGGAAATTATGAAGAGTACAGGGTGTATTATAGCCATGATATACCGATTGTGCATGATTTCAGTTTTTCTCAGTTTTTTCACTTTTTTTTTTCAATTGTCATCAAAATTCACAAGACTATTAATTATTAATTACACTGCATGGTATTTAAAATGTCGCTTACTTAACAATCTGCCCTCGTTTATGCATAATTGATTTAGCCCAAAAGCAGCCAATTCACCATGCAATTATTCAAGACAAACCGCCAGCCCAAAACCACCCGCCAAACCGCTCGACGTTGCGTCAAAACCAAACAAAAAAACGCTTTAATTAGCTGCTAACTTAATTAATTCACGGACTGGCTGCCTCCTTGTTGCACTTACGCTTTTCCGTATAAAAGGCGACAGACTCGACACGTCCGATATACCCAAATGCCGCACAAAGTACGGCAATTATGTAGAGAGGATTGCTTGGAGGCTGCAGCATGTTCGGCATGTCTGAGCGCTTTTGTTCTAGACGATTTTGAATAAGTACGAGTTTGATATGAAAAAGTTGCAACTTTTGTCACTGTCACCTCCTAATCGTGTTAGCCGCGAACGAATGTCAAATATCTCAGCACGATGCTCTGTTTTATCTGTCTTATATAGTATATGCTATGTACTTGTAAATAAACATACTCATATATGTATTGCTGCGTAACATCTTAGTAAGCTGAATATTCATTGCACATTGGTCGGAAATTCGACAAAAAATAGAGAAGCGCTTAAATCGTGACGTAAAGTACCCAAATATTTTTTTTACCCTGAACCTATAGGTAAATGGGTACATTACATTTGTTTCAAGTCTTTAATACCAAATCACTTATCATATTCTCGGACAAATACAACAAATGTTATAGTCAAAAATTAACAGATTCTATAACCCCTTTCCTATAACTGCGTCAATATTTGACTCTAGGTAATAATGGTAACAAGTGACTTAGAATCACTATTTTTAGAAATCTGATTCATGCGGCTCTAATGAACAAACCAAATCCAAATTTGATCGATCTGGACTGCCCTCCCCTCTCAATTGACTTACAGTGTTTTCTACCATATCCATCAAAATACCGCCTTGAAACTTACCACAAACTTTCTAAAAATAATCCAATTGGAAAGCTTTTAGAAGAAATGTGAAAGAATATACTTTTTTATTGAGAAAAAAGGTACAGGGATGAGGCTCATCGAATGCTCTAAAGCTCTTATAATGAGATTGAGAGAACATTTCGTGAGTGGTTAAAAAATTGGTGATTTTGTCGTGGTGGATAAAACTCCGAATTGGAGGAAAAGGAAAGGATAATATCATTGACAAAGTAATTTTTCCATCAAAAGAGGAATGGATCAAAAACGCTCCAAGGGGTAGGAGCAGGAATAGTGGGCTCCAGAGCACACAAATCAATCACCATAAGCAATGACACCACAATTTTCCAAGCGGAACTGTACGGAATTATGAAAACAGTGGAGCTTACATCTAAAAGAGAACTCAAGAGAGTTAAGATCAAAATACTCTCATATAGTCAATCAGTCCTCAAAGCACTAAAGAGCTACACATTTACTTCCAAAGTCCTGAATAGAGTGTAGCAATGCACTAACCAATTGGCCACCCACAACCAAGTCTCTCTGATATGGGTGCCTGGCCATGAAGGACATGATAACGAAAAGGCGGACTTTTACGCCAAAAAAGCTATTTATAGGCCCATCTTCCTTGTTTTGTCTTTAACAAAAACCATATAAAACATGAGACAAAAAAATTGACTCAACAAAAAGTCACAGAATATTGGAATGGGCTAGACGGCATCAACTACTCCAAAAAATTCTTAAACTTTATCGCCAAAAGAGCGAATATTACGCTCACCCTAAACAGGAAAAGTCTAAAGGCATTCTCTGGAGCACTAATAGACCACTTTGCCAGCAACAAACACCTACACAGAAGAGGTATATCGATTTCGAACACATGCAGATTCTGCTGTGATGAGGAAGAGTCAATGGAACACCTGATCACAAACTGTGAGGCGCCATGCCGCAGAAAACAAAAAATTCTAGGTGCATACCTATTAGAAAATGAAGACCTTAAAAAGCGCACAGTTAAGAAGTCAGCTAGTCAGTTTCCTAAATACAAAGAAGTTCACAAAAGATCAAATTGGTCGCAGTGCATAGACGCCTTTGCCTAACCCTCAACAACGATTAACGATCATTGGCAGTGATCTGACAAGCTATTTCGAAACGTCTTAAGGCTGAAAAGATTCTGAGAGAAGGAAATTGGGTTTCGAACGAGTTGAAGCAAAGAGATGTTGAGGGCCTTCATTATATGATAAAGATTTAAAAAAAGAAATTGCCAAGTCTGCCTTAGATATTGATCGGCGTCTGGGCTTTGCCAATACAGTTTTGAATATATCGTCAAATAAACGAATTGAAACTAATTCAGAAACCGGCCAAAACTTACAAAAAGGTTATACAATTACTTTGAAAGCCCATACAATTTCTAGTGTTATATTCCGATTATTATAGTCACACAAGATTTTACAAGTCGATATCTTTGCTGTAAATATTTTTTGCTGATATTTTCATACAACACCGACCACTGTGCAGTATAAATATGAGAGTGTTTGCTTGAATGCGAGTACTCAATTGCGTTACTGCCAATTAAAAGTCTATACTGAGCTCTAGCTTAGACAGTTACTATACTTATCATAAGTCGAACCGGTAATTTAATGAGTATCTATCGGGAAAATACGCGTACTTTGTATTGAAACCCTCCTATTTACACGTTTTAGTAGTGTAAACAACTTCGAATACAATATAAGTGTAAGAATTAAAAGTTCAAATTTAAGTGAGAATAAATATTGATGTGAGTGCAATGGAATAGAAGAAGGCGTGGCAGACCGAGTAAAATGTGAAGCCTCACACATGCCGAGTCAATGCAACCGTGTAAGTCTGTTTGACAAACTATCTGATTGTAGGTCGTGGCCAAAGAAACCCTTACCCAACAGATTGGGTGTAATACGTTTGTATGAGTCAAAAATTAGTGTAATATAAAAAAGGAGACGTCAAAATAAGCCAAATTGGTCTAAAGAACGGAAAGAGTATCAGCCTTGTCGATGTCCGTCGGTCTGTCAGTCAATCTGTCGGTCTGCTCGTCTGCTTTAATCTTCGAGATAATAAGATTTGAGATTAGATTTAATCCAAACTCTGGTTAAAGACTCGCGTTTATTTAATGAATTTTTCAAAATTATCATGAAAAAATGGCGGACGTAAAGTCGGGCGCGGACGACTTTAGGATACCCTGTACCACTAGCTTGTAATAAAGTCCGATTTCTTCACAAAAAACCAAAAACAGAAGAATTTTTAAGCAAAAAATTTTTTTTGACCGATCGTTCCTATGGGAGCTATATGATATAATCAACCGATTTCAATAAAATTTGACACAGTGCTTAAATACCTTAAAAAGATCTGAATGCCAAATTTATTTCAAATATCTTTACAAACAAACAAAACACATCGAATTTTGTATAAAAAACGTGTTTTTGGACCGATTGGTCCTATGGGAGCTATATGATCTAGTCAAACGATTTGGATTAAATTTAGTACAGTGCTTAGGAACTATAAAATACTCACGAATGTCAAATTTGGTCCCAATATCTTAACAAACAAACGAAACACAACAAATTTTGTTAAAAAATCGATTTTTTGGAAGATCGAACCTATGGGAGCTATATGATATAGTCAACGGATTTTGTTCAAATTTGGCACATTGCTTAAGTGGTCTAAAAAATTTCCAAACGCCAAATCTGGTTAGGATATCTTTATTAAAAAACGAAATATAGCGAATTTTTCTTTAAAAAAGTTATTTTGACCGATCGGTCCTATGGGAGCTATATGATATAGTCAACCGATTTCGATCAAATTTGGTACAGTGATTGGGAACTATAAAAAACTTTCGAATACCAAATTTCGTTACGATATCTTCATAAACAAACGAATTATTCATCTAAAACGCTTTTTTTTTGTCGAGGTCGTCTCAAACACCCCCATGGGAGCTATATAACTTATCCCCGATATCAAAAAAATAAAATAAACTTGCCTCCTATGGAATAATATGGGATCTAATGTGAAAGTTTGGTAACTCTAGCTCTTACCATCTTTGAGATCTAAGCGTTCACACGGACGGACGGACGGACAGACGGACAGACGGACGGACGGACAGACGGACAGACGGACGGACGGACGGACAGACGGACATGGGTATATCGACTTCTCTATTCACCCTGATCATATTTTAGGTAACTTTGGGGTGTCTCCGACGTCTCCTTCTATATGTTACATACATTTTCGGCTTGCACAAACTTAATATACCCTTGGTACCATACGGTACAGGGTATAAAAACGTGTTTTTTTTATATATTTAATAGAATATAATTTTTTGTTTATGTGCTGAAAAATAGAATTGAATTTTGTAGGTTTCAAAAATTAACATTGCTTGATCTTTAATTGAGGGATCTAATTTCAACAAAAATGTATCGCGTCACCTTTAATACAAAATATCAAACAAAATGTGCAATGTAGGAATTCTTAATTATACCCTGTACCGTATGGTACTAAGGGTATATTAAGTTTGTGCAAGCCGAAAATGTATGTAACATATAGAAGGAGACGTCGGAGACATCCCAAAGTTACCTAAAATATGATCAGGGTGAATAGAGAAGTCGATATACCCATGTCCGTCTGTCCGTCTGTCCGTCTGTCCGTCCGTCTGTCCGTCCGTCCGTCCGTGTGAACGCCTAGATCTCAGAGATGGTAAGAGCTAGAGTTACCAAACTTTCACATTAGATCCCATATTATTCCATAGGAGGCAAGTTTATTTTATTTTTTTGATATCGGGGATAAGTTATATAGCTCCCATGGGGGTGTTTGAGACGACCTCGACAAAAAAAGCGTTTTAGATGAATAATTCGTTTGTTTATGAAGATATCGTAACGAAATTTGGTATTCGAAAGTTTTCTATAGTTTCCAATCACTGTACCAAATTTGATCGAAATCGGTTGACTATATCATATAGCTCCCATAGGACCGATCGGCCAAAATAACTTTTGTAAAGAAAAATTCGCTATATTTCGTTTTTTAATAAAGATATCGTAACCAGATTTGGCGTTTGGAAATTTTTTAGACCACTTAAGCAATGTGCCAAATTTGAACAAAATCGGTTGACTATATCATATAGCTCCCATAGGTCCGATCTTCCAAAAAATCGATTTTTTAACAAAATTTGTTGTGTTTCGTTTGTTTGTTAAGATATTGGGACCAAATTTGACATTCGTGAGTATTTTATAGTTCCTAAGCACTGTACTAAATTTAATCCAAATCGTTTGACTATATCATATAGCTCCCATAGGACCAATCGGTCCAAAAACACGTTTTTTATACAAAATTCGATGTGTTTTGTTTGTTTGTAAAGATATTTGAAATAAATTTGGCATTCAGATCTTTTTTAAGGTATTTAAGCACTGTGTCAAATTTTATTGAAATCGGTTGACTATATCATATAGCTCCCATAGGAACGATCGGTGAAAAAAAAATTTTTTGCTTAAAAATTCTTCTGTTTTTGGTTTTTTGTGAAGAAATCGGACTTTATTACAAGCTAGTGGTACAGGGTATCCTAAAGTCGTCCGCGCCCGACTTTACGTCCGCCATTTTTTTCTTGACCTATTAATTAATTTGTATCATTACCCTGAAAAAAAATCGCTGGGGGCAGTTTTCGTGCTATTATTACTTAAATTACATTATATATTTCCGGCTTGGGGCATTTTAAGTTTGACCAGGTCTAATTTGTTACTTCCCGCAAAAAGCTTTTTCAATGCTACGATTGCTTTCAGTCGCCCATAGGTGGAGCATTGGGATCTCTCTAAATTAATATAGCTCGGAAGAAAATAGGGACCTACAGTTTATAGCCGAATATGATTGGAAGTGTCTGGAATAAACATTTTCTTAGGCAAACAGTGAATTTTTGCCAGTCCATAAAATAAGACACGTTCAAATCTGGGGCGTTCCGCTATCTGTGTTCTTCGCACACGACCTTGGATTTCGAGATATTCCAACTTTTTTGGCCAAGACTTCTATTTTCGTGCCTGCCCTATTTAAAAAAAGTACCGTGTCTAATTGGTATCCATAAAACGCCATAAAATGGTTGAGGTATCCCTATCGATCATACATTATCTTACTTTAAGTAGAAGTGTCAGGGCTTCATAAATATTTATTGACTTGGTTTTGTCGGATTCCTGAAAGCAGAACAATTTTTAGTTAAATTTTTATACCCTGTACCGTATGGTACCAAGGGTATATTAAGTTTGTGCAAGCCGAAAATGTATGTAACATATAGAAGGAGACGTCGGATACACCCCAAAGTTACCTAAAATATGACCAGGGTGAATAGAGAAGTCGATATACCCATGTCCGTCTGTCCGTCCGTGTGAACGCCTAGATCTCAGAGAGGGTGAGAGCTAGAGTTACCAAACTTTCACATTAGATCCCATGTTATTCCATTGGAGGCAAGATTATTTTATTTTTGTGATATCGGGGATAAATTATATAGCTCCCATGGGGGTGTTTGAGACGACCTCGACCAAAAAAATGCGTTTTAGGTGAATAATTCATTTGTTTATGAAGATATCGTAACCAAATTTGGTATTCGAAAGTTTTTTATAGTTCCCAATCACTGTACCAAATTTCATCGAAATCGGTTGACTATATCATATAGCTCCTATAGGACCGATCGGCCAAAATAACTTTTTTAAAGAAAAATTCGCTATATTTCGTTTTTAAATAAAGATATCCTAACCAGATTTGGCGTGTGGAAATTTTTTAGACCACTTAAGCAATGTGCTAAATTTGAACAAAATCGGTTGACTATATCATATAGCTCCCATAGGTCCGATCTTCCAAAAAATCGATTTTTTAACAAAATTTGTTGTGTTTCGTTTGTTTGTTAAGATATTGGGACCATATTTGACATTCGTGAGTATTTTATAGTTCCTAAGCACTGTACCAAATTTAATCCAAATCGTTTGACTAGATCATATAGCTCCCATAGGACCAATCGGTCCAAAAACATGTTTTTTATACAAAATTCGATGTGTTTTGTTTGTTTGTAAAGATATTTGAAATAAATTTGGCATTCATATCTTTTTTAAGGTATTTAAGCATTAAAAATTCTTCTGTTTTTGGATTTTTGTGAAGAAATCGGACTTTATTACAAGCTAGTGGTACAGGGTATCCTAAAGTCGTCCGCACCCGACTTTACGTCTGCCATTTTTTTTTTGTTCGCAATACGAATTTTACGAAATTCGAAATTTTGCATGCCCAAGTCGTCTACTATCCGGAAGAGCTGCGCCTCGACGCCATGCGAAGAATTTTTATGCAAATTTTACTCAAATAATATCTGATGGTCCCTATCGGATTTGGCTGTAAAAGCGTCGGATGGTCAAAAAAGTTCGACGGTGTTGACATTGGTGTTGTATTATTTTGAATATATTCGGCACTGCCATTTATTATCCGATGAATTGTCAAAATATTTTTTACATATAAAGGTATACTATCGATATATTGAACAAAACCATCGATAGTTACGAAAAATTAAATTAATTAGTATTAATTAATACTATCGACAGTGCTTTGGTTAGAGGATGCTTCTTTTACCCTGCAGCAGTGTCAATGATTATCACCGAACCTTTTGATATAGAAAGCTTCAAATTGACTCGAACAATAAAGAATAATTCCAATATTCATTTCGAAGTGATTTTAATTACAATGAAAATGTGAAAATTAACGAAACTAATATTCATTAGGTTTTTATTATTTTTTTTTAAGTGAAAAAATCTCAGCATGCCAGATTTAGAAAATAAGAAGATTGTCAAATTTTTATATCGATAGAACTTTACTTTTTTTTTACACATTTAACTTGGACACGGAGCAGCACTAAGTATGGCTTGGCGCTCAGCTGGCAAAGACAATGCAGCTCTTATTCGTCAACTTTTGTTTTATGGTATTATAACCTCCAAGTCCGTTGCCAAAGCCATGGCAGCTACGGATCGTAAGCACTATTCACCAAGCAATCCCTACATAGATGCTCCACAACCTATTGGTGGCGGTGTTACAATAAGTGCACCACATATACATGCCTTGGCTTTGGAATATTTGCTTAGTCACTTGAAGCCTGGAGCGCATGTATTGGATGTTGGATCAGGCTCGGGATATCTGACGGCCTGCTTCTATCGGCTCATAAAGAACATGGGCGATCATCACAATACACGAATCGTTGGAATCGAACATCAGCGGGAAATAGTTGAATTAAGCAAGATGAATTTGAATGCTGATGATGCGAGCATCTTAAATTCTGGTGTCCTAACAATTGTGGAAGGTGATGGACGCAATGGCTTTGCTGATCTTGCTCCCTACAATGTCATACATGTTGGTGCTGCGGCACCTAAGAAGCCCGCAGAGTTGATTAATCAGTTGGCAATTGGAGGAAGGCTGATAGTTCCAATAGGTCCTGCGTATGGTGTTCAGTTTTTGCAACAGTATGATAAGGACGCCAGTGGTAAGGTACAAATGACACGCCTTAAGCCAGTTATCTTCGTACCTTTGACGGATCTGCACAAGTGACGTCATAAGTTGTAAAAAGGGTCACTCTGCTGCTTGACGATGTCTTATTTGCTTGCAGCTTTTAAAAGGTTCCAAAATACTAAAGTGTAATAAAGTTTTTTACATTTGCAAATTTAAAAAATAAAACTGACTTTTAAAATTTGAGTCGTTTGGGTAGAGTTTACTTAGATATCATTTTAGAAGGAACCATTACTTAATGAAGTACACTGTGAACTTTTACATCGAAGACATAAGAAAGGCTCTCCAGAAAATGAATTGTATGTTATGAGGAAGTACAGCACTATTGTTAGGTTTGGGTGTTATTATTACTTCAGCTTTTGTTGATTTGTATTAAATGTTTTATTTTGAACCTTAATTCATTTCTGCAATACCAAAGAATATATTTATATGTTGTACCGTATAATTCAAAGGGTATATTAAGTTTGTAGAAGTCGAAAAGGTATGTAACATATAGAAGGAGTCGTAGGAGACACCCCAAAGTTACCTAAAGTATGATCAGGTTGATCCGTCCGTCTGTCCGTATGAACGCTTAGATCTCATAGATGGTAAAAGCTGGAGCAATAATAATAAAATCCCTTATTATTCCATGGGAGACAAGCTTATTTTACTTTTTTGATTTTCTTGATTGAGTGCTAATAATGAGCCAGGAAAATGTGAGTATATGGAGACAGCTAAAAATTCGGAATTAGGAATAATTAATAGAAGAGGGCTCTGCCCCCTGGATGCTTCGCAAGGAGCCGCGTCTTTAAACAATTTAAATCATCCGAATTATAATATCTCTTGTATATTTCTTTACTTCTGTAATACCTATACTTGTTCGTTCTACTCGATTTTAGAATAAAAAAATGTAAAAAACGAACCTCAATCACTCAATGACGGATTTATTTCAATAAAAGTACAAAATCATAAGGGGTTTTTTAATTCGGTAGTCGCAAGCACTATAATAATAACAAAGCGACTGGTTAATTATTTATTTATTCCTTGAAATGCAGTACATATCTCAATTGCGTAGTGTGTAGGGTATGTCACTCCTGGTCGGAGCATGGGGTCGTTCGTGTTACTAGCCCAACGCAACTCCTTTAAGGTTTGTGGGGCAATCGTGGCGGTTTTTAAAACGGAGTGGGCCTTCTCCGACTTGTGTGGTTCTTGGGAGGTACCACCTATGTCTTGGAGGCTTTTCACCATCTGCGATTGCAAGGTGAATCGGAAATATAATTGTTTTTAACTCAAAGGGGATATTCGTTGGTATCATGGGAATTCTCGGGATCAATACTTCCTCACCTTTAAATTTTCATGTTTTCTTACCACGAAACGTGTTTTATTATGTAGTGTCTCGATAATTCGATGTTAAATGACTTCTGACATGCTATCCATATATTTGATCAACAAGTTACGCAGATTCGATTCAAATAATAATAGCAAATGGCGATTGTCGTTTTCTAATGAGTATCGATTTGGAAGCCCATATTGTTACGACCAAGAGCATGTGCAGAACGCACATCCTGGTGACCGGGAACCGGATCGTCTTACTTCCGACTTTGATATGTTATCGATGAAGTGTGTGTAATATAATGACATTTTTATTAAATGACGTTCTTACAAACGGATCGCTTTGAAAAGTCGATGGAGATGTTTCAGATCGTTGAGCAATATTCGACGTCGTGAAATATACTCGTTGACCGTTCTCTAAATGCATCGTCAAAAGTACAACAGTGGGACGACGTTCATCCTTTATTTGCCTTAGGGGCAAATGCGAAGACCTAACCAACTACATTCTATCAATTTCGGTTTGCTTTAAATCGTATCTTTCAAAGAAGCAACATAAATTCCCATAAATGTTGGATTAAATCCACGCTTTTGATTCATTTCAACAGCCATTGTATTTTTGAGTGGTTGCTAAAAAATGTTATGATTCTGGTGTTTCTCCACCAACGTCCATTAGACCAATGAGAACGGTAGGATGCGAATTGCAATCAATTGTGCAATGATCTAAAAGTTCTACTCGATTTAGATCAACACTTGAAGTATTTCTTATTTTGATTCGAAGATTTTGTCGTTGTGGATTTATGCGACAATTAAGCTCGACGATTTCTCATTGCCAACCGAAGCGTTTCATGGGCTACCTCTATTCTCCCAGTGTTTGACCATCACGAAGTCGAGATTCCTCGTTCTGCTTCAGTTGATTGATTCGCAGTGTTCCGAAGCCTGCTTGCATTACGGTGACATATTCGATCTTCTTCGTTTTTAATAAAAATACCCATGCAATAATATTTAATAATCACAATCATATTAAAGCGACAAATCGACGTTGTAAAAAAATCGCATACAACATAACTCTATACAAAATATATTGATTCATTTTATTTTGGGAGTATTATAGATATCCAAGTTTAGATATTATAGATATCTTTCTTGATTATTTCTTTAATGTGAATTTTTCCGATGTTTTAATATTTGTTATGCGATTCGTGGCGGACACGATCATAGATCATCTGAACCTGTTCAGACGCTCTTGAGTTATAAATGCTTTAACTAACACAGTATATAAAAGGTTTTTCAATAAGAGCGCAACAAAATTTTTTTTAAATAAATCAAAAACGGTTTTGGATATCAATGAAATTGTTTATTCCTGTGAATGTACACTCGATGCCATTATGTATGAAACTCGATTTCTTTTGCATGGCCACCAAGGCCACGCTTGCAGAAGTCCAAACGCTGAACCCAATTTTCGACGGTTTTCAAGCATAAATCGGCCGATACTGCTGCAATTTCACGTTCGATATTCGTACGAAGTTCATCAATCATCGCTGGCTTGTTGGCATAGACCATAGACTTGATGTAGTACCACAGGAAATAGTCTAACGGCGTCAAATCGCACAACCGAGGCGGCCAATTGACTGGGCCATTTCGTGAGATAACACGTTCACCAAACCTAGTTTTCAATAAATCGATTCCTGTTGAAACCATATATTCTCCAAGTCCATATCATCCAATTCGGGCCAAATATATTCGGTTATCATTGAGCGGTAGCGATTCCCATTCACAGTAACGTGCCGGTCTTGATCATCACGGAAGAAGTACGGCCCAATGACGCCGCCGGCCCATAAACCGCACCAAGCCGGAATTTTTTCGGGATGCAATGGTGACTCATGGAGTACGTATGGATTGCTGCCTGACCAATAACGCATATTTTGCTTACTGACGAAGCCTTTCAGCTAGAAATGAGCCTCATCGCTGAATATGATTTTTCGATGAAAGTCAGGATAATTTTCAAGTTGTTGCTCAATTTGATCTTGTAAGGATGTAGGCCAAGATCTTTTCTCAAAACTCACCACATCGACGTCACAGAGATGCCCAACGCTTGAGAACGACTTGTGAGAGACTGATTTGGGTCTTCCTCAATTCATGCCAGCAATATTCTCGACACTACGGGCACTTTTTTGTCTCACTGGCACGGGAACATTTTGTACTATATTTCCACTAGACGCTCAATTGTTGATCTGCCAGGGCAATTATGACGACCATAAATTGGACGTAGCGCTCTTAAAGTTGTGGCCACTGACACTGATCTTTCCATGATGAAATGGCAAACCTTACTGAAGAAAAATGTCAAGAGAGCGGGAAAATATATGCCGTCGTTTGCTGTCCCTATCGGTCTACTTTTGTAGCGTCCCTATTGAAAAACCCGATATTTTCGTAATCATTCCATATGAGTAAACGGATGTCAGAGACCGGAGCTGAAATTTTACTAAAAGATGCGCATAATAGTCACACAGATAAAGCATTTCGATTCAAGTTGATATCTGGCCGTGCTTAAGTATACATTTTTATAATATTTTGGTGCAGTTTTTCTGTTAATCAGTACGGAGACGAATCCAACAAACCATAGATCATCAAAATCTGTCTAGCCGTTCTTGAGTTATAAATGGTGCAAGTAACATAACTTTGTTTAATATACTATACACTAATCTATACTCTACTCTGCGTCACCAGTTGATATACGAAGATATCTACAACAAGTGGATTTTGTTTCCAAAGCAAGTTTGCTTGTTGCCTACTAACTAAGCCTTTTGGAGATTTTAAATGAGTTACGTAACCAAGCTTGGACAAGGCGGTTGAGAAATTTGCCGGCATGCAGTTCTAAAATGCATAACCGTACAAGAACAGCATTTAACGCAATTTTTTTACAGTATTTTGGATTGCGGTAAAAATAGTCACACACTATAATCAACTGCAAATGAGAATCTTTGACACATGCTAAATCCAACTTATATAAGCTATATGAATTGTCTTCAAATTCATATTATTGCGTTCATTTTTGTAATTAAAGTGGCTTTAAATTTTTATGAATAAATTAATTTCATACTTTGGATTGTTGGCTCGTTTCTTGGTTCCTAAATATTTAATAGTAAAAAGCTGCTAAAAATGTTTCGCAACAATTATTGTTACGCCCGTAATAATATGCTTGAACATTCGTTTTTGTGCTTGCTACTGCTGGCGACATCTAGCGGACTTTGGTGGCGCCGTTTTAAACGAAACGCCGCTGAAGTTATACGACATTTTCTTTCATAGGGGAAACGCTTGAAAGTTACCAGTGCTTGTAGCCTAGTTTTTGATTTTCCAGAAACTTTAGCAATGGAAACACCGAAATTCAACCTGCATTCGATGGCAAATACGTCGTAAACCATTTCAATGTGTTTTTGATGAGAACAGACAGATTTAAAGAAATCGGGAAATAACAATTATTAAGTGATTAAATCCAAATGAAAAATCAAGGTAAATATGTACTGGATCTGAAATTCAATATACTTTTATATTCGACATACAGTGAATGAACAAATTTTTTTAATGCGCTCCAAAAAAATTAAAGGTAACATATAGAAAAATTTTTATTCGAGGTCAAAGGTCAAAAATCTTGAATAAAATTGGTTTTTCACGATTTTCAGCAAAACGGTAAGTTTTATCATAAAATTATCTGAGACATAATTGTAGATAAAATTCTCTATAAAAAATGTACTTATACTTTTTTTCTTAGATCCACCGTTTCTGAGATCGTCATAATATGCACACGTTTCCACGCCACCAATGAGGTAGTGTACTTGCTGCAGCTAAAAGACAACGCGAAGAGCATGAAGCCAGTACAACCACAGTAAATCCTCCTCGTACAAGATCACGTGTAAGTGATTCAGCTTTTGTTTTACAAATCTATGCTTATTTTGCGGCAAGGAATTGATTGAAGAGCATGAGAGAAAAAATCCGTAGATTCTCGCCGTCGAATTAGCCAAGTAAGTACTCTTGATTTTAAAGAGTCAATTTTGGAAGTAGCTCGGGCTCGTTCCGATGCCACAGCGAAAGCCGTTATTGCTCGAATCGAATATGAATATGATTTGGTTGCTGCTGAAGCTAAGTATCATCGAGATTGCCAGGTTTCTTTCTTGAAACCTTACACTGGGGGTAAAGTTGGTCGTCCTCAAGACGAACCTATGAATCTGGCAATGGATGAAATATTTACATTGAGAAACAGCGATGACTGTCAGTTCACTTTAAACGAACTAAGTAATGTTTGCAAAACTACAACTTTGGATAATAGGACGATAAAGATGCGACTAAAAATTAAGTATGGGGATAAACTTATTATCACAGAAAAATCGGGAGCATCAACATTTATATGCTTAAAAGACAATCATCATGATATTTTGAATAAAGCTTGGTACGAAAAAAAAAGCTCATGTGCCCATACAGATCTATCAAAACGATGGTGTAGTAGGTTACAGTAAAAAAAGTGTCCAAGATTTTGCATATGGGACTGAAACGGTATCTTTTCTCAAAAAAACTGATGTTGTATGGTTTTATGTGAAATGGAAAAATGCGTCTTAATAGGCCTACGGGGAAACCACGTTAAAGAAAACGCGCTAAGTACACTACCTCATAGGTGGCGTGGAAACGTGTGCATATTTGTCGGTTACAACTTTTACAATTATTTGACTCGCTATATCTCAGAAACGGTGGATCTAAGAAAAAAAGTATAAGTACATTTTTTATAGAGAATTTTATGATCTACAATTATGTCTCAGATAATTTTATGATAAAACTTACCGTTTTGATGAAAATCGCGAAAAACCAATTTTATTCAAGATTTTTGACCTTTGACCTCGAATAAAAATTTTTGCACACATCGGAATGATGAGGAACTTTCAGATATTATTTTTAACTGTGTTTTAAACAATTACACCAACTTTCAGCTTGCTGTTAATTTATGTACCTTTACCCTTCTTTTTTGGTCTAATTTGACCGGACTAGTACCATACTTTTCGGCTTGTTAGTTGCCATACATCTATTTTCAATTTGTTCCATGGCATTATCTATATATAAAAAAAAATTATGTTTTACGTGTTACGGGTGTTGTCATGAACGCGTCGATGAATTTGAAATCTGATTTTTGCGTGTGTTAGATGTTGTCAATACGGAGGTTTTAAGCCTATTGCGATGTATTTGTGTATATTGGTTCGTGAGATAAACGCATTGTGAATATCGTTTTTTGTGTGTATATTGCCATATATACAAAAACTGGCATTGTTGTTTATCAATGTGCGAGGTCCAACATCGTTTTAATCATTAAGAACAGTGAATGGCGTATTGTATGCAACGTATCGATAGGCATGTCAAAAATTGAATTTTTTCGAAAATGATTTGCACTGGGATCAAGCTTTAGCAGATGCTGCTATTACTCCTCATCCATATCAAATACGTGTTCTATTTGCGATTATTTTGGCAACATGTTTTCCATCAAATCCACCTGAATTGTGGATAAAATATCAAGATTATTTATCAGAAGATATTTTTTTTCGAGTACTTTAAGCAAAACGTTATCTAGGCATGGAATTTACGCCGGAAGTTTACAATGAAGCTTTAATTCACATTGAGGATCTATGCTTGGCAATGGCTACTAAAGCATTAGGACAATTGGGAATGCCGTCCCCTAATCGATTAATGCATGATGTATTTCAATTGGAAGAAATTCAACGAATCAAATTAATTATCAATCTAATCGCACTGTCCAGGAACTTGAAGATCACAATGAAATGGAAAGAATCCAGTTAAGATAGACCCGTGAAGCGCGACATTCGACTAATAATGGTGCAAGTTTGAATCGAGCTGCAAACTAATCTAAGAATCTTATATTTTTCCAGATAAGCTTATTAGAGAAACTTACGCTGTTTATTTACTTTAAGAGTATTCAAAAAGTTTGGGCAGGACAACGTCTGCCGGGCTAACTAGTTTATAGTAAAAAAATAAACTAACTTATATCTAAAATACAATTTTTTTAGTTTGTTTGGGAACAGTTAATATCTTTTAAACTAAAGAAAAGTGTTTTGTAAATAATGTAGAACTGACGTAGCACTTTTAGAGCTTATCAAGAAGAATTTATCTTTTTTGGAATTTAAAATGTTTGTGGAAAATTTAAATTCTCGTGTTCTATTCGTGTAATTTTTCCATTTCTGAGATTCAGTGTTTTAAAAATACAGAGGATATGACTAATTAATAAGCTTGCACAATTCTAGGCAGGGTATCAACTTATGTACTATATATGTAGTATGTAAGTTTTATGAGTACTTACTATTATATAAGTCTGCCTAGGGTATTACGTATTGTCTTTTGTTTTAGTCATGATCCATGACCAACTTTGTACAAACGTTGACAAGCGCCGCGAGATAAGCCCTGGGACTCGACATAAATACTATAAAGTCATCTTCGTCGTAATGAAACGATCTAAATTCTATTAATGAATGCTACCAGCTTTGTTCATTTGGTTTGCCTTTGTGGTTCGGTTTGGGTTAAGAACTGCGATAAGCTTGGATTTGAACGGATGCAGATATATAGAAGCAAAATGCTATGCTATATTATATACATAACATTTATGTATATAGTGTGTGCAGTAAAAGTTGAGCTGTGGCTCTCTCTGAAATATTTTTGCACACTCGCCTTTAGTTGGAGTCCATAATCGAATACAGAAGGAACCTATTTATAATGCAAATTGTCAAAGTCGTTTTATTTTCAATACTGCCCAGTCTATTAGCCGCGCAGTATTGTCACAAGAAAAAAACTATTCGCGATAAAGTGAGTACATGGAACTAAGCTTTTGAAGCTCTAAGACTGTGCCAAATGGTTCCAGAAGTTTCGACTCGCGCTTTCTAAAAATCGCGACAGCAATAGTTGGTATTAGTTTGGTGAAAATGTTTTTTCTCTCGCTGAATAAATGTCCAAAAATATCGGAAAAGTGTGCAAATCGTAAGACATTTGGCCATAAAAGTGCTCCCCAACTTAATTTTTAAACACAAAAATCACAATTCATCCTCCAAAGAAAATAATTGCGATAAATTTATGCCTCTAAGCTTAAACCCTTAAAAACGATATAATAAAATACGTTTGGTGGCCAGAAAACTCTTGAGCAATGTGACGCACGCGACAATCAATTTCAAAGATGAGGAATTATCCATGTTGACAATTCCGGTGATCGTAATCGATATGCCTTTTGAGGCTTAACGAATTTATTTTCCGAATTGAATAAGCAATCTGAATTTAGAAAATAAATATATGTCGGCAAAGCATTCGCTAAGATCGTTCATCATAATTTGTTAAAATGTAAATATTTTTTTGAAGTGAATTTCTTATTCTCTTTCGAGTTCAAATTTGGTTAAAACACTGAAACACCCCTGTGGGAGCTATATAATGTAATCCCGATATCAGAAGAGTAAAATAAGCTTGTCTACTATAAAATAATAAGGAATCTAATGTGAAAGATTGGTTACTCTAGCTCTTACCATCTCTGAGATCTAGTCGTTCATACGGGCGGACGGACCAACAGACGGACATGGGTATATTGACTTCTCTAGTTACCCTGATCATACTTTAGGTAACGTTGGGGGTTACCGACGACTCCTTCTGTAGGTTATATACATTTTCAGCGGGAGAGGTATTAAGTGGGTGAGGGTATTAAAATAACTTTTGATATAATGAACTAATTCGCGAATGGACTCTATTTTTAGTGAGCTTACATGAATGAACTACTCAGAGGGCGTAGGCCATTGACCGGATCGAGTGACTATCGGATTAGGTATTGGTATGGTGAATACTACAACAATCCAATTTGGTGTCTCCAAATATGGTTTCAATGACGCTGCAACAAGCGGAAGACTGTTTTTTCGTCTGTTCGGCTTAATCTCCTTACTTGTTTTTTTTGTGGAGAGGTTCGGTAATGGTGAAACGCTTCAATGGAACAACTCATAATAGACGAAAATAAGCGAATACTACGAAATAGACATCATTTAATGTCGATATAGAATGGTCAGGTGATCAAACTGATTTTCTACTCGTTGAGCTTTATAGTGGTTCCATTTTTCAGCTTTCCAATAGGCTTGGTCATGCAGAATCGGCATCTAATGTATTTTAACTTCAGTTCATACGGCATCCAATTTCCGTTTTTTAGCTCACTTCACACTATTGAAAACGATAATTTTTTCGCAAGGATCAAAATTATATGAAACTACAATAACGAAAATTTTGATAATATTTTTAGACCTCTAAGTCCATCTTCTAAATGGGGAATTCTTTCAGACATACATATGTATAAATAGCAGCCTAAACCAATCTTAAAAACGCTTTAACTTATTTATTATGAATACTGCAGGAGGTCTCAGTGAAAGTGTGCTGTACTGGATATTTCAAAAAAGGAAGAAGCTGTTTGCCACGGTGTGTGCAGGATTGTGGTAGCGGAAACTGCTCTGCTCCAAATGTCTGCACGTGTAGGCCGGGATACAAGAATCTAAACAATATCCGCAGAAACCGGTGTGTGTCCCACATTTTGCATTGCTATAAAATAATATAATTGTAATTTAATCCTCAGCTGTGTTCCCGCTTGCATTGGTGACTGTCATAATGGCAACTGTCAGGCACCTGGAAAATGCGTTTGTCCCAAATTTTTTAACTTGGATACGAAAAATGGCGAGTGCCTGCCTGTGTGCGAGGAGGGTTGTCCCAATGGATACTGCTCAGCGCCAAACAAGTGTACCTGCAATAAGGGCTATGTGATGAACTTGAATCCAACTAATCAGACATGTGTTCCGCACTGCGAGCAGAACTGTGCCAAGGGTAATGGATATTGTGCAACGCCGGGTGTGTGTGCATGCAATCTAGGTTACAAAATGGATAACGCTTCCTCCACATGCCAGCCAGTATGTAGCATGGGATGCGATAACGGCGTGTGTCGTGCACCCAATGTATGTGAATGCAATAGGGGCTATGTGAAGGCGCCCGATAAGAACTGTATGCCGGACTGTGAAGACAGCTGCGTGGGTGGTCACTGCATTGCACCGGGAGTCTGCGAATGCCTTAAAGATTATATGAAAATAAGTGAGAACATTTGCTTTCCCACCTGCGAAGGAGGTTGTCTCAATGGATTGTGTGAAAAACCTGGCGTATGTGTGTGCAACGAAGGCTATGAGATGGACAGTAAAAACAGATGCATTCCAGTTTGCGGCGGTGGCTGTTTGAACGGATTTTGCGAGGCACCTGGTACTTGCACCTGTAACGACGGTTACGCTAAGGTCAATGAGAGCAGCTGCTCACCGGTTTGCGATGGCGGATGTGAGAACGGATTCTGTGAATCACCTGGAAAGTGCGCGTGTTACGATGGTTACCACAAAGAGAGTAAGAACAGCTGTTCGCCAATTTGTGACGGCGGATGTGAGTACGGATTCTGTGAATCACCTGGAAAGTGCACGTGCTACGAGGGTTACAGCAAACAGACTGAGAACAGCTGCTCGCCAATTTGTAATGGCGGGTGTGAGAACGGATTCTGTGAATCACCTGGAAAATGCACGTGCTACGATGGTTACCATAAAGAGAGTGAGAACAGGTGTTCGCCAATTTGTGATGGAGGATGTGAGAACGGATTCTGCGAATCACCTGGAAAATGCACGTGTTACGATGGTTACCATAAAGAGAGTGAGAACAGCTGTTCGCCAATTTGTGACGGCGGATGTGAGAACGGATTCTGTGAATCACCTGGAAAGTGCACGTGCTACGAGGGTTACAGCAAACAGACTGAGAACAGCTGTTCGCCAATTTGTAATGGCGGGTGTGAGAACGGATTCTGTGAATCACCTGGAAAATGCACGTGTTACGATGGTTACCATAAAGAGAGTGAGAACAGCTGTTCGCCAATTTGTGATGGAGGATGTGAGAACGGATTCTGCGAATCACCTGGAAAATGCACGTGTTACGATGGTTACCATAAAGAGAGTGAGAACAGCTGTTCGCCAATTTGTGACGGCGGATGTGAGAACGGATTCTGTGAATCACCTGGAAAGTGCGCGTGTTACGAGGGTTACAGCAAACAGACTGAGAACAGCTGTTCGCCAATTTGTGACGGCGGATGTGAGAACGGATTCTGTGAATCACCTGGAAAATGCACGTGTTACGATGGTTACCATAAAGAGAGTGAGAACAGCTGTTCGCCAATTTGTGACGGCGGATGTGAGAACGGATTCTGTGATTCACCAGGAAAGTGCGCGTGTTACGAGGGTTACAGCAAACAGACTGAGAACAGCTGTTCGCCAATTTGTGACGCCGGATGTGAGAACGGATTCTGTGAATCACCTGGAAAATGCACGTGTTACGATGGTTACCATAAAGAGAGTGAGAACAGCTGTTCGCCAATTTGTGATGGAGGATGTGAGAACGGATTCTGCGAATCACCTGGAAAATGCACGTGTTACGATGGTTACCATAAAGAGAGTGAGAACAGCTGTTCGCCAATTTGTGACGGCGGATGTAAGAACGGATTCTGTGAATCACCTGGAAAGTGTACGTGTTACGAGGGTTACAGCAAACAGACTGAGAACAGCTGTTCGCCAATTTGTAATGGCGGGTGTGAGAACGGATTCTGTGAATCACCTGGAAAATGTACGTGTTACGATGGTTACCATAAAGAGAGTGAGAACAGCTGTTCGCCAATTTGTGACGGCGGATGTGAGAACGGATTCTGTGAATCACCTGGAAAGTGTACGTGTTACGAGGGTTACAGCAAACAGACTGAGAACAGCTGTTCGCCAATTTGTAATGGCCGGTGTGAGTACGGATTCTGTGAATCACCTGGAAAGTGCGCGTGTTACGAGGGTTACAGCAAACAGACAGAGAACAGTTGCTCACCAATTTGCAAAGGTGGATGTGAAAACGGATACTGCGAATCGCCTGGAAAGTGCACATGTAATGAGGGTTACAGCAAACATAGTGAGAACAGCTGTATACCAATTTGTGATGGCGAATGTGAGAATGGATTCTGCGAATCACCTGGCAAATGCACATGTTACAAAGGTTACAATAAACAGACTGAGAACAGCTGCGATCCTATTTGTAATGGCGGATGTGAGAACGGGTACTGCGAATCACCTGGAGCATGTGCCTGTAATAAGGGCTATGCAAAAGATAGTGAAAACAGCTGCTTGCCAGTTTGTGATAAACAATGTACCAACGGATTCTGTGCAGCTCCCAATCAATGCTTGTGTAATAGCGGATTTATAGCCAATGAAATGGACAACTGCGTTCCCATGAGTAGTGCTCTAGAGTTTTTCAAAACAACAAGAGCCCCAGAATTTGACCACAACGAGTCGTACTTAGAAGATTGTGCCCTACGTTGTTGGAATGGAACTTGTGTGGAAAATCAGTGCACATGTGAACTAAATTATGAAGTTTTTAACGAAAACTCTGACTCTATAATCTGTTTGCCTGTTTGTGAGCAGGATTGCATCAATGGTTACTGCCAATACCCTAATGTTTGTGCCTGCTTTACTGGCTTCACCATATCATTGGATGGCTATGTATGTGAGCCAATAGAGGGCGCCAAAGCTGCAAGCCAAGCTAGCTTTTTTGGAAGTCTTATAGATCGTTGGCAATTATTGGTCATAATGGTGGCTATTTCTATCCTGTTGGCGCTTATAATCTCTTTTGTGTTGTGTTATCTGGCACGGGAGCGTAGCTACAGTGTTGATAAGCATGGTAATAATTTCACTTATTTTCGATTCTTGTAAAAACTCTAATTTTATAAAATAAACTAATTTTGAAATTTTTGTTTTTTTACAGAAAAAGAATTTGGCGTGTACTTTTCGGCACACAAGGTGGATATTATACGGGCTTGAGTACGAGTTAAAAAATTAAATTTCAATATTTTTCTCAACTTAATTGGGAGCTATAAGTTTTAAGTATAGGACGGCGCTACTAGTCTATAAGTTTTAAAACTTGTTTGAAATGTTAATAAAAAATGTGAGATCTCTCAAATGACTCTATAATTGTTTAAAACAATATATACAAAAATAATTTAAATGCAATTAATTACTATTTAACAATAAAATGTTTATATCTGATATTTAAATAATTGTAGACTAGTACAATACTTTTTATGCCTATTAGCATAGTCGTTATATGATTGAGATTCTTACAAATCTGTACTGACGACTACGAGGGTGACTATTTTAATTTTGCCTAACTATGAAATACTTTAAGTTTCAAAATATTTTCTATTAAGATGAGCGTAATTTTTATTGCGCTTATACCAGTTTACAAAGCATCACTCAGATGGAAACTAATCTACTTGACGCCCAAGTGTTAATGGAGTATTATTTCTAAGGTGGTGGAACCAAAGCTTAGAGATGTAATCATTTCGATGTTTTTTGCGACTACCTTCGACTTTGGACGAGCTTCATGAAGTTCGAAATCCACAAATAAGCTTTATAGCCCATTTCCGAGTCGTTGCTCTCCACATCGGAAGTTGCAATAGATTATGGCAAGCAAATTGTCACGGCTAAATTCTGTTTGTTAAATTGCCTAATTTTGGAAAAATTTAAAAATGCTTGAACGGAACAGATATTTGTTGTAATTATGATGGCTACTTTTACCGCCTACATATACGTTACGTATACGTTATTTTCAGGTTCAAAATTTTTGATAAAAGCTAATTTGATTTTATATTCAAAGTAAAGTCATTAAAAAGAATTTTGTTTTTGGCGTTGAGGTAAAATCTTATGTTGTACCAAGAATTTTGCTTTAAAAGAGCTTTTGAACTTGTTGTATTACACATAAGTTTGGTTTTCAATTTCCAAGAACAGTTCTTAATAAACAATTTCCCAGAATCTTTACCGTGTGAGAGATTTGATATCTCTTTATTTTTTTTCAGTTCAATTGACATTCTATAAAATTTTTAGCTTGAAAGCTTGACATGTATAAAAGCGACGCCATCGTTATCCGGGACCATTTGGCTAAAAACGGAAGGAATACCACCCAACGAATTCATCTTATTTGGCTAACTGCGATTTTTATACCTTGTACCGTATGGTACAAAGGGTATATTAAGTTTGTAAAAGCCGAAAATGTATGTAACATATAGAAGGCGTCGTAGGAAACAGCCCAAAGTTACATAAAATATACCCATGTCCGACTGTCCATCTGCCCGTCTGTCCGTTTGTCCGTTTGAACGCCTAGATCTCAGAGATGGTAAGAGCTAGAGCAACCAAACTTTCACATTAGATCCCATATTATTCCATAGGAGACAAGTTTATTTTATTTTTTGAATTTGGGACGACCTCGAAAAAAAAATTAAAGTCTTAGATGAATAATTCGATTGTTTATAAAGATATCGTAAAAATTTGGCATTAGACAGTTTTTTATAGTCCCCAAGCACTGTACCAAATTTGATCTAAGTCGGTTGACTATATCATATAGCTCCCATAGGATCGATCGGCCCAAATAACTTTTTTTATACAAAACTCGCTATATTTAATTTTTCAATTAAGATATCGTAACCAGATTTGGCATTCGACAGTTTTTTAGAGTACCCAAGCATTGTACAAAATTTGAACAAAATCGGTTGACTATATCATATCGATTTTTGAAAAAAGTTGTTGTACAGATATTAGAATTCGATTTGGCACTTGTAAGTTTTGTATTGGTCTCAAGCATTGCAGTAAATCATATAGCTCCCTAGGACGAATCGGTCCAAAAATACGTTTTTTTCCGATGTGTTTCGTTTGTTTGTAAAGATATTTGAACCAAATTCGGCATTCAGATCTTTTTAAGGAAAGCACTGTGAACAAAATCGGTTGACCATATGATATAGCTCCCATAGGAACGATCGGTCAAAAAAAAAATGTTTTTGCTTAAATATTCTTGTTTTTGGTATTTTATGAAGAAACCACATTTTATTGTAAGCTAGTGGTACAGGGTATCCGAAAGTCGTCCGTGCCCGACTTTACGTACGCCAGTTTATTCTATTCGGTTGACTCAGGAAACTGCTCTGTGGAACGGCTACAGCATCCGAGATGAGGTAAAAGTGTTCGATGATTGGATCCTGCATAAGAATAGCATGTCAATGGCAGATGAGAAAAAAAAGATAATTCCGGGAAATTTTTGATCAATTCACTTGAAATTTGGTACAGATGTTCGGAAAGAGTGTACCAACACACCACAACAAAACAAAAAAAAAATCGATAATCGAAAATACGTTGCCCGCGAAATTTGAAACCTTGACCTTACTTTTTGAACACACCTCGTATAGTTTCAAAGTTTTATGTCGATGCTTTGAGGACTGCAGGCTTGATGAGTATTACTTGCCTTGCCTTTGGCTATATAAAATGCCTCGTATACACATAACTGGTACAGTGGTATACGTATAACAGGTTGTGCAGGTTTTTAATATCTAATATAATCTCTGATAAAAATCTAGGGTGGCTATGGATATAATGGTTGGATGATGTAAAATGCCTTGATCGAAACAAGAAAAAATATTTGATTATGATAAAATCCAGTTAACATAAAGCCATAGAGAAGAACTTCTTTTACAATTCAATGCAATTTTATTCACTAATTCTTAGTCATTACGAATCCAAAACTTCTATTTCATAATTTATCTTTTGTAATACTTAGGATCGACCATTTATTGTATAGAAGAATCTGTATCAAGTTTTGAAAAAGTGCGGATACAGTAAAGAAAAAAGGTTTTGTTTCGGTAAATTATAATCATTTTCGTCTATGGGAACAATTAAGGTAAGGTGCCTTTGCAAAACCAACAGAATTTCAGAATTATAAAAATTACCACACACATGTACATTTTTTTTCTTAGCGATATTGTGGACTCCCAGCCAATCTTAAACAAGTTTTTGTTTTATATGACCATATCAGAGCATTTATTTCGAAAGAAAAGCTTTCATAATGACTTCTATCTCTAATATATCAATGCTTCGCAGCTCTTGACTTGGCTCCATAAAATTTCTCTGCTGTGGGAATATCCTCCACAAAAAAATTCGCTGGTATAAGATTAAAAATTTGCGACATTATTTCATACATGATGTTTTCTACAGTCTCATAAATCAGCGGTTTCAATGCCTCGTAAAAATCTTGCCAATTTTCATTGAAAAACTCATTCGTGCTGCGCTCAATCTCATTGCTGCGACCATTGAAAAGATTATCAAGGTGGCTCCGAACTCGTGTCATGTTCAGCTGCACATGAACTGACGTCACATTGTCGAAGGTAAAGCCTCCCTTGTCATAGAGCCGCGTCTTGGTGAGCAGCAATATGTCAAGATTCTCTGCAAAAATTCGTACGGCATTGAAAACGAACATTGCCTTTGTAGCTATTAAGTATACGCACCGATTTCAATGAACATATGACCCGAACCACTGAGAGGTATTAAGAGTATGCGGCCTTCCATGGTATACTTGGCATCTAAACGCATTTTGGGTAGAAACAATTTTGTGCGCCAACTAAAGTCCTTGGTGCTGACTCTGTAATAAGATCGTTTTCGGTTCAAGGATTGTATAAAATGCTAATCTCCCTGCTCCAAACTAGATGCAATATTTTTTACATACCGATTTTCCTTGACTTTCGTTTTAGAAAATCCCTTAACTGTAACTCGCGTCAAGTTGGCGCGTATTGTGGCCACCTCATTGTTGTCCTGCTTGAAGTAAACATCCCTGACATTCATGGGATCAAAAGGCCCAAAGCTTTTTGTTATTTCCGGTATGCCAATAGCCAGCTGATCTAGCAGTTCCTGAGTGTTTCTTGTCGAGCATTTGGTAAAACCCGGCTCATAAATCCGACACGAGGTTAAAAACGTTGCTACACTTGCATTAGTTTATGTATGAAAAAAATTGTACATACTTACGTTTCTGCGTGAAATGCTTAACACCCGCAACACCTATATTGATCTCTGCCAAACTGTATAGAACTATTAGGCTATACCAGAAGTGTAGCGCTATGCGACTCCGACGAACCCCTGCCATACTTGTCTAAATGTTGTCTAAATCACGTTGATTGACGCTTCTATTTATAACCGGACTGCTGCCGGTTCAAGCTTTTTTGAGCTTTGAGCGAACATATTAACAACAATGTTTATAGCCATCATAATAAAACATGGCTTACAAGAGAGCGCAATTCAGCTACCATAAGAGATTAGAAACAAGTAAATACTCGCAATTAATGCTAGGTCACACCGCAGAAAAGTATAAAGAGTTCTAGTTGTCTAGATGGGAGGGAGATTGAATAATAACTGGGTAAATGTGAAGTGAGGAACAAGGTAGCGGTGCTCAAATTTTGGAAAAACGTAATAAAAATGAAATCGATTTCTGCTTCTTAACAATTTTTTTTTGTACTGACTGAATTTTGTCCAGTACATGTCAGATGTATGTATACTTTGGGATATCCTCAACCAGCATATTAGAATCAAGTTCAATATATGACTTACGAACTCGAAAAGATATGTCTATGTCAAATTTGGTATATCTCTTCAGTTGAGTTAAAAAAGTTTTAGATAAAAATTTTAAACGGTGTGGCCAAAAACCGTGAAAATCTACTGTGGGGGATCGGGGAAAGATATTGACGCGATTCAACAAACTTTATCTTCTGAGGAAATGTTCACACTAGTCTGGTGTCTCTAGCTCTTCCAGTCTCCGAGATCTTAGCGTTCATACAGACGGACATGGCTCAATCGCTAACCGAGGTTATGATAAGCATTTTGGTATAAAGGACTTGGGGTCTGCCACGTCTCCTTATGACCTTTACAAATCTAGTACCTTTGTACCTATAGGTACAGGGTATACAAATAACGAATCCGAGCATTTATTTATCCTTTAGTAAGTTGGCGTAGTAATAGATATTATGTTACTTTAAATAAAATTTAGTTGAATGCCATTAGGGGATATTTTTCTTAATATCGTTTTTAAAACAATGGATTATGTTATCGCCAGTAATTATCTTTTTTCATATTGTCTTACATTTTTCGGTTACCCTGAAGCCACCTTATTTTACTTTTAAGTTGACAAGAATGAATCTCACAACTTTTTGACATTTTTTTGACCGCAAAATGTTTTTATTTTTTCTAGTGTGACCGCAGCTTAAGTTTTTAAAGTAGCACTAAATTTTATGTAAAAACAAACATTTTCAGTATTATGTATTCTCATATTTTTATGGTTAACTTTTATTTTAGTAGAATTATATGTATATATTAGAAAGTAGACTACTCAAAACGGGAGATCATTTAATGGAAATTCTCTATAAAGTAATTACCAGGCACATATGCGAATGTTTTCTTAAAACGATCTACCAGAACAGCTTCTACGGTTTGCTCAATGGCGGGTCGCAGTACATCGTAGAATTCACGCCAGTTTTGATTGAAGAGCATATTAGTAGTTTCACCAAGTTCCTTGTTAACGCCAAAGATATTATCAAGCTGTATATGAAATCCACCTATTTCCGGGAATGACATTTTAACTTTCTGTACATCGGCGAAGGATGCCTCGGGTGTTACGCGTGGAGCAACGGCCATTTCTATTTTCATTACCACTTTTTCTGTTGGGGTTAAATTAAAAAGATACAATATATAATGGAAATCCTAGTAAAATTTCTTACAAATTCTAAATTCAACTAAAGTCTATTATTAAGAACTATATTCGAAGAATTCGATTTGATACCGATATGTAAAATGTATACATATTTGGAAAGAGAAGTGCGGGAACTTTTAAACTTGGGGACATTAAAATTCCCAATTTCGAAAAAATCGTTACCACTTTGATTTAAATCCATAAACTATATCAAACGCCAACATTTTTCATTGTATAGTTGGTGAGATATTTTTTTTTAAATTTGTGAGTTCCATTCATTATTATTATTATATTTATTATTCTTGCAATTTAAAATTCTTGTTTTTGAAGTTTTGGAAAAAAAATAATAATAATAATAATATAATATAATAAGTAGGTAAAGTAAAAGTAAAGTAGTAGTAAGTAGATCCATAACTCAAAAATGGCTCGACGGATGTTTAAGAACTTTGATTTGTGCAATTTGTCTGCGCTCCTCAGAGTATTCTTAAAACTTTTTACCAATTCCTCACGAAAAATGTTCATGTACAACGCTTGTAAAGTTTAAAGACGATCCGAAAATGGACAATTTTGACGGTACTGTTCTACATAAACTTTAAAGACTTATTTCCAATCAAACAAATTATCGTTTAAAAAGTCTCCAATCAATCTAAGCATAATTAAAAAAAAACTATAGAATAAATTTGAAAGCACAAAATGTTTTAAATTAATAACACTATTTCGCAAATGTTAAAAAACGATAAAAAAAACGAACAATTTTATTCGGACTTGATTCATAAAAAAAAAATTAAAATATTAATCAACAAGAATTTAATTTGTAATTGGCATAAATAAATAACAACTGGTCATATTAAAGACGTTTTTAAAAATTATTTGAAATTAACACTGTTAGACTTATTTTTTTTGTTTGAAACCATATGAAAAATTCGTTTTAGTGAAATGGGAAACACCAAACATGTTATTTCGAAACAAATTATAATAAATAGATACAAATCAAATAGATAAAAATCTATTTTTATTATATATCTCGATATAACCATCACTTTCAATTTTATTGTCTACGTTTTTTTAATAACCAATAAATATATTATATTGTATTTTTATTTTTGAAAATAAGGAATTAAAGTTATGGCGATTTTTTTATTTTAGTAATTTATAGATAAAAATGGCGGACGTAAAGTCGGGCGCGGACGACTTTAGGATACCCTGTACCACTAGCTTGTAATAAAGTCCGATTTCTTCACAAAAAACCAAAAACAGAAGAATTTTTAAGCAAAAATTTTTTTTTGACCGATCGTTCCTATGGGAGATCTATGATATAGTCAACCGATTTCGATAAAATTTGGTACAGTTTTGGAACTATAAAAACTCTCGAATATCAAATTTGGTTACGATATCTTCATAAACAAACGAATTATTCATCTAAAACGCTTTTTTTTGTCGAGGTCGTCTCAAACACCCCCATGGGAGCTATATAATTTATCCCCGATATCAAAAAAATAAAATAAACTTGCCTCCTATGGAATAATATGGGATCTAATGTGAAAGTTTGGTAACTCTAGCTCTTACCATCTCTGAGATCTAGGCGTTCACACGGACGGACGGACGGACGGACAGACGGACAGACGGACATGGGTATATCGACTTCTCTATTCAACCTGATCATATTTTAGGTAACTTTGGGGTGTCTCCGAAAACTTAATATACCCTTGGTACCATACAGTAGAGGGTATAAAAACAAATTTCAAATTTCAAAAAATGAAAAACCCTATTCATAGTTATCGATAACTCAATAAATAGTAATATTTTTCCAATATATATAATTTGTTGGATTTTTTACTTTTCATAACATAATTGTTCAAAGTAAGATAAGGTTAATAGTCAGTCAAACTGCTCTATACAGGAGTCAATAACTATTGACTATTTTTAAGTACTCTGTTTATTTTAAATAAATTTCGTTATGCCCTTGGCTTAAAGATTACAACAAGAAAAAATTAAATTATATTTCTAGGAAATCTAAAAAATTGACTAAGAAACTGACAATAACCAGCTGAGAAAACTTATTATATTAAATTAAGTTAAAAAATTTACATTGCGATGCATTATCTATATCTGTCTATATCTATATCTCCAATTTTAAAAAAACTTTTAAATATTCTGTAAGACGCACTGATTTTCTTCTGTCTAAAGGGAAATTGGACTGCACTGCGCTGTGTTCCATTATTAGGACTCATTTATGAACAATATTTGTTTCGAAATCGATATGCAACTTCAATAACAAAGGTAAAGTCCCTGAACCGCCTCAAAAGTTTGCTGGGTTACTAGCAACTATTTTTAATAAAACTTACCAGATTCGAAATATCCTTTGCCTTGGCTATTAAGATTAAGTGTAAGAACATGTCCCTTGAGCTTGTAGTCGAAATCAAAGCGGAGCTTGGGCACAAACAGTGTTGCCCTGACTATATGATTATTTTGATCCCAACTTTAAAAATTATAAAAATGCGTAATATGCGCATTATAGTCATTAAAAAATATATATTTGGCACGCCTACCTTGTTTCCTTGACCACAGCCTGACTGCCGCCTCTAACATACACGTCCTGTAAGTCAGCATTGATGGCAATGGATCTGCTCGAATCCTGCAGAAACTTAACACGCTTTATGTACAGCGGATCTAGTGATCCTATGTTGTTTGCACCGGGAATACCATCTTTCCACTGCCGGAACAAGATCTGGAAATTTCCAGCCAGACATTGATTGAAGCCAGGATCATTTAGAATACAAGGTGTCAGAAAGCTGGCTGTATGGACATAAAATTACTTTAAGAACCTTTAAACTGGCTAGCAATAATTTACTTACGTTTTTCGGTGAGATATTTAGCAGATGCATTAGTCACAAAAATAATAAATAACACCAACAGATGCAGACAGGACGAATACTTAATGTGCATCTTTAATAATAATTTAAAAATCTCCCTAGCGAATTTTGGTAACCTTTTCGTGCGAAATATTTTTGGCTTTTAAGTGTTTTGCTGGCGCTTAGAATACGAAATGACTTGGATACTTGCCCATCTGTGAATTTTATTTAAAATGAAGCTCCCAAAATTATTAAATTCGTATTTATTCAATCGCCTAGTGCGTCTTCTAAATCAATTAAATAAACAAACAAGTTTGCCGGTTTTAGACTCGTTCTAATAATGAGGGGAACTCTATGCTCTTATCTGCAGCCTGTTTATTGTTGTCTTTTCAACCTTGAGTTCTATCTAAACTGCTTTCTCAAACAAGATGTACTTGAATTTTTGCAGTAAAGATAGCAAACCGTCTGGTAAACCTTAATATCAGGCTGGGTGATTTCTGGAAGGCGCTTACCTCATGCTGAGTAAAATGGAACTGGTTTTGCAAAGCTTCTTAATTAAAATAATCTACATTTTAACTAAGTTGGACCAAGTAACAAAAAACTGACAATAGAATGAAAAAAATATACAAATATATACTAGATTGTACCAACGTATTAATCAAAACAAATTTGATTCCAATCAATTCATTAAAAATATAAACTAAGTATCGTTTTTAAGAACATGCTAAATATCAATTTCTAAAACTACTATTAGAACTTATTAAGATATCTTGCAAAATTAATTAAGTTATCTCAATTAATGCCTATTAGCACTCCTCAACAATTTACTAACCTAGTTTGTTTCAAAACTTTCACTTTTCCTGTTATTTTATAAATAATTTGGAATATACAGAGTGTTTTTTTTAGAGGTTCACAACTTGAAATTGGCAACACTGCTTTATCTGATAGTTAATTTTTGTTGTGTTTGGTTTCTTTGATATTAAAAATATATATATTCTTTTTTATTATGATGTTAACTTGTGCAGCTCTAAAACAAACACCCATTATTATCTAAAATATCTCGATACCTACAAAGACTATATCTCAATGAATGAATTGCATAAAAAACTGAAGTGGTTGTATATAAAGGTAACCATGTACATGTGTATTATTGAAAGCCTTTCATTTCTTGTTAGCTAGATCAAGATCTTCTGTATGATCAATATTGCCAAGGGACTTCGTAACCATTGCTATCTTCTTTTTTTAATAATAGATAATTATATAACAATTCGGGCATTCAAAAAATCGTTAGAAGATCATATTTCAATGAAATGAAAAATTTACAATATGTAAAGTTTGACTATACGTACTACGAATATATTTTGGGTATTCACGGTTGCTGCGGAGTTACAACAGAATGAACAGGGCTAAGCTTTAAACATTTACTTAACTATTCCTCAACCTTAATCCTATTTAGATCCTATTAGATATTGTGAAAGTTTTGCAAAATATGGTGTTTTGTGTATTTCTCAATTCGGCAATATTTGGTGATTTTTAGCCAACTTTTATACTCCACGGCGGCGAAATAAAAGTGGATAGGAATTAACGTACAATATTTAAAAGAGGTTTATGTAAAATAAATATCATCATATATGTTACTGAATACCTGAACGGAGAATGATTTAAAATTCATAAAATTAAAAGAACTCATACAAATTTAATAGTTTTAAAAAGGATTCACATCTATTCAGAATGAACACTGTAATTTTTAATTTTTTTGGTAACCCAAATACTTATAATGGCTTGTGCTTCAGAAAACAAATGCGAACCTTTTATCTCTCAATACCATGAACCCGCATTTTTCATATGGGTTGAAATCGAATGTTTTATTGCAAGAAGAATTTAAAGCGAATCGACAAAAATGGTTTAAAAAAGTATTCATTGTAAGTAGAATAATTTTTAAAATATTTTTTCATATTCCTAGATGTCAACTAGAATAGCTGATAAGTGTTACAGGGTTCCCGAGTTTCACAAAGAAATTTTCCATTGTAACAAAAATAGCTATTTCGTGTTTAATGACCATGAACCATGTCACCTTTTTAGGATCCAACAAATGTGATTTCACGTCAACAAAAATTTGGGGATATATATGAACTTATCCAGAAAAAAAAATGACGTACCTAAAGTCGGGCGCGGACTTCTTTGGGATACTCTGTGCCACTAGCTTGCAATAAATCTGGTTCCTTCATAAAAAACCAAAACAGAAAAATTATTAATCGATCGTTCCTATGGGAGCTATATGATATAGTTAACCGATTTCGATTAAATTTAGTACACTGCTTAGGAACTATAAAAAACTTACGAGTACCAAATTTGAATTCAATATCATCACAAACAAACGAAACACAACAAATTTTGTTTAAAAAACCGATTTTTTGGAAGATCGGTTCTATGGGAGCTATATGATGTAGTCCACCGATTTTATTCAAATTTGGTACAATGCTTGGGTACTCTAAAAACTTCTGAATGCCAAATCTGGTTACGATAACTTTTGAAAAAAAATTAAATAAAGCGAATTTTGTATACAAAAAGCTATTTTGGTTGATCGGTCCTATGTTATAAGAGCTATATGATTTAGTTAACCGATTTTGATTAAATTTTTTACAGTGCTTGGGAACTATAAAAAGCTATAAAAATGCCAAATTTGGTAACGATATCTTTATAAACAAACGAGTTATCCATCTAAAACTTTTGTTTTCTTTCGAGGTCGTCTGAAACACCTCTATGGGAGCTATATAATTTAGCCCCGATATCAAAAAAATAAAATAAACTTGTCTCCTAAGAAATAATTTGGGATCTAATGTGAAAGTTTGGTTACTGTAGCTCTTACCATCTCTGAGATCTAGGTGTTCAAACAGACGGACAGACGGACATGGGTATATCGACTTCTCTATTCACCCTGATCATATTTTAGGTAACTTTGGGGTGTCTCCGACGTCTCCTTCTGTATGTTACATACATTTTCGGCTTGCACAAACTTAATATTACCCTTGGTCCATACAGTACAGGGTATAAAAAGGGAGTTACACTAGTTTATATGAAAAATGAAAATTGGTAAAAATGGGTTTTTAGGGTAATTTAGGAGAAGGAAACACGAAAATAATTTACAAGATTTTGATTAAAGTTACAAGCAATCAAAGCCGAAAATGCTCGAAAAAGAGTTCTCTTTTAGCTTAAAGCTTAAAATATTTTTTAAATAAAATTTTCGTCTATAAAAAGCAAATCAAAATTTTCTCAACCCGAAATTACCCTAAAAAATTTGACACTTAAATTTGTAAGCTAGTTTTATCGGCAAACTATTGTTTTCCGGAGCACTCAAAACCGAATAGGAAAAAAAATGTTAGGTTTGGATTTTTCATCGGAACAATTTCTATAACTTAAAAAAAAAACACTGCCGACACTAAAAAATTAAAGTAACTGCCAAAAGTGGAGCTCGACCTAAAACTTTCTTATGCGTTTTTTAAAGCAACATCGAAATAAATTACTATTTCCGAAAATAATTATTTTGGAAGAGTAAAGTTTCCTAAAAAGACTCATAGAAAGGAAATCTCGATGCGTCCTGCTCTGTTGTACAAAAAAATATACTCTTTCAAAAAAAGGGCATTCAAGAGTATTTTAGACTCCAAAAAGTGCATTATTACTTGATTTCCCCACTTTGTCTACAATTCGTTACAATGAATTCAAAAAGCCAAGTGGATTGCAAAGTTTGAAACTTATTCACATGATTGCCTATCCAGTTGGCAAACACAGAGGCCAAGGTCTACGGCTATTGGGTTGATAAACCCAAGCCCAGCCCGCTCTTCTTGCGTGTTTCATTTACAACTCGAGAGTCAAATTGAACCCAAACTGGTCGGTCGGACGTTTAACCGCAACAATCGTCAGTCGGGCAGTTGGATAGTTGGGCACTGGACCGGACCAGTCTGCAGTGAGCTGCCAAGTGAAGTAGTTGCAATGCAGATCCATTGTGGTATTTTGACAATTTGTGTGGTCAGCTGGGGTTTGTGGCTCGTCAGTGCCGACAAGACCCATCAGTATCTTCGGGATGCACGTAAGTACCACAATGTGGTGAAGTTTCTCAAGATTTGCTCAGCACTTAACAAATTTCAGCATCCTTTCTGAAGCCTTGCCGTTTGAATGATATTGGTCATGGCGCCTGTTTGGCTGAGTCCGTTGAAAGTATTTTCCAGCACTGGCAGGATGGTTGGTTGTGTCTACTCCAAGTTTATGCACTAAAATAACTCGCTTAATTTGTAGGTGTGCCAGGTTTGCGTGGGGTGGGCTCGTTGGAACCTTTTCGGGTACGCAAGGTGCGTCTAGCACAGCATCTACCCAATGTGGATGTCCAGGCTGAGTTACGTAATATGACCACCTATGGACTAAGTAAAGCCAAGGTTCTCAACAGCACGTAAGTGGCTTAGTGAAGTAAGAGTAGTACAAGAGATTGATCCAAAATTTTCCACTTTCACTTAGCACTCTGATAGCTGACAAACAGTATACGCTCGGTTTTCACGTGAGGATGCCCAAAATAACCATCAAAAGTAGTTACAAGATGAAGGGGAACATACTTCTATTGAATCTGAACAGTGTTGGAACTATTAATGCAGAGTTGGGTAAGTTAATATGACTGGCTATAAGCAGAAATCGAAACGTAACCGAAAACGATTAATCATTTCCGAAATAAATGTTTTTTATTAAACCGACTTCAAAGTTGAAAAATAATTTACTCATTTGCCAAAAAAATCGATAAAAAGTTAACACAATATAAAATTATTTTTATAAACGAGAAGTGTTTGGCGAACGATTTTTTGGTTATTTAAATTCCAAATTAATTTTTTTTCTTTTAAAAGCTAATCATATTTTTATGACTTATACTTTCCTATTTATTATAAAAAAAAATTATAATTTCTTTTCCTCTTCGATAATTATTATTCCAATACAATTTTTATAATTTTTAGGATAGGCATTCTAGATAAGTTAGAATTAAAAGGATTTAAAATAAATTTTTTCTTTCAAAAATTCCACTTTCCTCGTAACTTTGTTAGAGAATTTGACTATAGCTTTTAGTCTGAAATTTTTTATCCAATGACATGCAAAAGCTATTTAGTGAAACCTTATCCGGAAAAAATATTTTAAAACACAAACGAAATACAA